>NW_020769365.1:1210081-1299118 GCF_900518735.1 Pseudonaja textilis
TAGAATAGAATAGAATAGAATAGAATAGAATAGAATAGAATAGAATATTGGCCAAGTGTGATTGGACACACAAGGAATTTGTCTTGGTGTAAATCAGTATACATAAAAGGAAAGATACATCCGTTAAGAATCAAGAATCATAACATACAACACTTAATGATAGTCATAGGGTACAATCAGCAATCAAATCATACTAGGAAACAGTCAATATAATTTGTAAGGATACAAGCGACAAAGTTACACTCCTACAATCACTTGGTCATTCTCTTCATGCCCTTCTGACTGATAAGCACCTGCTGAGGACTGGTTCTATCTGGATTGAGAACGCCTGATTGATTCCTTACCAACATCATTTCTGGCATTAACTGGTCTAATACATTTGCTGACAAGTCTATAATTCTGGATCACCATGTTAATTGACTGAGACATTGGAAAATGGTCAATCTGTTCTTATCAATGCAAATACTTGTCTGTAGTCCAATGTTACTTCAAGTCTCAGAACATGAAAAATTCCAAGGGGTAAAATACCACCATATAATCAAGAAGCTATAGTTTGGTAATTGTATTTGTGTGAGAGTATGCATCCATGCAGTCTAAGCTAAAAAACCAATCCCCATTGTTGTATTAGAAGGCTGGATTGAAAAAAAAAATCTCACAAAATAAATGCCTAATTTCTGCCTTCAAAACATCTAGAACAAGCAAAACAGTTTCAATTCTAAATGGTCAAATGTTTATATGGAATACAAGTTGTGCAAGTTTAATTTGTAACTTGGAATGTGTCCCCAGCCCACACTAATACATTTCCAGAATTAGATACAGAAGGCAACTGTCAAGGAGTGATTATTTTATTTATTTATTTGTTTTATATACGGTATTTTTATTTGTCAATTGCTTACAGGATAATAGGTATAAGTAAAAACATAGTTATGAATACATGAATACATACAACAAAAATAAAAAAATATATAAAAGAAACAATAAGACAGGGACGGTAGGCACGATTAGTGCACTTGTGCACGCCCCCTACAGACTTTTTAGGAAAGGGGTAAGGTCAATAGGAGACAGCCTATGTTTAAAGTTTTTGAGGTTTTGGGAAAAAAAACCACAGAGTCAGGTAGAGTATTCCAGACATTGACCACTCTGTTGCTGAAGTCGTATTTCCTGCAATCAAGTTTGGTGCGATTAACCTTGAGTTTGTATTTATTGTTTGCTCTTGTATTATTATGGTTGAAGCTGAAATATTCATTGACAGGTAGGACATTGCAATGTATGATTTTATATACTATACTTAGATAGGACTGAAGGCGGCATAGTTCTAGTTTTCTAGGTCTAGAATTTCGAGTCTGGTGACATAAGGTATTCTGCAACGAGTAGAGGAGTGTAGAACCATTCTTGTGAAATATTTCTGGACTTTCTCAACTGTGTTAATATCAGATACGTAATGTGGGTTCTAGGCTGATGAGCTGTATTCGAATATTGGTCCAGCAAATGTTTTATATGCTCTAGTTATTAGTGTAATATTACCAGAGAAAAAGCTATGTAAGATGAGGTTAACAACTCTTTATGCCTTTTTGGCTATGTAGTTACAGTGGGCTCTAGCACTTAGGTCATTAGAGATGAGTACTCCAGGATCCTTGACAGAGTTTGGATCATCAACAAGGTCTTGACTATTCAGCCTGTATTTTATTTTCTGATTTTTTTTTGCCAATATGTAAGACAGAGCATTTATTTGTTGAGATTTGAAGTTGCCATTTGTTTGACCATTCTGATACATAGTCAAGGTCTTTTTGAAGGGTAGCAGTATTGTCTGTGGTGTTGAATAGCTTCTAATGATGTAAAGAACACAGTTGCTCTTGAAATGATCACAGAGATTATTTATGTAGAGTATGAAGAGAGTTGGTCCTAGAACACTGCCTTGAGGGACACCACTGTTGACAGGTACAGAATTTGATAGGACGCTCCCAATTTTGAACATATGTTGTATGTTTGACAGGAATGCTTCTATCTGGTAATGCAGGTGTCCAGAGATACTGTAAGATTTTAGTTTTAGGAGTAGTTTGTCATGTACCACTGAATCAAAGGCTTTACAGAAGTCTATGTATATTGCGTCTATTGCTTTGCCCTGATCGAATTGTGTAGTCCATATGTTTTTACAGTGTAAGAGTTGCAGATTACATGATAGTTTTTTCCTAAAACCAAATTGTTTATTAGAGAGTAGGTTGTTTGTCTCTAAGTGAAGGATGATGGATTGGTTAATAACTGATTCCGTGACTTTACAGGTGACGCAGCATAAAGAGATTGGTCTGTAATTTTCAACTAGGCTGGGGTCTCCCTTTTGAAGATGGGGATGACCGTGGCTTGTGACCATAGTTTTGGCAAAGAGCTGGTCCTGAAAGATTTTTCAAAGATTATGCTTAGAGGTTCGGCAATGGCAGTGGGTAGCTATTTTAAGAAGTAGGCACATATTCCATCCGGTCCCATAGATAGAGATGGTTTTAGATTGTGCAGTGCTTTTTCAACAATGTCTTCTGTAAAATCTATATGTATTAGAGCATGATCCATTGCTGTTTACAAATACTGAGCCAAAGAATGTGTTAAAGAGATTGGCTTTAATCGTGTCGTCCTTGCAGTCTTTACCATTAGGTCCTTTCATGGGTGGGATGGACATTGAGTCTTTTAGTTTGTTGTTCATAAAATTGTTGAAAGTGCAGGTAGAATTGGTGCGTAGAAGGTTTTCTTCTTGTTTAATGTGATAATTGGTGCATTCAGTTTTTATCTAGTGGCATAAATTTTTGTATCGGCTTTTGAAGTTGGCAACGTGACCAGATTTGTTTTTCTACCAAAGTCATCTCTTTTTGGATTAAAGCTTCCTTATTGTTTTGGGTAATTTGTTTTTTCTGGTTTTGGGAGTTGTTATTGGTACATATAGTTTGATGACTCTTTTGAATTCAAGTAAAAATACGTTGTAATGTTCTTCTACAGTATTGCATCCAGAGAGTAGAAATTGCCAATCAAGGGATGAGAGGTTGTTGTTTCTAAGATCATAGTTGCCTTTTTTGAAGTTATAATTGGGGATTCCATCATTGTGATGATTTTTGTGTGGACGGATG
Organism: Pseudonaja textilis; assembly: GCF_900518735.1. Next base: position 1,213,192 of record NW_020769365.1, read on the forward strand.
TTGAGGCAAAAGTCAATCATGTTGTGGTCACTGTTGGAAAAGAGTTCTTTAATTTGTATTCCGTAAATGGAATTCAAACTATTGCAGAAGATGAATCGAGGCAGTTGTTAAGTCTAGTGTTGTTGATTACTAGTTGATTACTAGTTGTTCTAGTCCCAGATTTGTTACTGCACTGTGGAGGGCTGCATGTGTGGGTTCAGTTGTACATTTGTTAAGGGTCCAGTTAATATGAGGTAGATTGAAGTCACCAAGAAAGATAAAAGTGTGTGGGCAGGATGCTGCCCATGTTAGTAGTGTATTTAGCTTGTTTGCATGTTCGATGTCATAATCAGGGGTTCTGTAACATAGATTAGGTTAGATTAGATTAGGATTAGTGGTTCAAAATATTCTATTATATTTTACAATCAGGCTTGGGTAAGTTTGGGTGCCTGCCTCTTCCAGTGTTTTTTTTCATTCTGAAATCTCTGCAACTTCTTGGCAGTTTCCCTTGTGCTGACTATGTGATTTAACTTTTGCTGGCCCTGAAGAGAACATTTTTCCTGAGAATCTCCCAGGAGCAAAAGCTCATGAACAAGGAGCAAACTATATGGTCTGTGAAATGCTTTCTGTGCTGCAGGCTTTCTAATTATATGTTAAGCTAAATATAAGCATCTGGTGGACTGATCCAAATAAGGGACCATGATGCATGGGCAAGAGTGATTTTTTTTTAAATTATAAAATAAACTTTATTAAAGATTAAAAAGAAAAATATATACATTTACAACATTTCATTGCAAACAAAACCAATATACAAATAAAAATAAAAAAAATAAAAATATATATTTCTAATCAACTAAGATGAATTATTGAATTCATTATTATTGAATTATTGAAAACAATTTAACTAATTACCATTTTCTATTTTTGGTATATGGTCTTAATCTAACTACTTCATTTAATTTCCTGTTTTTTCTCATTAATCCAATTATACCATTTTTCCCAAGTTGTACTTTATTTTGAGTCCACCTTATCCCTAAGTTTTTGTGCAAGTAGGTCCATTTCAGCACAGTCAAGAACTTTCTGAATTATCAAATTATTTGTTGGTATTTGGTCATGCTTCCAGCATTGGGCCAATGCAATTCTGGCTGCTGTGATTATATGGAGAATTAAATGGTTCATTTCTTTTAACATTTCCAACACAAATGTTTTGGCCTTAAATTCTAATTGTATATTTGTAATTTCTCTTATCCAAATTCTAAATTTTTTCCAATACTTTTTACTTTTTGGGCAAAGCCACCAAGGAGGAAAGAAGGTACCCCTCATTTGCTTACATTTCTAACAAGTCAGATTTAAGTTTGGGTACATATTCGCTAACCTTGAAGATGCCAGATACCACTGGTAACACATTTTGTACTGGTTTTCTTTATAAACAACTGATTTTGTTATTTTATCATTTTGTTTCCAGACTTTTTCCCAATCTTCCAGATTAATGTTGTGCCCTACATTCCTTGCCCATGCAATCATTGGGCCTTTAACTATTTCTTCTGCCATTTCAAATTCTAATAGATAATTTTAGAAATTAATTTTTATTTTATTGTCATTGCACCTCGTACAATGAAATCAAACACCATCTTCAGTGCACATTATGAACATGATCATGAAAATAAACACAAACACACATCCTTCACTCTTCACACATTGAACCGGAAACCTCCGACACCACACCAACACTGCACTATATAGCAGAATTCAAAAGAGCTACTGCCCTGGGATAGAAGCTGTTTTTCAGCCTATTTGTCCTTGTTTTTATTATTCTGTGAGTGGCCAGACAGGAAATCCATAATCCAAAGGCAGATTGAATTAGAAAGCCCAAGGTCCAAAAGTTTAGACACTAGTCTATGTGGAAGAATTGTGTTAAATGCAGAACTAAAATCCACAAAAAGCATCCTCACATAGACACGCCCCCCCCGTTCTAGATGAGTCAGAGCAGTGTGAACAGTGATCGCTATAGCATCCTCTGTAGATCTATTTTTCATCCGTTCCCTCTGATATTTTATTTAATTGGTTTAGTTTTACCTCAATTCCAAATTCTTCTATATCTTTTTTATATCTTAAGTTGTAAATACAGCCACCACTCTATTTTCATCCCTTGTTCTCTAAGTTCTTGGTTCATCTTTAATCCTCCTTGGGAATTTAGGACTTCATAATATCTAATCTTTCTTCCAGTTTCTAAGGTATTGGAGTGGATCAATGCCTCCATGACAGATACCCATCCTGGAATCTTCATATAATGTTTATGTTTAATCTCTTTCCACCCTTTCAATGATGAGCTTCGAATTACATGCCTATTAAAGTGTGTATATCTCTTATTTCCAGGGTTCCACATGAAGGCATGCCATCCCATCCTATAGGTCATGCCCTTCTAGGGTTAAGATTCTTTTATTTCTCAGATTGGCCCATTCTTTAATCCATGTTAGGACCACTGCTTTATAGTATATTTCTCAGGCGGGGAGTCCAATTCCACCTCTGCATCTATTTTCTATTGTCTTGTAGTGAGCTTAATTTTATTCTTGCTTTTTTTCCTGACCAAATATATTTCATGGTAATTTTGTTTAATTCATTAAAGAATTTTTTATCTAATTTAATTGGAATAATGTGAAAGAGAAATAGTATTCTTGGCAAGATGTTCATTTTGATGGTTGCAATTCTCCCTAACATTGATAATTGTAGTCTCCCCCATTTTTCTAAATCCTTTTTTATTTCTAATACCAATTTTACATAATTATCTTATCTTATTTATTTATTTATTTATTTGATTTGATTTGATTTGATTTGTCAATTGCTTACAAGATAATAGGTATAAGTATAAACATAGTTATGAATACATGAAACGGATACATATGAGAAAAATAAAAAGAAACAAAAGGACAGGGATGGTAGGCACATTGGTGCGCTTATGCATGCCCCCTACAGACCTCTTAGGAAAGGGGTGAGGTCAATTGTAGACAGTCTAAGGTTAAAGTTTTTGGAGTTTGGGGAAGAAACCACAGAGTCAGGTAGAGTATTCCAGACATTGACCACTCTGTTGCTGAACATCTTGTCGTGAGCCAAATTCTTAGATTTTTATTAACAATTTGTATACCCGTTGCTTCTACTAATTTCTTTTTTTTATTTCTCTATTAATTTTTCTCTATTAATTTTTTTGTTATCATTTTGGTTTTGTCCTTATTAATTTTTAAACCTGCCACTTCTCCGTATCTCTCTATCTCTTTAATTAATTTTGGTCCTGATTTAATTGGTTCTTCTATGAAGAATACAAGGGTGTCTGCAGATGCTTGGGCCTTGTATTCTTCTTGTTTAATTCTTAGTCCTTTTATTTTCGAATTCTGTCTAACTCTCCTCAACAAAATTTCTAGTGTCATGATAAAGAGCAGAGGTGAAAGTGGACATCCCTGCCTGACTCCTTTCTTATTTCAAATGAATTTGTCATGTCTCCATTAATTATTATCTGTGCTTTTTGGCTTGAATATATTGACTCTAATCTTTTTTTGAATTTATCCCCAAATTTCATCTCCTTTACTTGTTGTCTCATAAATTGCCAATTTACTTTATCGAAGGCTTTATGGGCATCCAGAAAAACTAGTGCAGCCTGTTTTTCTGGATGCGCCTTGTAATATTCCAAGATATCTAGTACTGTCCTTGTGTTGTTTTTTAGTTGTCTTGTTGGAAGAAAACCATTTTGATCTATGTATATTTTTTTCAATCTCTCAGCCATTATATTCATAAATATTTTGTAACTGGTGTTCAATAAAGAAATTGGTCTATCATTTTTTATGTGGGTGGTATCTGTGCTCTCCTTTGGTATTAATGTAATATATGGTTCCGTCCATGACATTGGTAGCTTTGCCTCTGTAAGTACTTCATTATAAATTTCTAAAAGGATTGGATCAAGTATTTCATCTCAGTTTTTATATAATTCTGAAGGTAATCCATCTGTTCTGGGAGTTTTGTTGTTTTTTTGTTTACTAATTGCCTCTTTCAGTTCCTCCTTAGTGATCTCTTCATTTAATCTTTCCCTTTCTATTTCTGTTAGTATTGGAATATTTTCTTCCTCTATATACTGTTTGATTTTCTCTTTACTCATATCTTCTTGTTTGTAGAGTTTACTAAAATATTCCAGTACTATTTCCTTTTTCTTTTCCATATTGTTTTGTATCTTTCCCTCCTTATCTTGTAATTGTTGAATCCATCTCTTTTCTTTTTCCTTCCTTAACTTATATGCCAGCCACTTTCCCGGCTTATTGGCATTTTCAAAATAGTTTTGCTTTACTAATTTCAATGCTCTTAAGTTCCTTTCCTGTCCTAATATGTTCATTTTATGTTTAGCTAAACTATATTTACTTATGATTTGCTTGTTCTCTGGTGTTAATTGTGCTTGTCTTTCCAATTTTCTAATATCATTCTGTAACTCAGTACTTTTTTTCTTTTTCTTTTTTCTTCTTGGCATTGTATGCAATTGTTAATCCTTTTAAATAGGTTTTCGTTGTGTCCCACAAATTCTGTAAAGAGGTGTGTTCTTTTGTATTTATTTAAAAAAACCATTTCTAATTCTCTTTTTAATTTTTCTGAATATTCTTTATCTCTCAGAATTTGTGGGTTCACAAATTCTTCTTTGTTTTAATTGGCCTTTCCATGTTACTATTAAGGGATTATGATCTGCCCATATATTTGGTACTATTTCTATTTGCACTATGTCTTTCATTAGAGTTTTGCTTATCCATGCCATATCAATTCTGGAGCATGATTTATGGGGAATGAAATAAAAGGTGAACTGTTTTTCTTTTAGGTTATATATTCTCCATATATCTATTAAATTTGGTGGTCGACTGATCCAAATAAGGGACCATGATGCATGGACAAGAGTGACTTAATCCTTCTTCTCAGTTTCATTCTTGTTCCAAAGGCATGGCTCTTTTTTAAAAAAACATTGCATTGTTGCTAAGAAATCTATTTTTAAACCTTTATCCACTTATCTGTCTTGATGGTAGAGTGGGATTTTTATTTTAAAAATGTGAAAGTTTCTTTTTACTTGGTTTACAATGTGTAACAATATGTCCACAATGAATATGGAAGAATCCATATCATACAGATGATGATGATGGTGATGATGATGTTGAAATATGTATCTCATCATTCTGTCCAGAAACCTCAAGAATATGTTTGCAAGGATAATAGAAGTGGATTCTGTTTTAAAAGATTCATAATTTATTAACAAAAATCAACAAAATATGAGTAACCAAAACTTTTTTCCCATAGCAATCTTTGTTCCAATTAAGAAAAATGAATTATAAATAAGCCACATTCAAGCAAATTTCATTTTACAATTTATTTCTATGGAATATCTTTCCAGCATTTGGATTTTTGATGAAAGGTTATTAAAAGAACAGGGAACATCTGAAATTGTTATATAAATGTATCACAGCAATATTGCACCACATTATTTGGATTTGCAGATATGGTAGATTACTTGATCTATCATTGAGATATATTACTAGAATCCATCAATGTTAGTGCTTTTTTTTCTGTGTAAACTGCTCACAGCCCAAATTTAATTCTTGTAAATTTCAGTGTGACTCATAAACAGCTACAGAGAAAATTAAGAAAATATAAAGATGGAAAAATGTAAGTGAAGAATAGAATTAATGAAGACAGTCAACAGAAATTCATCTTTAAAAACTCTTAAGTTTCTTTCTTTCTTTTTTTCCTTTCTTTCTGGCAGTAGGTTAATTAGGTATGTCTGCAACATGCCGAACCAAAATGAAATGGTGTTAATATTTCCAGGATTTATTTGAGGAAATTATTCTAAATATATTATCTATTAAAGTTTGAAATTCTTAAACTACATTTGCCCACCATTCAAAAGTGGTGATAAAAACAACTAGGAAGGAAACAAAAAGATCAGAACATATCCTCACCAACATCCTCACCAACAGCCAAGACCCAGATAAGCATGGATTAACACCAGGCAAACAATAAAGCAGGAAATAATATCCCACATCCTGAACACTAGAAGGGCAACTTTTTTATACTATATATACAAAGGGAAGCAAACTCAACACACACTAGCATTGATGATAATTTAGTTGGCTGATGAAATGTCTGCAGACAAACAACCAAGCTCAGAGAGCTTCAGGGGCTCCACAATTCAATCCAACCACAAGCTCTATATATTCTATCTCTATATTGGTTAGATATCTATATATCACAATGAACCTGTTTAATTTCTAGTAGTTGCATGAACACAATTGCTTAGTTTTACCTTGAGTATATTGTTTGATTTTGTTTGGTGTTGCTTACAATGGCTATGTAAAATGATGGACCTGTTTGCAATTTAATTTATTGTGTAAATTAACCAAAATGGGGTTAATTAATTAAGAAACTGGAATGAAACAGTTACTTTATACATCCCTAAACACAATCCTCTTGTCTCACTCAAATCTTTTGCCGAACTTTACAGAGAAAGGGAATGGGAATGGACATCATCTTAAATACATATTTTAGATAGTACCGCTCAGTAAAGATAAACCATCAGTCCACAATATGCACTACTGCTTGTTTGTAATGCAATGGAAATATTTATACCCAATGCTAACATCCCCACCATATTGTGTTAATGCTGGATATAAAAGTTCTCCTGCATCTTCTACCCCCCCTCACTATTTCTCAATTAATTTGATAAAAGAGAACTTCAGAGGAATTCTCATGAATGAGAAGTAACCTTCTGGCACATAATTAGATTGTGGTGATCACACATGTCCTGATTTTCACTTTCCAAGGGCCTGGGTCCAGCAATCTCTGTTGTCCCATGCAAGATCCCATGGCAATAACTAAGCATAAGTTCCAGGAAATTTTATCCTGCCCTACTGTGTCAATATGCTGGAAGAAAAAATTTAGGTAACCAATAATAGACTAGAATATTCCCAGTATAGGAATAAATTTTTTCCCAGTATGAGTTGCTTTTGAGTATGCAAAATGGAGTGGACAATAGGTAATCAGTGAGAAGAAGGCATGAATGATCGCTCATTTAAATGCAATTGTGGCTATCAATAGGAAAACTCTGGTGTATCTGCCAGAAATCTGTCACCAGAATATGCTAATCAGTCAGTCTTTTTTGGTTTCAAAATCAGATGTCTAAATTGTCTGTCTTCTTGAGATCCATGCTGAGCAGTTGTTTCCTTCTTACAATCTCCATCAGCACAAGTAATTTCTTTATGCCTGGTATATTTGCCACATGATGCTTCCCGCAACAGGCAAACTATTAAACTGGCACATTTGTTGGCAGCAGCCCTGGGAATAATCTTTTCGGGCATTTTCAAAACCACATGGTGCATATTGTACTGGGAGGGGTATTTCTTTTTACTCTAAAGTTCAAGAAAAATGATAGTAGAAAAGTAAATGAGCCAGCAAATTGTTATCTCAACAAGGGTGCTGCAAGGTGACATTTCACAAAAGCCCCATTTTGAATCAAATGTGACCTTTTAATGTTGCAGTGACCCAATACAAATTATTAAGACATACTTACAACTAGCAAACATACTACCCAGAGTTGCATCTTACTGGCCAGACCAATCTAATTTATAGATTTCTTCAAGACTTCCCATAAAGCTATGTCATCATCTGAAAATGCCTGGCTCTCAAAAACCTGAAAGAAAAAAAGGATTAGCATTGATTTTCAGCATTCAGACATTTTCCAAAAGCCAAGTCCCATCAGCAACATTTTTATTTCTAAAAGATCTTATTTATTGGAGCAAGTCGGAATCAGTAATTCATCAGATAAATGATGCATAAGAATAACTAATAAATTAATAGCCCATTCATTGGGAATACAGTTTGCTGACACAACCTATTTAGCAATAGAATGCTTTAAAACAAACTGCATTTGAAGGAAGGACCTTATGGGCACATCTCATTGAGCTTAAAACAGTAAAAACACACAGTAAAAAAATAAAATAAAACCAGATACTCATATGTTTCAGATGCTCTGAATAAACCACTGATGATTTGAATGTGCATGAAAAACAGGAAACATATACTTGATGCTTGTGTTGTAATACATTACAGGAGACAGGGAGATAGATCGTAACAGTCAAATCTTTCTTTATGTTCAAATCACATGATGTTCCCAGTAACATCTGGGTGAAAAAAATAAATTATCACGTATTTCTTTCATATGTCAGAATCCATTCTTGCACATTTCTCAATTTCTTCTTGTCTCTAATCTCTCCTGTAAAACAAATACCTCACTGAATAAATATTTAGTCTCAAACCATACTTCAGGCTTTTTAGAAATGACAGGATCTAGCAAGATATCTATTTCTCTTGCCACTCAACATAAGAATAAAGTGAAAATTATTAAAGCAATGATTTTGGGCACACTGTCAGGTCTATGGACGAAGTAACTAGGTGGTGAAATCAATCAAATGCAACATCAACCTAAATATGTTTTGTTATTTTGCAGTTTGTGTACGACAATATCTTGCACAAGTTATGATTTACCCAGCAGGAAAATAAAGTAGCGGATGACAAATTAGCTGCTGCTGCTTTACTGCCCATCTCTGTCAACAAATAATTTAACTATGATTCACTCAGTCCTCTGAAAAATAAAGACTCAAATAATTACTCTCAGTCATCTTTCAGGTAAACACTTCCTTATGAAGTTGATCTCCTGTCAAAATTTATCTTTAGACAGTGCAAACAAAACTGTTTAAATTACACCCTGAAAAAAAAACCACTTTATAAAAATATATTATCCACCTGTTTCAAAAATTAGTGGTCTAAGTTAGGACAATACATAGAAATTGGGCACCTATTTTTTTTTTAGGAAGTTGGAGAGGCATTAATAAAACATTCTGAAATTATATAAGTTTACAAACTCACTTCTCTTCTTCTCCACCTTTTAGCACTGGTAAAACTAAAGAAAGGGGCTAGATATGCTAGCAAATGTACTAGTGACATGCACTGAAAAACTTTAAGTAGTGACTAATTAGAGACCAGTAAGAAACTAAATTTAATTATACAAAAGTGAAAGATAAATTAATAAGATTTGTTCTCTGATTAAGCCTCTTAATATAAAGGAGGGTTAAAAATTGTTGTAAGCCTTTGGTTATTATAACCTGGAGTCAGTTCAATAGCTTAATTTGTTTAATATGCTCGGTGTTTACATGTGTCTAAATTCTTACAATAGTTCACAAATAAGGAGATAATAAAAATAATGTGATTCATTGATCCTGAAAAGTACAAATAAGATAGATTCTTCCTTATGGGAGAAGTTTTATGTGGGAGATTTGTTATCATTCCTCAGCAATTTTTGAGGTATCAATTTCATATTGGGGAGATTTGAATTTGGTGAATTTGAATTACTGATGCTAGTAATAGTAATACTAGTACTAACATGAATTAGTGGTATTAATTTCAGAAGAAAAGTTATCCTTGTTCTCAGGATAACTTTGTGGCTAAACGAGCCTTTTCAATGAGAAAATATTGTATTTTCACTTTGCTCTGTATAGCTAGCTCACTATTCAGACCTAAACAGAGCCAAGCAGGCAAGAGTTCAACCAGCTGGAAGAGACAGCAGGTAATTTTCCAACAAGGCCAGAATTTGAGGACATACAGTAGATTGCTAAAAAAGGACAAATGATTTAAGAGTTCAGCTCCACAGAGGGACAGTCTAATCACTTGAATGACCTCCTTTGGGACCCCCTGCCTTTCTCAGTGGGGTTTTGTTTTTGGGTTCAGTGGGGTTTTGTTTATGGGTTCAGTGGGTTTGGACTCTCTGTTCTGTAATCAGATTTCTGCCCTTTCTTCAAGCACAAAATGTAAAGGATGGGAATTTTATATTTTCAAGTTTGTAACCTTAAATATGATTAGTGTTGTAAATACAAAGAATGGATGATTGACTTCTTTCCTCTAATCAAAGAGTCTTTATTCTACTTAGAGATGAAACAAGTGTCACTTTTGACAATTGAAATTTGTATTTTCAGAAATCAGGATTTAAAATTCTATTTTATTTTATTTATTTATTTTTGTCAATTGCTTACAAGATAATAGGTATAAGTAAAAACATAGTTATGAATACATGGATACATATAAAAAAAAATAAAAAAAATATTAAAGAAACAATAGGACAGGGATGGTAGGCACATTGGTGCGCTTATGCACATTTATGCACAGACCTCTTAGGAAAGGGGTGAGGTCAATAGTAGAAGTCTAAGGTCTGTTGCTGAAGTCATATTTCCTGCAATCAAGTTTGGTGCGATTAACCTTGAGTTTGTATTTATTGTTTGCTCTTGTATTATTATGGTTGAAGCTGAAATATTCATTGACAGGTAGGACATTGCAATGTATAATTTTATGTACTATACTTAGATCGGACCGAAGGCGGCATAGTTGTAGGTTTTTTTCGAGTCTGGTGGCATAAGGTATTCTGCAATGAGTAGAGGAGTGCAGAACCATTCTTGTGAAATATTTCTGGACTTTTTCAACTGTGTAAATATCAGATACGTAATGTGGGTTCCAGACTGATGAGCTGTATTCAAGTTTTGGTCTAGCAAATGTTTTGTATTCTCTAGTTATTAGTGTAATATTACCAGAGAAAAAGCTACATAAGATTAGGATAACAACTCTTAATGCCTTTTTGGCTATGTAGTTACAGTGGGCTCTAGCATTTAGGTCATTAGAGATGTGTATTCCAAGATCCTTGACAGAGTTTGGATCATCAACAAGGTCTTGACTATTCAGCCTGTATTTTATTTTCTGATTATTATTTTTTGCCAATATATAGGACAGAGCATTTATTTGTTGAGATTTGAAGTTGCCATTTCTTGACCATTCTGATACATAGTCAAGGTCTTTTTGAGGGGTAGCAGTATTGTCTGTGGTGTTGAATAGCTTTACATCATCAGTGAAGAGAACAAGAGCGAAGTTGCTCTTATGTAGAGTATGAAGAGAGTTGGTCCTAGAACACTGCCTTGGGGGACCCCACTGTTGACAGGTACAGAATTTGATAGGACACTCCCAATTTTGACCATTTGTTGTCTGTTTGACAGGGATGCTTCTATCCAGTTATGCAGGTGTCCAGAGATACAATAAGATTTTAGTTTTAGGAGTAGTTTGTCATGTACCACTGAATCAAAGGCTTTACAGAAGTCTATGTAGATTGCGTCTATTGCTTTGCCCTGATTGAGTTGTGTAGTTCGTATGTTTCTGCAGTGTATGAGTTGCAGATTACATGATAGTTTTTTTCCTGAAACCAAATTGTTTATTAGAGAGTAGGTTGTTTGTTTCTAAGTGGAGGATGATCTCTAAGAACATAACATGGTCCAATGAGGTCAGGATCTCAACCATATTGATTTCCATCTCCTTTATTAGAAATTATTTCTCTGTACACTACTCACAAGATTCTGAATGCAGACCTCAATGCCACTGCTGAGCCCTACTAAAGAGAATCATGATAGAATGGAGAAGTGCAACTTCTGAGTAGAATAAAACCACAAGTATATTGGCCTTATTTTGATCCAGCAAGGCACCACATTTGTTTTCATACACAGGAAAGAATGTTTGTTTTGTTTATTGTTGCTAATACTAAAATAAATCATGCATTTTTGATAACATGTATTTTGAGTAGTTTTGTTCATATATCTTTAACAGATTAACAGAGTTGGAAGGGATCTTGTAGGTCATCTAGCCCACCCCCTACACCGTTTCTGACAGATGGCAATCCACTTTCTTCTTGGAAGCCTTCAGTGATGAAACTCCCACAACTTCCAAAGGCAAGCTGTTCCATTGCTTGATTGTTCTCACTGTCAAAAAATTTCTCCTTATTTCTAGATTGAATATTTCCTTGATCAATTTCCATCCATTATTACCTTATGTGGCCTTCATTGTGCAGTTTGTGGGATATTACCATAATGAATGACTATTTTGCCTCTAACATGCATGGTATCAGGATCAACATAACCAGAGGTGGTATTCAGCAGGTTCTGACCAGTTCTGGAGAACTGGTAGTGGAAATTTTGAGTAGTTCAAAGAACTGATAGTAGAAATTTTGAGTAGTTCGGAATACCATCTCTGACTGGCCCTGCCCCCATCTATTCTCTGTCTCCCAAGTCCCAGCTGATTGGCTAGGTCTTCTTTTATGGCCTGCACAGGAGAACAGAGCTGGAAAACAGGTTAGTGGGATGAGGAGAGAATGGAGATTTTGCAGTATCCTTCCTCTGCCATGCCATAAAGCCATGCCTACCAAGCCAAGCCACACCCACCAAGTCATGCCCACAGAACCAGTAGTAAAAATTTTTGAATCCCACCACTGAACATAACAATACTTTCAACTGACCATATGTTTTTGCTAGCAATATATATCTTCTATTAGAAGCTTTCAGTTACAAAGCAATTGTAACAGGCATCACACTTTTCACACATAACTTTATGAATTGGATTTGGATAACATTCCTTGTATAATAATACATATAGAATTTCAGTAACTATAAAATATTTCTCTCATGTTCAGCAATAGATAAAATGTATTATTTGGGAATTGGAGATGTAAGCATAATTAAAATTCCTTGCATAAAATTGTCATTTTCTGCCATAGTTTAGAAAAAGAGTAGAAACATTCAGTGAGTTATAAAATGTTTTGCCTCAGAGCCATGGAAAAGAAGTTTGTGTTATGCTAATACAGTTCATTTGGTATGTTGAGAAGTTCTTTATCCATATTATTAAAGCATAATTTATTGATTTTGATATTTTGACCAAGAAAAATTGTAATGTCTCACCAGCCTTCATTAAAAATACATTTGAGAATAGTGTTTGTGTATTTTTGCAATATAAAATAAGGATTTAATATATGTGCAGTATTGTGAATTCAAATAATATTTCTTTGAGAAAAATCAGTGATTACAATATAAGTGTTTATATGTGTGTTTATGTGTATAACATACAGAGAAGATGTTCTGCAAGTTAATGCAAATAATACAATGTTACGACAAAACAAGTCAAAGTTTCATAAATAAAATAAACCAGAATATTGAATGTTCAAGATTTTCCCTGATCTTCCCAATAAGTGAAAAAGTACTTGAAGCCAAACTGGACAAGCATAAGTACAACTTTTCTATTCGATTCATGAAAGCATTTCTATATGAGCCTGAAAGAAACAATGCTACTGTTTTAAGAGGTTGGTCATTAAAGCTTCCTTAAAAGAGTAGCAGCTTTTGTGCAAACTTTTGCAAAGGTACACCTGAAAAGGTACCTACTTTAACTGTATAGCAGATATGTATGTGTGATGGGCTTGAAGTCCAAAACATTGCTTCTGACTCTGTTTTGGAAGCAGAAATAACCCTAATATCAGTTCAGGGATGGTTGGGGAATAGAGAATTCTGTATTATAATTGGCTAATGCTTTCGTCAGAAATTTGCTAATAATATTTTCTCATGTACGTTCCATAAGCAACATTTAAAACTGAAATCTGACTGCAATACTTGCATTTTTATGAAACATTTGAACTTTAAATGAACGGAACAGCAAGAAAATGGTAGAATTTAGAATACGATCAAGTGGCAACAAGCTTCAGTTAAAAGTTGCACAAACTGATGACTTACACAAACATTATTTAATTGTCAGTTGTTAGCTTCTTTGCATTCTAGGAAACAAATATGAGAACATCAGACACAAACATCAGAGAATTCAACAATCCCAACAGCAAGTAAGCCAGCACCCATGACAACAGAAGTGACTCAGGTATGTTTTGTTGAGGTGAACTTAGTGAACCAGCACATCACTCAGTTTAGCATTGTTTTTACAGACAGTCCCATAGAGAGAAAAGATGACAACATCTGAAGTATATAACTCATTATGATGAAGGCACCCAAGAGCAAATAACTTCTAGGAAATCCTGCATACAATGATTCCAATTTGTTTATATTATTAACAGGCATAGACTGCTAATAAATGTTCACTTTTTATGGGATTAAACACATTAATAGCCCGGCTCTTTAGCTTGGCAGGTGGGCGCGCACCCGTGGCTCGCTTTCCCGGATCTGCCCAGCCTGCCCGGCTTTGGCGTGGTCCTGGCAGGATGAACAGAGGGCCCAGTGGGGAAGTCTTCACTGCCTTGGCCAGAGCTCCACCGCCAGGCGGGGGGGGGCACCTGTCAGCTGCACTGGGCACCCCAGGCGAAACTCTTCGCACTCTGCCAGGCACCAGGCAGGAATGGTGGCTGGGCGCTTCTCCCAGGGTGGGATGATCCTGTGCTGTGGCCCCAGGAGATTCAGCTCCCCACTTGGGGTTGGGCTGCCCTCTCAGGCAGGGGAGGCTTTGTTGTACTGGTAGTAGGGCATCGTATTTAAAAGAATGGGCTTTGCCTTCGAACGATGCCCGGGAAGGCAGCGACAGGAGCGCCTGAAGCTGAGTGTATCTACCGGGCTCCGGTTGCAGGGAGGAGCCCTGGCTGACTGTGTGTGGCTGTGCCAAATACCCCGTCATTGCCCCAAATGGTGCGGCACCATGGGGAGAAGGGAAAGCAACATTGGTGGAAAGTCTCCTATACAAAGTGCCCCACCAACACCGAGGTCAACGCAGGCAGCACCATATCCAGGTGTGCAACAAAAGTACTACCTAACGCCAAGCCCCCCTCCATTCCCCCCCATTTCACATGTTTTAATATAGGCCTTAATTTGGGGAGAGGGTCTTAATTTCATTTTATGCCTATAAAACATGCCAGGACTTCCTATTGGGGGAGGGCATATTGTTGGAGAAACATGGTATATTCAGATTTCTCACAGACTGAAACATTGCTCCAAAGATAATGTACTTTACCAGATCCTGAAACATTCAGCTTCCTACACTAATGTATAATGTATTTAGTTCTACTGCTTTCTGTATATGGAAATGTACATACTGTTTTTTTTAATCCAGTGACAGATTTCTGGCACAAGAACCAGCCACTTGTTAAGATCACAGCACCAGGGACTTCTTTTTTATTTAGTATGTTTTGTTCACTAGCCTTGTTTCACTGCTTCTTTTAGATTACTATGCCTGTTGGAAGAAATGTCTCCAAGCCCTTTGAGGGTCTTGATGAAAAATTTTCACCTCTTCATTTGTGTGGCATAATATATACTTTCTCTTTTTCCAATTCAAAACTGAATGCCATATTTCTATTGACCACCCTTTAACATCTCATAGATATAGCATGTTCAAACTCCTGGGAAGAAATTGTTTTAAATTGATTGTCAAAGAAGCAGAAAAATCAAATGACTTGGAAACAAGTAGGGACCTGAGCAGCTTCACGAATCTTATGACAGAAAGAAAAAATAATTAACTAGACTGTGTCTGTGCAAAGATGAAGAGATAAATATAAATTTAAAAGGTGAAACAGATCTCCACCCATCCATCCCACTCCATCCCCAGCCACTTCCTTCCTATAAGTCTAGTGTTATTTTCAGGCTCATTGCTGGGACCATTGTTCTGCTTTGGTGGTTTCCATAGAGGATTTTAGGTGTTGATTTCTGTGAGTGAAGCACAAGAAACAGAACCTTAAGACAACTCTACATGTCATAGCTATGCCATATTGTGGGAGCCTAAGCATGAGTTCTACATTACATTGCAAACTGCAACCCAATCACAACAGACATCAGCATTATATAACCCTTGCCACTTGCCTATAGATTTACAATAAAAAGCATTGTAGTCATAGGGATATCACAAATGAGAAATTCTCTGGCATTCAAGTATGTGACCTTGTTCAGTTTTATTTGTCCAATATGCCAGAAATGATCTTAGCTTCACTTAATTCAAAGTGAAATGGGAAATCTCACCAATCTCCAGGGAAATCAACATTTGAAGAAAGATATTAATATTACACAACAAATGGACTTTTTAATTGACTCTGGACTGTTCTGCTTTACTGAGCTGGTGCGGCAGTAAATTTGCTTCATCAAAGTCCAAAGGTCATCTGTTGTGTTAAAAGAACACAGCCATAAAACAAAACAAAAAAGATACACCTAAATGTTACAAAGACTAGGAAAGGCCAAATTCCTTATGTTTAGTTCAGCAAATCAGTTCTGAAAGTGATAAAAAGGGAAATAAATCGATAGAGAGATGCTCTTCAGAAATTAAACAAAAAGAAGAAGAGGCCTATTGGAGGGAGGTTCGCATTGATATTGTTTTCAGATCCAACTGCTTGTCAAAATTTTGAGTTTGTAAAAAAAAAATCAGTTGAGTTTTTGGCATTGGTTTTTAGGAATATTTTAAGCATTTCAGCATACTGAAACAGTCAAAAGCCCCTTGTGTTATGTTATTCTCATCTTGGAAAACTCAAAAAAGTAAAGAGAGGTGGGAAATGGCAACAGGCATCATCTATTTTGCCTCCAAGTTGGAAATTACCTAGGCAGGTATATCTGCAGAGCATGACCAAAAAAGTTAAAATAGCACAATGGTATAATCAAAGGTCTGTCTGCTTTTTGTCTGTGTTATATCCTGTCTTGAACAAATACAGGTGAAACTTGAAAAATTAGAATATCATGCAAAAGTTCATTTATTTCAGTAATGCAACTTAAAAGGTGAACCTAATATATGAGATAGACTCATTACATGCAAAGCAAGATAGTTCAAGCTGTGATGGGTCTAATTGAGATGATTATGGCTTACAACTCATGAAAACCCCAAATCCACAATCTCAGAAAATTAGAATATTGTGAAGGCTCAAAGTGTCCCACTCTAATCAGTTAATTAAGCCATAACATCTGCAAAGGGTTACTGAGCCTTTAAATGGTCTCTCAGTCTGGTTCAGTAGGAATCACAATCATGGGAAAGACTGCTGACCTGACAGTTGTGCAGAAAACCATCATTGACACCCTTCATAAAGAGGGAAAGTCTCAAAAGGTAATTGCAAAAGAAGTTGGATGTTCCCAAAGTGCTGTACCAAAGCACATTAATAGAAAGTTATGTGGAAGGGGAAAGTGTGGAAGAAAAAGCTGCACAAGCAGCAGGAATGACCGCAGCCTGAAGAGGATTGTCAGGAAAAGGCCATTCAAAAGTGTTGGGGACTTTCATAAGGAATGGACTGAGACTGGAGTCAGTGCATCAGGAACCACCACACACAGACAGATCCTGGACATGGGCTTCAAATGTCGTATTCCTCTTGTCAAGCCACTCCTGAACAACAAACAATGTCAGAAGCGTCTTACCTGGGCTAACAAAAAACAGAACTGGTCTGTTGCTCAGTGGTCCAAAGTCCTCTTTTCTGATGAGAGCAACTTTTGCATCTCATTTGGAAACCAAGGACCCAGAGTCTGGAGGAAGAATGGAGAGGCACACACTGCAAGATACTTGAAGTCCAGTGTGAAGTTTCCACAATCCGTGTTGATTTGGGCAGCCATGTCATCTGCTGGTGTTGGTCCACTGTGCTTCATTAAGTCCAGGGTCAACACAGCCATCTACCAGGAGATTTTGGAGCACTTCATGCTTCCTTCCGCAGATAAGCTTTATGGGGATGCTGACTTCATTTTCCAGCAGGACTTGGCACCTGCCCACACTGCCAAAAGCACCAAAACCTGGTTCAATGACCATGGGATTACTGTGCTTGATTGACCAGCAAACTCACTGGACTTGAACTCCATAGACAATCTATGGGGCATTGCCAAGAGAAAGGTGAGAGACATGACACTGAATGATGCAGAAGAGCTGAAGGCCACTATTAAGGCATCCTGGTCTTCCATAACACCTCAGCAGTGCACGAATTGCTGCAAAAGGGGCCCAGACCAAGTACTGAGTACATATGCATGCTTATACTTTTCAGAGGTCCAATATTGTTCTATGTACAATCCTTGTTTTATTGATTGCATGTAATATTCTAATTTTCTGAGATTGTGGATTTGGGGTTTTCATGAGCTGTAAGCCATAATCATCACAATTATGACAAATCACGGATTGAACTATTTTGCTTTGCATGTAATGAGTCTATCTCATATATTAGTTTCATCTTTTAAGTTGTATTACTGAAATAAATGAACTTTTGCACGATATTCTAATTTTTCGAGTTTCACCTGTAAGCATTTTGGCAAATGCATTTGTTGAAATACTGAAAATGACTGCAGCTCTTATCAGTCTCATTTTTACTGAGAGCAAAGCTTCAGCAGAAGTCAGAAAGAAGCTAAGTAGCAGTCATTGATAATCCTGAATTAAATTCAGAAGCAACTACTGAGATTTGACAATAGTGATAGGTCATTGGCCCAGATCTCTGCCTGTAAGAAAGTGAAATACTTATTATGATCTATAATTAAACAACCTAACGATACACTATACAATCAAAAGTCAATGGATGTGCTTATCTATACATAGATGGAAGTTTACCTGAAATAAGTTAGTGACGTTTGGAATAACAACTGCAGTCTTACCATTTAAACAGACTGAAATCCTTCCAATTTCTCTGTAATTGTTCTGCAGCATGCTACTGTATTTCAAGCTGTCAGAATAAATGTAGACCGTTTTCCATCTCATCAGGGGAGGGGTGAGCTGAGTGCACACCTGGTCATAGCACATAGGACAACAAAGTAATGTTTTCCTGTTGTTTTGTTTGGCTAACACCCTGTCCTGTTCTTTTGGTGCAAAAATAAATATGGTTCAGCAAATTTTAAGGCACACTCGGTGTGTTTTGTAAAATTAATCAAACCCTATTGACTCCACAGCTTCAAATGCATTTCTTAAAAACTAACATCTTCATCCAAAGCAAACTAATTTATAAATAAGTCCCACTGCATTCAGCAGAATTTACCTCTGAACACAAAACAAGCTACTTGCAATCTAACATAAGAATATATTACACGTTCAGAATTATGTAGATGACGTGATTATATGTATGTAAAACTGGAATCCTTATTCAAAATATGGCACACCTAATTTGAATCCATATCAATTCCCTAAAGAATGGAATTGGAATTACACTTTCATTCCACTGCACCCTTTCCTGCCTGTCCCTTCCCTTTCTACCAGAAGGATACCCAATGGGACAGTGGTTCCAATATTAGAGCTCAGCCCCACAATTCCTGTCAGTAAAAGTGCCCTGCACATATTGGCAGCCAAAGAGGAGAATCATAATTGGTGTATATGATGCACAAAGTATAATTTCTCACAGGAATTGGTTTTTAGGTAAAGTGTCATTACCTCATAATATCATACTAGGAAGAAAAAAATTGATTTTTGGTTTACAAAAATCAAAAATTTATGAATTATGGCATCAAACAGTCTAATTAAATATACATTAAATTGATGTCTTCAATGGAAATGAATTTGAGTATTTATTTCCACTTCCATATCATACATGTATAGTTAAAAGAACTGTGGTGAAAATTGGAGAATAGGTGCACCCCAGCAAAGTGTGCAAAGTATTAAATGATAAGGTAAGATCATGGTTTTCTTAATGAGTGACTGGAGTGAAAAAGCTGCACAAATTTGGAATTATAGAACCATTTGGATTGGAAAAATGATATAATGAAGGAGATAGATTAATCAGTTTTTACAATCAGAATTCTTCATTCATTTTCATCACCTCCTTCAAACAACATACACATGGAAATTAACAGATGGATAATGCAAGTATCAAATAGGAATAGGAAATTGGAATAGAAAGTAGAAATTGGAAAAATACAAACCATTCACCCAATTCTTTTTCAGGTTAAAGTTGTTGAGCAGATGATGTACTTCTGATATCAAATACTTGGGTTAAGCATGGACCATTAAAGAAACCAGGTGTTTCAACAAGAATTGACTTGGATGATATATAGGCAGAGTATAAGATCAAGAAGACAGATATAACATGAGGTTTTTTTTAATTGCAATTGATAACCAAAAAAGCGAACTTGGTAAAAGTTTTCTATTCTTGGGTTCTAGGCTAGATAAAAAATGGAAATTCTGGAGAAGTAAAGAAAAGATTAATCCTATGGAGGAAGTAACAAGAAACTTAGATTAAAAAGATGAAGATAAGAATATTTTAATTAAAGCTATGTGAACCCAGTCTGTTTCTCTTTGATGAAGTGGTTTGGGCCACTGGAGACAATCTAATTCACTTTACCAAAAATACTACACAATTCATCTGACCAAAGTGATTCAGTTTACTTCAAACTGATTAAAGTTATACAAGAATGGTTTTCTTTCACAGCAAGCTTCTATCACTCAGAATTACAGGATTATCTCTAGAGAAAAGAATTGGAATATCCAATTTTGGGGGAAATAATCCAATTAAGCCAGTTATTAGGAAATACAAAATAAATTTATTATAATTTATAATGTCTTTTAATTTTCTTCAGTATATAATCAGTCCTGACATTTTTTTTCTTATTCCTTAGGTACCAGGTTTTAATCTTGATTTTAATGTCATCCTTTAAAAGTAAAAAACAATAACCACAGAGATGTCTGAAGCATGCACCATATATGAGTACTGTGAAATAAGTTTGGCATGTACAAGTGATATTCACGCTAACCAGCTTTGTTATCCATCTGCTGCAGGCAATTAAAAGCATTCATTTAAACAATTCTCTCTAGAATAAATTCAGCAAATGGGTGCAAGTGGATGCAAATAGAATGAGAAATGGTGGGGGGAAGGGGGCTTACCAACTGGCCACCTTTTCTTCATCACCCTGGGTGATGAAGTGACTTGGCCCATCATCTACAGCACTGAGTGACCAAAAGTCCTAGTCAATGATCACTTTGGCAGAAAAACAAATCTGGTCATGTTGATAACTTAAAAAGCCAATACAAAAATTTATGCCACCAGATAAAGACTAAATGCACCAATTATCACATTAAACAAGATGAAAACCTTCTATGCACCAATTCCACCCGCATTTTCTACAATTTTGTAAACAACAAACTAAAAGACTCAAGGTCCATCCCACTCCTGAAAAGACCTAATGGTAAAAACTGCAATGATGACACGATTAAAGCCAACCTCTTTAACACATTCTTTGGCTCAGTATTTGTAAACAACAATGGATCATGCACAGTATTTCCTAGTCGAACCACAGAGAACTACAATGATCTAATACATATGGATTTTACAGAAGACAATGTTGAAAAAGCACCACACAATCTAAAACCATCTCTATCTATTGGACCGGATGGAACATGTGCCTACTTCTTAAAATAGCTACCCACTGCCATCGCCGAACCTCTAAGCATAATCTTTGAAAAATCTGTCAGGACCAGCTCCTTGCCAAAACTATGGTCACAAGCCACGGTCATCCCCATCTTCAAAAAGGGAGACCCCAGCCTAGTTGAAAATTACAGACCAATCTCCTTATGCTGCATCACTTGTAAAGTCATGGAATAAATTATTAACCAATCCATCACCCTCCACTTAGAGACAAACAACCTACTCTCTAATAAACAATTTGGTTTCAGAAAAAAACTATCCTGTAATCTGCAACTCTTACACTGCAAAAACATATGGACTACACAATTCGATCAGGGCAAAACAATAGATGCAATCTACACAGACTTCTGTAAGTCCTTTGATTAAGTGGCAAACTACTATAAAATCTTATGGTATCTCTGGACACATGCATAACTGGATAGAAGCATTCCTGTCAAACAGACAACAAATGGTCAAAATTGGAAACGTCCTATCAAATTCTGTACCTGTCAACAGTGGTGTCCTTCAAGGCAGTGTTCTAGGACCAACTCTCTTCATGCTCTACATAAATGACCTCTGTGATCATATTAAGAGCAATTGTGTTCTCTTCGCCGATGATGTAAAGCTATTCAACACCACAGATAATTCTGCTACCCTTCAAAAAGACCTTGACTATGTATCAGAATGGTCAAACAAATGGCAACTTCAAATCTCAACAAATAAATGCTCTGTCTTACATATTGGCAAAAAAAAAAATCAGAAAATGAAATACAAGCTGAATAGTCAAGACCTTGTTGATGATCCAAACTCTGTAAAGGACCTTAGAGTACTCATCTCAAATGATCTAAGTGCTAGAGCTCACTTTAACTACATAGCCAAAAAGGCATTAAGAGTTGTTAACCTAATCCACATAGCTTTTTCTCTGGTAATATCAAACTATTAACTAGAGCATACAAAACATTTGCTAGACCAATATTTGAATACAGCTCATCAGTCTGGAACCCATATCATGTATCTGATATTAACACAGTAGAGAAAGTCCAGAAATATTTCACAAGAAGAGTTCTCTACTCCTCTACTCATTGCAGAATACCTTATGCCACCAGACATATACACTTTAAACCAGAGATCTTTTTATTGGGAGTCATGCCAGACATATACAATAAAGAACTGAAATATTTGATTGTAAATGTTTCAACAGTGGCTAGAATTGTATTTGTGAGGAACTGGAAAAATGACAAAATACCTATGTAGGAGGAAGTTATCAAAAAAATTATGGACTGTGCTGAAATGAGTAAACTTACATTTGAAATTAGAGAACAAGAAGACAAGCAATTTTATATGATTTGGGATTTGTTTTATCAAAGGTTGGATAAAAAGGCATGGTAATGTAATAGACTAGATAATTTTGTGTTAGAAATTTAATCGACTGATATAAAACATAAGATAGATAGATATAACCACTGGTTGAAAGTATAACACAAATTTTAAGATAAAACTTGGAACATCTCATATAAAATGATGGAATAAATAATTTAGTCATGGATGATTAACAACTGATAAATATATAAGCATATGTTAGTTCGACAATGTGAAGACTGATATAAATTGTGAGTAAATGACTACAAAAGGATAGCACAAAAATATGTAACCAACTGACACACTGTATGTATATAAAATGGAAGATGGTTTTATGGTTTTATGTGTTGTATGTGTATGTTTGTTTTTAAAAATAAAAAAATTTAAAATAAAAAGTAATATTTCACAAGAAGAGTTCTCCACTTCTCTACTCATTGCAGAATATCTTGTGTCACCAGACTTGAAATTCTAGACCTAGAAAATCTAGAACTATGCCACCTTCGGTCCGATCTAAGTATAGTACGTAAAATCATACATTGCAATGTTCTACCTGTCAATTAATACTTCAGCTTCAACCATAACAACATTAGAGCAAACAATAGATACAAACTGAAGGTTAACCACACCAAATTTGATTGCAGGAAATAAGACTTCAGCAACAGAGTGGTCAATGTCTGGAATACTCTACCTGACTCTGTGGTTTCTTCCCCAAATGCCCAAAACTTTAACATTAAACTGCCTACTATTGACCTCACCCCTTTCCTAAGAGGTCTGTAGGGGGTGTGCATAAGTGCATAAATGTGCCTACCATCCCTGTCCTATTGTTTTTTTTTTCTTATATGTATCCATGTATTCATAACTATGTTTACACTTATACCTATTATCTTGTAAGCAATTGACAAATCAAATAAAGCAAATAAACAAATAAATAAATTGTGAAAGAGAAAAACAAGCAGAAGGATGCTGTGGCCAGAAATTTATGGTCAGCCACAAAGAGGGATCAGTGAATCTAGGATCAGTGAAAGGGGCCTTTTGGATGGTCAATTTCAGAACACATTATGGGATAGTCCCCAGCACAAATTGGAGGCATCCAGTCTAGGAGATCCCTCATCCAGGATTGCAGAAAGTTTCCTCAAGCTTTTCATACTCTATGGGAGAAAGCTAAAAGGGTTCTAAAAGAGCAAAGCCAAACAAAACATAGGATTTCATTTTGTTTTGTCACAAAAGTGACTCAAAGAAAGTTCAAATGGATATTTTGTTATAAGTTTTATCATAGTGTACCATTCCTTTAAAATTTCATATGGTCTTTTGACAACAAAGGTGACAACAATTAAAACAAGCATCTTTTCAATGCTAATATGTGCTTCAAAAAATTGATACTGAGAAAGAGCAAGAGTAGCAAGACAAACAGAGGTGGTATTGAGCAGGTTCTAACCAGTTCTGGAGAACTGGTAGCAGAAATTTTGAGTAGTTCAGAGAACCAGCAAATACTACTTCTGACTAGAGATTTTACAGTATCCTTCCCCTGCCATACCCACCAAGCCATGCCCACAGAACCAGTAGTAAAAAAAAATTGAGTCCCACCACTGAAGACAAATGCTATAGTCAAGTCCTAAGACTACATAGACTAGAAGTACAATCAGCCAATCAATTCTGTATCAAATAAAGACCAAGTGCAAGTATCAGAAAACAGAAAATGATCTATGATGGATAGAATACAAGCAGAAGAAAGATTAGAAAAGACAATTATGTTTGGCTTAATTAGACAACAAATTTAATAGGGTAGATAAACCACAGGTCTCTCCTTGGACAAGCAAGAGATCATTCTTAGACCCAGGATTAGATGGGGAGCATTTGCCCATGCAGGCATTAGAAGTCAAACCCAACTTGATCACACTTAACTAATTCACATAGGGAGGGACAAAATTAAAAAGGGAGAAACAAATTTGAAGGGTAAACAGGAGGTGGACAAAGCTACATTTAATCATTGTACAATCTGTAGCTGCAAAAAGGATTGTATTACACAGGAAGGGGGAAAACAATTATTTAAGAGGGAGAAAATAAGAAAGAATATAGCCATTACCAAATATAAAAATGTAGGACAAGTTTCTCTCCCAAATGCACGAAAGAAGATTAGATACAGAATTAATATTTATTTTTTACGTATATTGACTGAAAAATAACTAAATATGCATCCTGAAATGTGCTAGCATTATTTCATATCACCAGTGGGATATGTGAGAATTAGTGATGATAAATTCTTCAAGTCAAGATGCAGCCTGGGATTATTGGATCTAGGCTTCCAATTTGTCTGTTTGAATAGGAATAATCATCACTTTTTTATTTTCTTTCACCTTTTAATTCTGTTCAAATAATACTTTTTGAAAATTTTATTTCCTACTAGCAAAAAAAGGAAAGAAGAATCCAAATATTATAGTAACAATGAAACAAATATGAAACCATTGTTGTATTATAAAACAGGGTCTATTACTATTACTGGGTACCCATCACTAACACCAAGCATTATAGATAGAGATATGGGGAGCCATATATATGGGGAGCCATATATTTTAAAACCCAACTTCTATTAAACTATCAAAAGTCATCATAATTAATAATTTATCTAAATTTATCTTAACAATCCAAACTAAGTATTTAAATTTAATCCATTTGATGATCTGAGACCATATACTACAACAAACCATAGATTCATTATTGTGGGAGTCCCAAATTTGGGCATTGTATCATTTCAAAATGATGACAGAACCCAATGCAATATGGACTGGTTATTTCACAGATTTGAGTATGGAACGTTCTGTATCTGATTTTAAATCCCTGCATCTCTCAAATATATTTTACAAAAGATCACTAAATTAGATGGAGAAACAATGGTATGCCCAAAAAAGGGGATCAAATAATCTCCCTTTGGTAGGGAGGCAAAATAGAACTAACTGAAACAAAGGACTTCAATCCTATCTCTTGAGTGGGTAAAAGATTGTGGGGAAAGAGAAAAATATAAAAAGAAATGGAAAAGAATGTTTGGTAAAATATAATCATTGCACTGTAATCACATCTCACTGATGTTGGTGGTTGTATGCATTATAACACTTTCTTCAAATGATCATCACATTGATTTGATGATGATGATGATGATGATGATGATGATGATGATGATGATGATGATGATGATGATACATGATTTGTTGCATAATCAGTCAGATATTCAGGCTGAATTTGGCATTTTTATCCATATATTGAGTCCTTCCCAAAGACCTGGGATAGGCAGATGTTGATCTTTGATGGCTTTAAAGGTAGTAAACAACAACAATAATAATAAATTCATCATAATTCTGATTCAGTGGTTCAATCATTCTTACTAAATCTTCTGTTATTCAATTTCCCTTTCTTTTCCTTCCTATTGCTTTCTTCCTTTATTTTATAACATATTCTTCTCCTCACTCACTCTTAAGTACTTTAATTCTATTTTGCCATATAAACATTTTGGCAAACATTGTATCTTATTATATTTTTATCTATCTTGTATATTCATAAAATAATATCCACTTTCTTATATTATCCATACTAATGTGTATATGTACTACACTATAGGAGAAACATAAATAGCCTGAAGAGGAGTTAAATTGATTAAGGGCCTGAAAAGGAAAAAAACCCAAATAAACAGGAAAAACAGAAGTATTGAATACATTTAACTAAAAAAAAATCTGAAAGGAGACATGAAATTGTGTTCAAGACTCTGAAGAGATGATACAAAAAGATGTTGCAGAATTGTTCAAAACTGTTCCAGAAAACAGAATGAGAAACAATGGATTTAAAATTAGATATAATTCAGTGGAACTTCAAGAAAAAGCCATTCAGTAATTCAGCAGACTATCTTGAAAGTTGTGGATAGTTTATTGACTGTGCTTAAACCGAGACTGGATGGCCAATGTTTCAGAATGTAGTGAATTCTTGAATTAGACTGGGAATTAGATGAGATAATCTATTTGTTGCAGTGGTTGTTTAGCAAATATTGTAGATTAAGGAAATATTGGGTGATAAGCACATGCAGCAGTCATTAATTACGTACTGTGGTCCTTACACAAATGCCATGGCTGTTAAATGAATCCATTTTATTCAATGGGTGTTTTTTAACAGTAACTGAAAGCAAATACTGGAATCCAGCAAATAAATAAAACAACCTAAAATCATTGTTATGTGACCCTGGTGCTTCAAATGATTATCATTGCCAAGCACCCAAAACATGTGACTGTGGGGGCCATTGGAACTCCAGAATCAGGTAATAGATACCTTTTGTGGATTTCATCATAAATTCCAATGGGCACTAAGCAGCTGGTCATAAGCAAGTACTATTTGTATTAAACAGTGATATCCCTCATCCAAATCACCTGGCCCTATCTGCAATCCTGCAAGGGAGGTTTTTTTAATACTAATTACTAATTATAATACTATTATGTTTTTATTGGATCCAGAATGAGTTGTGGTGACTTACTGCTAGACATGCACAAAGCATTTAGAAGCCCTTATCTTCTCTGTTTGATCCAGCCTTGAAATAGACTCGTAGAACCTGAATTAAAATAATGATGGCTTACATCATCAGTAAGGCATTTGACAAGCAGGACACAACCTACTTCTTAGTAAGATAGAAAAATATAGGTTAGACAGCATCACCACCAGATGTATTCATTGACAAACAGCACTCAATGTGTAATTCTTAATGGAACTGCATCTACACAGAGGAAAGTATGTATTGGGTACCCAAAGGCTCTGTCTTAAACCCAGTACTCTTCAATATCTTCATCAATTATTTAGACAAAGGGATATAAGGGGAACTCAAAAAATTTGCAGATGATACAAACTCCAATTCCAACACTCCAGAAGATAGGCTCAAGATGCAGAAGGCTCTTGACAGACTTGAACTCTGGGCCCTATTTAACAAAATGAATTGAATAGTGAGAATAATAATGTTCTACATTTAGGCAAGAAAAAACAAATGCCAATTGAATGAATAGAACAGGTGGTTCAATAGTAGTAAATTGGAGTCCTAGTGGACAATTACTAAATATGAAACAGCAGTATGCTGCAACTACCAAAAAAGCCAACACAGTCTTAGGCTGTGAGGGATAGAATCAAGTTCACATGAAGTGTTCATACAATTTTATAATGCCTTGGTAAGACCACACGTGGAATATTGCATCCAGTTTTGGTCACCATAGTGTTTTTTTTTTTTTTTATATGAAAGGATTTCATGCTATGGTTGTAACTGTGAAAAATGGTCATAAGTCACTTTTTTCATTGCTGTTGTAACTTTGAACAGCTTTGAAGTGAACTGTAGTAAATTGAGGAACACCTGTACTGTTTTACTTGCCTCTTTTTATAGGACTTCTTTGCTTGGGAAGTTATTGGAACTGTTATAATATTTAAAATTCTAGCCATGAACTTTTTGGACAGACACTCTTTGGCACTCATCATTTCAGTGAATTTAATGGAAAAACAGTTATAGGGCAGATCCCATTATTGCTCTGACTCCTAACTTATTTTATGTATAGTGACATTTTGTGTCACTATAGAGATTAACTTTTGAGAAAGAAAGCTCTAACATTCTGGGAAATGCATTAACTGGATTAGAAAAGCCACTTAAATGCTTTTCTAAACCATGCTACAATTGAAACAAGAAAATAAGATAAGTGAAAAAATAATGAAAAAGTCAGAAAATTTACAGGCAAGTTAACTGAAGAGATATGGTCAATGCACCAAATAGTCTGTCAACATATTTCAGACAAAGAGATATTTCTTCCACTGATTCTATTTATGATTATCATGATCAAATTTTTGCCAGGTGCCAAATATATATTTAAACATACACACACTCCCAAACCGCTGTGACTTTGAACATAACAAATGCTTATTACTATGGTTCAGAAGAGATGTACCCTGCATTTAGCTAATGCTTTTTATGTCTAAGATAATCCTTGGCCTAGCCCAACTGCCAGAGCTAATTTTCTTCAGGGACATTGTTCTGAGGATCAAACTATACAAGGGACATTCTTCATTCTTTGAATAATGGTTTGTTCTTGAGCATGATTTTTTTTTTCTTTGACAACAGTCGTGGGTTCAGGGGAGGGGAGAATGGGAGAAAAACTAGATTAGGAAATGAATGTCCGTAGAAAAATTGTAACTGCTTTATTTGGTGGGCAAAAAATTCTCATTGGAGAAAATCAGACTTCTGGTCTCTGAAAATAACAGATATGAAGAGAGGAAGAGTATTTGCCAGGACCATGGTAGGAGCAGAGATTAAAGCATTTTTTCTGTCCCTTCTGTTTATCATGGAACTGTTTTAGGCCATTCTTTTGCTCTGATTTTGGAGAAAAACAACATTACATCTTGTTTGTCACTGATGAAAAATTCCTTAGCAGGGTTGTTATTCACAAACAATTTTAAAACTTTGAATAAAGAAACACTATCGGGCCTGAAGAAGTTGACATGGTTCTTAGAACTGTGATCTCAGCTACCTGATCTTTAGTTCCATGGCCTTCCTGGGTTATTAAAACAGCCACAGGGAGGCTGGGTGAATGGAATCCATTGGTTATTCTTTCAGGTGATCTCTGGCAAGGACAAGATAGGATTTGGACCTACATCTTTCCTCTACTTGACATCCCTGCAGGTTTTGATACCATCAACAATAATAACCTTCTCAATTGGCAATAGGATGGCAAAGTGTTGTGCTGTTTCACTACCTTTGTTCAAAGGTCAATTCCACATGATGGTGATTGGAAGGAGATATTCTGCCCTCAGCCACTATTATATGGGTGCCACCCTGTATGTATTTTGTGACAATGGTGGAGGCAAAAAAAAAAACATTATGCCACTTGAGTGCTAACTATCAGAAGATTTCCAAGTGGTTTGGGACCTTTTGGAATGTGGTCCAACTACAATCTGGTCAACATGTCACAGTGAATGACTGAAACTTCTATATAATTCCATGTTGGATACTTTGAAGGGAAATGGGAATAAGATTGTCATGATTTCAAACCTACATTTTAGCAGTTCTATCTATAAAATTGCCAAGGGCCCTGTCTAAAATATATTAAATCCAATAAATTCTTAATATTAACATATATTTAAAAATCATAAATGTATTTCCTAGGTCAGAGACTTATATCCATTGCTTGAAATGTCAGTTAATTAAGGAGGAAATGTATATCATTTGGAATAAGAAAGCAATGTCCCCAATTTATATTTACATGCATGACAAAGCCTGTGGGTTTGAAGGCTCTCAATACATTTCACAAAGTGAACATCTGTTAAATCACATCTATTAATAATTTGAGATTTGGTATTGAAATTGAACAAAGAGAAACTGGCCAATCTTGGAAGCTTGATTCAGAACTTTGGAAACAGACAAACCTATAGTTTGGGAAACCTCCTGATCTGATCTGGAGTCCAAGCCTACCTGAAGTCCAGATTGAGAGTTAGATTAAAAATAATATATTTTGTTCTTATACTCTAGCATGAGAAAAACACAAATTGCTATAACATTTGTAGGAAAGAACTCCTTGAAGGTTGAAGGATGCTAAAAAAATCAGTCCTGGGATTTTCAAAGTACACTTTTTTAAAAAAAATATAGTATATCTTGAAGAAGAAAAAAGTTTTTCCATAATTTTGTTCTTTGGGGGCCAGGATATTTGTGTGACTATAGGTCTACAGAAAAAAATTGAACCAAATTGAACAGGTAAAGAACAAGACAAAAAGGATATTAATAGGAAACAAATAGTGTCTTTCTTTGAATGGATGGATGAATGAATGAATGAATGGTGGTATGAAGAATTGATTCACCTGTTTTACATGAAACAAATTGAGTTATTGGCCATGCTGTCTCAATAACAAAACTCAGGAAAATTGTTACATAGCAACTGAGGATGAGATGTTAAGAAGTGGGTTAGGGTTAGGGCTCATGCCACAAAACAGTGGTATCTGTAGTGTGTATGTGTGTGTATCAGCATTAGCAAGATGATGGTCTGTCACAACTCAGGCCTTACACTTTTTGAATGTGTGTGCAAAGTCAGCCTGTTTTCATAAAGGGAAGATGATTGCATCATGATGCACCATCTGCTATCTTGCAAATATTGTCACCCTCCTACAAATGCAACTGTTTGGAACAAATTGTAATTCTGAGTATCTGTTGATTCCTGCATCCACTCCTGGTCTATAACTCTCCCCAAAGGTTGTAAATTGGGTGATTATAACATTGGATTGGGGTGGGGGTGAGGAATGGGTTCAGTGTGGAGATCAGAACTGGTACTGCTTCATCGGGGAGTGGAGAAGGAAATCATATTATCAAAGCTGTTGTGTAGTAAATCATTGCTGAGGAAGTAGTGAAAACTGTGTTACAATTGGATGATTAACCTTTCTTTTATTTCCTTGGAAGGGTTGTTAGAGGCATGATTATGTAATAATGATAGGTTCAAAACTAGCCCTTAAAAATACAAATGTGCATTTTTATATGTGTGTGTTAAAGCCTCTTTTTAAATGTAACATTACTATGCATTCATGCCTCTCCATGAATTTATAAAATGAACTGAAAAATAAAACAAAACTATTCAGCTTCTTTCTAAAATTACAAATTTCATTTTTAAGGGCCAGGGATGGGGCTTAATGCTTGTTTGCCATTTTTCTATTTGTATTGTTTGTGGTGTGTTCTCTGGCTAGATTATTTTTGTTTGTGTGCAATCACTGGGCCATTCTGCCAGATGGAGAAGAACATCAACAAATAAGCCTACATGTATATGCATTAATTATGTTAAAGGTTTGATTCCCAGATGAACGTTTTAAAGCAACCATCTGAGCTGAGTTTTACTAGTCCGTAACAAAGGGTATTTATTACTAAGTAGCACTATTTTGGAATAGATTAGTGCTGAACAAAAAATAAATAAAAACTTCATAGTTGGCAATAGGGGAAATCAAACAAATTGAATTAAAATTATTACAATAGATCCTTTTGGTCTTTTTGATTTCTTGATATCATTGATTCACTTATAATTCCTTAAACAAAGTAATCCATTGTGATCTTATTCTTATTGGTTTTTATTCATGAGAAATCAATGAAATGAAAAAATGCATTCAGTGCATCCTAGATACCTCTTATGTGTGGCAGCCTCAAAAATATATCCAATGTATATATCTGACATCCAAGTCTAGACCTACTGTATATATGATATGTTGTTAGGCAGAACAGAACAGTTTATTGCAAAACTGTTAGGTTTTATTGAAACGACTTTCACCACATATAAGATTTGGCTCAGAAAGCTGTAGTAAGATTTTCTTTGTCAACACATAGGACAGTACTTCCACAGGAAGAACAGGAAAAATATCTCATTTGCTTCATTTTGGAACTTCATCTTGCATTCAACAATGTTTCTGCTCCCAAATGCTTACACCTCTTTCAATACTTCCAGAGAAATACTGTAAGTATGTGAACTGTAACTGTAAAGCTTTGGAATGATGCAAGGGAAAAGTAAAAAGAAGTGTTACTTGGCTTTGGGAAACAGAAGACATGTTGTTTTGCAAATCAACTTTGAAGAGATTTTTCCACATAAATCTATATTAAAATGAAGCCCCTTTTAAAGTGCTTGAGACCTTCAAGAAGAGTACAAATAACCATGAACACAAAAAACAGGTTATTGTAAGAAGAAAAAATTAACTTACACTTAACAATTAGATGTCCTTTTTAATGGTTTTGTGATTACAAAACAAGGGGAAAAGAAACAAAAAGGGAGCTGCTAGTTCAGAGGGATTTTATCTAATTTTATTTTAATTAGATCCTTCTTCGAACTGAGTTTCTAATTTTTCAATTAGCAATTAGCAGCTGCAACTCATTCAGAGTATCGTAAGGTGCCAAAGACACTAATTACACTACAGGAGTAGGAGTTGAAGAACAAGAAATAAAATTATCCATGAATGCTATTAGAAAAAAGGAATGATTGCATTCTGTAATAATATGCTGATGTGAATCTAATTAGATTGAAAGATTGGGGAACATCAGATGAGATTTAAAATGGATTACATCCTGGAGGTCATGATTTTATCATAAATATTGCCTTTTGAAGGTATGGCTCCAAAATATGAAAACATTTTGTAAATGATAGTTGAATGTCAAATTATCCTTTAAATGGGCAAGATATTACTGCAATGCAATTTCATAAGTAGAAGAATGGACTTGAATTTCAGATATCACGACAAGTTCCTAACCTATAATTTGGCTTTTTATTGCCACACATATTTTTATAGATTTAAGAGAGAAATACTTTGTATATGCAAGTACATTAGCTATGCAGGTTAATAATGCATGAATGTAATGAGTAAATAAATCCAAATAATGCTCTGAATTTTAAAACTGAAATCCAAAGAAAGTAATTTATACTAGCACATTTATACCATACCCTGATAAAGCCATTTCCATCCATAGTGGGACTGGACTTTGCAGTTGTTCCAGATTGAGATGATTGAGGACTCAAATATATAGTGTGGTGATACTTGGCCTAGAAGCAAGTTTCATGTAAAGGATCTTAGAATTGTAGTTTATCAAACATGAATATAAGAGAAAAATATGTTGCTACAAAAAAGAAAAATAACTTTGAAATGTATCAATAGACAAAACTAAGAGATACAATAGTGCTCTTCAGGTAATTGCAGAAGTAATATACTGAAAAGGGCCACAAACTCTTCCAGAAAAAGATTAGCTAAGGACATATATTTTGTTTTTAAATTAGTGGAAGGAGATTCAGGTTGAATTACAGAAAGGGCCTCTTAGCTGTAGGAGCAATTTGACAATTGGCCCAAGGAACCCTTTTGCTTTATCTCTGCAAGGAGTAGACAGTTGGAATCAATAACATAGTACATCCTTCTAAGATGCTATTGGCATTAGCACAACACCCAGTTAAATATTTATTTAAGAAACTTTCTGTATTGACTTCACAAAATTACTCTGGATCAGTGGTTGCCAACTAGTGGGCCACAGCCCACTGGTGGTCCATGAGAAAATGTTGGTGGTCTGCAGAGAAATGTCACACCCAGAGCACCCCCCAAAGCAATTAATCCAAGGTACATGGAAACACAAGGCTGCAACACCCACATGGTCCACAGGAACCCTCCCCGCCTATTCACTCCTTACCTGGCAAACTTGCCTGCTAAGTTGCTATTTTTCCTTTCCTGACCATCAGCTGTTCTGCTATGCTGGGAGATTTAGATTAGCTAGAAAGCAGGAAACCTTTGGATCTCTTGCTTTCTAGCTAATCTGTACATCTCGGCTCTGCTTTTAAGCCGAGCCAAACCTCCTTTAGGACTGAAGGTTCTATTATTCAGTGCAGACTTAGATAGCCAATGGCAGAAAAATAGATCTCTGAATCTGTGATTCTGTGAGCAACTCAATCTGCCTACCCACTTTGCCTGATTTTGGGTAAAAGTTGCTCTTTTTTGTAAAAACAATATTTACATCAATATTTATAATATTTACATACAAGCCATGCCCAGCCAGTCACATGACCACCAAGCCACACCCAAAATTAGGCCATGCCCAAGAACCAGTTGTTAAGAAATTTGAATCCCACCCTTGCCTGTGTGTGTGTGTGTGTGTGTGTGTATGAGAGAAAGAGGGAAGGAGAGAGATATTAGATCAGATCTCTCTCTCTCTCACACACACACACACATACACATACACACTAATGTCAGCAAGCCACCATCAGTCAAAATTCATATTAGTGGTCCCCAGGATTTAGAATTATGAGTTTGGTGGTCCCTGAGGTCCAAAAAGTTGGCGACCCATGCTCTGGATGATGTTTCATTGTAAAAACATCTGTGATGACCCAGAGTGGGATACAAAATAAACACAGTCACAAAAATAGGTGAAACCCCTTTTATTCCTTCACTTTGCTTCAAAGCTCCAAATATATTTGACTGGAGACAAAAAACTCCCCCAAAAGCAGTTACAAAAAGGAGGAAATGCCATTTAAACTAAAAATGCCTATAAATTATAAAGAGTAAAAACAACACAAACCACACTGAAGTAATTAAGGGAACCAGACAAGATAAGGGCTTGAAGACGTCCACAGAAATTGGAACACACGCTGGGAAGGATGCCAAACTCAGAGAGGAATGACAGACTAGAGATATTTCCACACTTTGTTTCCAGCACTGGCTCATACACATATCCATCCTTTTAAGCAGTTCTCACAGCTGCAGCCCATGAAGAAGATCAAGGCCCTTTCCTGCCCCGTAGCCCATGCCATTCCTGTCTCTCCCTTATCCTCTCCTCCGTCCATGCCCTAGAATGGAGAGGGAATGGCCCTGGGTCTTCCTTTGACTGCCCAGCTGGCCTCTGCCCTTCCCCAACCTCCTAAGCCACAATTCCACTCACTGTCAGCTGTTCCTCCACTTCCTTGGAGTCAGTCTCCAACAGGAGCATAACAACATCAACATAATTATCCAGCTTCAAAATAATTGAACTCTTCAAATTCCTACACACAAACTAATTAAAAAAAAACAAGATGATTGGCTTCCAAACTTGGCTATCCATGGTATCTTATTTCTTATATAATTAGTTATCCAGAATAATGTATTGAAGATGGATGGCCATTTAAATTTAATGAACAAATACATTGAAGTTTATTTATTTATTTCTTTGTTTCAAACATGTACGGGATAACAAGTATAGGTATGAACATAAACATAAACAAAGGAAATAAATACAGATAAATGGGGACAGTAAGACAGGAATGGTAGGCATGCTGGTGCCCTTATGCATGCCCCCTTTAAGGAACTCTTAAGAATGGGGTGAGGTCCATGGTAGACAGTTTGAGGTTGAAGCTGTGAGTGGTTGAGGCTGTAACAATGGAGTCAGTAAGTTGTTCCAGGTATTGAGCACTCTGTTACTGAAGTCATATGTTCTGCAATCGAGTTTGGAGCAATTTACCTTGAGTTTGTATAAGTTGTATGCTCTTGTATTGTCGAGTTTGAACCTGTAGAAGTCATTGATGGGCAAAATGTTATAGCAGACAATTTTGTGAACTATGCTTAGATCGGACATCAGACAGTGCAGTTCCTTATTGTCCAAGCCCAAAATTTCAAGCCTGAAGGCAAAGGGAATACTATTGTGAGTAGAGGAGTGGAGTACTCTTCTCGAGAAATACCCCTGAACCCAATCAATCATGTTAATGTCTAATATACAGTGTAGGTTCCAGGGGGACAAGAGAATTGATCTGGCAAAGGTTCTAGTTAGTAATTCAATGTTACCAGAGAAGAAGCTTCACAAACTAAGGTTAACAACTCTTAATTCCTTTTCGGCAATGCTGTTACACTGAGCTCTGGGGCTTAGATCATTTGAGATGAGTACTCCTAGGTCCTTGACTAAATGAGGGTTGTCTATGAGATCATTTCCACCCAACTTGTATTTGATGTTCTGATTTTTATTGCCAATGTGTAGGACAGAGCATTAATCAGTTGAAATTTGGAGTTTCCAATTACACAACCATACTTACACACAGTCAAGGTTGCTTTGTATGGCAGCAGCATTGTAAATAGTGTTAAATAATTTTACATCATTGGCAAAGAGGATGCATCTGCCTTTAATATGATCACATAGGTCATTGATATAAAGCAGAAAGAGTGTGGGTCCTAAAGCACAGCTTTGGGGGACACTGCTGTTAACTGCTGTCAGATTTGATGCTGTCAGATTTCCCTATTTTGACTATTTGTTGCCTGTTTGACAGGAATGTGACTATCCACTTGTGCAGGGATCCAGAGATACCATAAGAATTTAGTTTCAACAGTAGTTTATCATGCACCACTGTTAAGTTAAGTCAGCATTTGGTTATTAGGAAGTAGAAGACTTCAGGAACTAAAGGAATATGTATCAGAAAATGGCAAATCACTAAAGAAAAATCAGTCATGGTTCTTACCAAGCTTTGCAGCCCAGTGGCCAACAGAGTGGAAAAGATCAGTTTAAAATGGAACCAAAAAAGGAGATGCAACATGTGGAAATTATATTATAATATTGTTTATTTCACATGCTAGCAAAATAATGTTAAGATCATGTAGGTCCTAAGAAATTTGAGAAATGTATATTGAGGGAAACTGGATTGGAAGAAGATGGGCTCCATTTTAAAATTAGATGGAGAAACATCAATAACTTGTGCTATGCTGATAACACTACTCTGATAGCCAAAATTGCAAATAAACTGTACACACAGATAATGAAGGCCTATAGTGAAAAAATAAGACTAAGCTATAAAAGAGACTGACTAACAGCAACCTAGTCTTAGAACTGACTGTGAAGATTTTGAAATGGTAGATGTTGTTTTCACCCTGTTAACAGTAAAGGAACCAGCAGCAAATATATATTCCACACTACCCCTTGGTATACTAGCCATGAAGGCCTTGGAAAAGATGCCTTGACCCTACCTAACCCTAAACCCTGAATTTGGATATATGGATATCCTCAGGAAAGAGAGATAAA
The DNA here is from genome assembly GCF_900518735.1 of Pseudonaja textilis. The sequence goes on from NW_020769365.1 coordinate 1,250,235, forward strand.
GGGACAAGTGACCCTATGCACTTCTGGACATAATTGTGATTTCTACTGGAATTTCTACTGGAATTTCTACTTCTATCTGTTACTTCTTCCCTTCAAATTCCACATTAGCTTTCATAGCTTCCTGTTTCCAGATTCAAGAAATTCACACCTTGATCTTATAAAGCTTTCTATCATTGCTCCAACCAAAACTGAGATTTGTTCCACAAAGTCTAGGTGAAACCTAGCTTCTGTGATTCATTATCATTGTTGTACTGAATGAGCAGCAGCAGTAGATTCAGGCCAATTAAATCCAACTATGTCAGATATACACCAAACAAAGTCAATTGGGAATCCATCCAAAAGGTCAGAACTAGCATGCACTAAACAGCAGTCTGGATGTAATGTCAACATGCTTACAAGTCTTCTTTCAGAATAGCCAGAGTGGAAAGGGCACAGAAACTAAAATAGCAATATTTATTCCCAACAATTTATCTTTTCAATGTTTTTTATCTCTGGCACAGCACCGGAAGGGTGAACCAACATGCATAAAGCAATACAACCCTAACTAGAAAAGCAGTGAATGATAGGATTATAATCCAGCATGTGCCAGGTATTAAGAATGTGTATGTGACAATCTCAAATCCTCTTTTAGGCAACACATTCAGAAATATATTGGTAGTTTAATAGATTACCACTTTTCTGAAAGGACTGGGAAATAACCTGCATTGCTCTGGAACAGAAATACTATATCAGTAACAATATAACAGAGTTGAAGAGACCTTTAAAGTCATCTAGTCCAATTCTCTACACAAGCAGGAAACCTTATATCATTCTGGACAATCTTAAAAACTTCCAAGGATGGAGCATTGTTCTCACTATCAGTTTCACTTCTAAGTCAATCCCCCATATGTAAAATAGGCAGTGAGCAAAGAAAGCCAGCTGCTGTAAGAAAGCTGAAGGAACCCAATTGTTTTTTTGTTTTCTTTTTGTTCCCCAGAAAGTGCTTTGCCAAAAATTATAGGCATTGGAAAGAATGGGGCTAGGGACAGTGTTTCAGTGAGATATCTATGAAAAACTCAGTCCATTTATTCCAATTTTAAAGCCTGCTGATTCTTCTTTGTGAATCAATAACCCCCCCTTTTTTTACAGCATAGCAAGCAATCTCTTTCCCAGTTCTGTATATGCTATATATCTTTGATAATCACTCTGAAAGACCCCAGTTAGTAAATTACTACATCCAAATATATAGTTCTTAGTGAAATGCATGAGCTCCTATTCATCTCTCGCCCCTATTTGTCTTTATATATCTCACAGCATTTGCCAGTAATTATACCCCTCTTTATAATCTGCACTCCCCAGTTAAGGCAGGTAATTGATAGCTCCTGGAAAAAAAAATCATTAATCCCCAAGTGGGTCCCACATGTTTTCCCACACTGAGCTATTTTTTGTGTGCATAGAATGTACATATGTCTCTTTGTGTGCATAGTTAGTTTTTTCTCCTTTGTAATTTGAGTGTTCAAATTATTGTACATCTCATGATTCACAAGAGAATTTACCTGCAGAATGAAGGACATAAATTTAAATGGAATCGATCCACTCCAATCTGTTGCTAATAGAAGACATACAATTCCTACTATAGAGATGGCTGTTACTTAAAAGTGGCCCGTTGTAATCTAAATTTTGGTTTTAATTGTCCTTGTGAAATCATGATGAGTTTGTGCCATATGTTAGAAAATTAAAGGGAATCATAAAATCATGTAAGTCAGATTCTGCCTTTTTTAAAAAAAAGTTACTTTCTTGTTGTCATAGTCATAGTAGTAGCGATGCAGTTAACAACAAACAGGGCTTCTCAGCAAAAGATTATCATGATGATGTAGTAACAACCAAGGAGAGAAACAGGAGTAAATTTAAGAAACAATAAGAATAGAGGCTAGTGCTCTATTACAGATATTTGGGGGAGGGGGAAGGAATGGCAACTTAATCAATCCTTATGGACACTGAAGGCTTCTTTGTGGACTGCTGGCTCACAACTCTTGCAATATCAGGTGAAAAGGAAGCAAAGATCGTCAGAACATTGAGTTTTGTTCCAGTGGTGTAAGGAACACTGAAAACAGCTGAGTTGAAGTTGTGAGAGCACCATCACTTGAGACCTTCAAGAAGAGATTGGATTGCCATTTGTCAGAAATAATGTAGGGTCTTTCACTTGGAGGGGGGGTTGGACTAGATGATCTATAAGGTCCCTTCCAACTCTGATAATCTGTTATCTGAGCTTTGAGCTGTCACAATGTTGTTAACTCAGAGCTTTGGAAATAATTTTTAAACTGGGGCAGTGTGTTCCAAGATCACACTGAGAAGCCATCAAAGTTCCCCTTCCTATAGTTTTATTGTACATTCTATGCAGAGCGTTACTGAAAGGCAAAAACATTGGCAAAAGCAATTTTTAAAAAGAAAGTGCACAATTTTAAAAGGCCAGTTAGATTAAACAAAAAGAATATACATCTTTCTGTTCTTGAGGAACTGGAGAGCTCAATAATATTCTTAAGTCAAAGGTTAACATCTACTTTAAATGTTCCTTACTAGTATCACCTGCAGTTGCATTTCCATTCTTATGATATATGATTTATTTAAATAACCCCCAATCTTGCATAAGGCAGCCCTGTTGGCTAAGGGTGGGAAGTATTCCTTTGATATCAAACAAAGATTAATTTATTTCCCTAAAATAAATTAAAGGGAATCTGAATAGGGAATATGAACTGGCTTATTTTTGCTAGTACCTTGTTTTATTTTGGCTGATGCGCTTTTTCAGGCACTCTAAAAAGGTGAGAGAAGGAAGAAATGAATCAAATAACTCCAACTTTTTGTAATGTTCTTTCAGCACAAGTGAGAAATGGCTTGTTTTTTTTCTTCACGGTTTCCATAGTGACAACAAGATTTTTTTCTTCGCTGCTGAAACCAGAAGGATTCTGGGATAGGTCATCCTTTCAGGGCACAAAGAGAGAGAGAGCTCAAAAATCAAATAACAAATATGTGTCTCCTTAGAAATAGATTTTGATACATAACAAATTATGACTTTTCGTTAAAAGATTTTATTCTCATGTGAATGAATAAGAAGCTGCCCCCAAATGCTTCTGAACATTGCATCTATATTTATGAAGTCAGTTAAAATGGCATTGGCATCAATACTGTATATCCATATGGTGGATATATCCTTACACACGAACTATTCTATAATATATTTTAGAAAGAAATCTCTCCATGATAAGAAACTGGATGAGTCAAATTTAAGATTGGAACAACCATAATCTTGGATGCTGAAACGGACCAATTTGTCCACCACTACTTTTATCTTGACTCATGAAGATGGGAAGGTGCTTATAAAAGGAGAAATTGAAACTTGTATCTACAGCATTTGAAATTCAAATTGGGTTGGGCAGGGAATATAATACATCATACCAAGAATAATTGGCATTTCTCTCTTCCTCTTTAGGGAAAAGATTTCTAGAAAAGTATATTTTCTATATACACTGGGGACGTTAAAGAGCAATAATTTTATACATAGAAATTCAAGAAGGCTGATGTCAGTACCAATATGAATTATTTACATGGCACTTAACATTCAAATATCATTGATATTCAATCAAGGTTGATGAAATCTTTGAAAAAATTATTCTCACTGGGTAGAGAAAAAGACAACAAATAATGCATTTTGAAAGGCATAAACACAGTTTGAACATTAGGAGGAACAGAACTATAAGGAGAGATGAGTAACATTAGGAAATGAGCTGAACCATAGAATTATAGCTGATCTCTGTATTTGGAAAATACATGCAGTGCAGCAGCCACCAAAAAGTGCAGCAGTTGCCAAAAAGCTAGTGCAATCCTAAGTTATATTAACAGAGGGATACAGTCAAGATCAAGGGAAGTACTAATACCACTCTATAAAGCTTTAGTAAGACCACACCTAGAGTACTGAATCCAGTTTTGGTCACCACATTATAAAAAAGATGTTGAGACTCTAGAAAAAGTACAGAAAAGAGCAACCAGGATGATTGGGGACTGGAACCTGAAACATACAATGAATGGTTGCAGGAACTGGGCTTAGCTAGTCTAGTAAAGAGAAGGACCAGGGGAGACATGATAGCAGTCTTCCAATATTTGAGGGGCTGCCACAGGGAGGAAGGGGTCAAGCTATTTTTTAAAGCTCCTGTAGGCCAGACAAGGAATAATGGATGGAAACTGAACAAGGAGAGATTTAACCTGGAAACAAGGAAAAACTTTCTGACAGTGAGAACAATCAACCAATGGAACAGCTTGCCCTCGGAAGTTGTGGGAGCTCCATCGGTTGAGACTTTCAAGAAGAGATTGGACTGCCATTTGTCAGAAATGGTGTAGGGTCTCCCACTTGGGAGGGGGGGGGTAGAACTAGATGACCTACAAGGTCCCTTCCAACTCTGATTATCTGTATCTGTACATGTATCTTTTTTAATACTTTACAGTTAAGGTACAGAATCTTTTATATGAATGTCTTCCCAGCATTGAATTAATCAACACATTCCTGGTAATGCATTCAAACTAAGTTTACTATTACATATTTGCATTCTGGACCCATATCATCCCACTAGAATTGTATGATAATTTCTGTACATCATATCCATCTTTAAACAAAAGATAAGTACACTAACATTATGCTGAAATTACTTCTCCATTTCAAAAAGTTTTCTTTCTGTCTGACAAAGGCTTGTATTTGTCATTTCAGGATGTTTTAGACTTTAGTCTTTAGTCTTTCTTCAGCCTTGTGTGTGTGTGTGTGTGTGTGTGTGTGTGTGTGTTCTATTGCACACACTGGTAAAGATAACTGTTATTATTTGAGGGAAGGGATTTTTAAAAACTTTTTTTAAATTTTTGTTAAAAAAAAATAGTTACTTTGCAGCCTCTCTAACTGGTCTGATTTCCTGAACTGGGAAAGTGCTATAGGAGAAGTCCCCTCTTGGTGTAGCTGTCCAAAACCTAAAAGTTAGTGTGAGTCATAGTGTGATGACCTGTAGTCTCTCAAAATAACCCAAAACATATATTAAAGTCCAGTAAGGCCTTCAACTTAACTTCACTGTTTTATTAGGCACAGTTTAAAGTCACAAATGGAACTTCTCCCCCTTCTTGAGCAGATTAGAAAGGAGAGCAGTCAAGGCAGCAAAGCAGGGAATAAATGTGCGGTAGTAGTTCGCAAACCCCAACAGTCGTTGTACATTCTTAACCTGCTGTGGAGGTTCCCACTCCTGCAACGATTGAATTTTTTCCGGGTCCATTTCCACCCCAGCAGGTGAAATACGATGTCCCAAGAAGCCAGTTTGTGCAAACTGACACTTCTCACGTTTAGCCAACAGGTGGTTATCACGCAAACATTGCAACACCAGCCTCACATGCTGCCTATGTTCCTGCAGGGAGTCTGAGTAAATCAAAATGTCATCTAAATAAATGACCACGAATTTATCCAACAAATCACGGAAAACATCGTGCATGAACTGCATGAACACAGCTGGGGCATTGGTTAATCCAAAAGGCATCACGGTATAGTCAAAATGCCCGTACCTCGTCCAGAAAGCTGTTTTCCACTCATCCCCTGCACAAATGCAAACCAGATTGTAGGCCCTACGCAAGTCCAACTTCATAAAGATCTTAGCTTGATGAAGCCGTTCAATCAGTTCAGGGATGAGAGGAAGCGGGGACCGATTTCTCACTGTGATTGCATTCAACTTGCAGTAATGACAACACAAATGTAGCGTCCCCAATTTCTTTTTCACAAAAAGCACCGGTACAGCCAATGGAGAGGTAGAAGGCCAGATAAACCCTTTCCAGAGGTTCTTGTCAATAAAATCCCACAACGCAGCCAACTCCGGTTCCGACAGGGAATATATCTGACCCACTGGCAATTTTGCATTGGGCAACAAGTCGATTGGACAGTCATACGCCCGATGAGGAGGCAACTGATCTGCCTCCTTCTCCCCAAACACATCAGCAAAGTCCACCAACTCCACAGGTAGATCCAGATCCACAGGTGTAGCCACATTCCCTGCACAGGAGCGCAAGCAATAGTTGGCATACTTCCTTGCAAGAAACTGCACAGCTCCAGATGACCAGACAATCTGTGGATCGTGGGCCTGTAACCATTCCAAACCCAGCACTACCGGAAAATGAGGCACTGCTGCAACGTAAAACACGGTTTCCTCCACATGCTGCCCAATATGCATGCAAAGGGTTTGGTTGCAGCAACCACAGGTCCTGAACGAAGGGGACGACCATCAATCATGTCCATCATTACTGGTGGGGATACCTGTTGCTGAGGAATGAACCACTGCTTGACAAAATGAGCATCCATGAAATTGGCTATGGCCCCTGAGTCAACCAAAGCTGGGATCTCCACCGCTCCCACACCAGGCACGAACACACTTGCTGGCAGCACAAGATGCCTCACCAATAGCGACTGTGGTGGAGATGTTGAAGATGTCAAAGGTGGTGAGGGTGGCAAGGTTGGTGAAGATGGTGGGCCTATGGACTTTACATCCCGACCTGCAGACCCCCATAGGCTAAGCAATGCTCGTTTCCCACCAACGCAGGTGTCACTGCTGTGGATATCTTAACCGGACACTTGGCCGCAAAATGGCCTTGATTGCCACAACAGAGACATAAACCATCACGACGAGGTCTATTCTTTTCTACTTGAGTCAAGCAAGGGTGGCCAGACCCCAACTGCATTGGTTCCTCCAAAGGCACTTCCACCAAGGGCACCATCTTGCTGGAAACAGATAGTCTCTGTCCGTCACCATACCCATCGCTGCTGAAGTCTAGCATTGATACGAAGACACAAATGCATGAGCTCCTGAAGGGTGTGAGGGCATTCAGTGTGTGCCAACTCATCCAGGAACTCCAATGACAAACCCTCCTGGAACTGGTCTAATAGTGCTGCCTCATTCCATTGTACATCCTGAGCAACCACCCGAAAACTAGCAATATAATCCATGAGTGAGCCACGCCCTAGCTTCAACTCTTCCAAACGTCTGTTTGCTGTTTGGCTTCAAACAGGGTCCTCAAACATGGCCTGAAACTGATGGCAAAACTTGGCGTAATTGTCCAACACCTGGTTGGGCTGGGTCAACAGAGGCATCACCCAACGTGCTGCAGAGCCTGACAACAAATTAATCAAAAACCCCACCTTATCCCAGTCAGTGGGAAAGTCCTCAGGCCGTTGGCTCATGTAAAGCTGGCAGTGCCCCCAAAATGCTGGAAATTTATCTGGCACTGCCACTGGGTATTTTTGGTGTGGCCGGGCAGCTTGCATTTGTGCCACCTGTGCAGTCAAAAGAGCCACTTTCTGGGTTAACTGGGCAATCTCTGCTCTGTGCTGATCCATGGTCACCCCACAAAAAGCAAAAATAAGTTGAAGAGGTGGCTGGAGTCAAAATGTGATGATCCGTAGTCTCTCAAAATAACTAAAAACCCAAAACATATGTTAAAGTCTATTAAGGCCTTCAACTTAACTGCACTGTTTTATTCGGCACAGTTTAAAGTCACAAAAGTAAATAACGAGGCTAACAGAAAACCAAAACAAACCACATTGATGAGAGTTCTGAAGCAAGCTGAGATAACTAATCATAAACTCCAGGCAAATAACTGAGAAAAGTCCATGGGAAGAACGCCAACAAAGATAAGCCTCTTTCAAGGTAAACACTAATTGACTCCAGCAATTCTAACTACATTGCTGACAAACTTATACACATAGCTCCCACCTTCAAGCCATGAGGAGGATCATAGTAATCTCCACTTGAGTAGACCTTGCTTTTCCCTGATCCTCTCCTCCCTGCTTGACCTAGGATGGATAGGGGATGGGCCTGGATCCTCCTCTGACTGCTCAGCCAGAGTCTGCCCCTCTCCAGTCTCATCAACCACCTCTGGAGCCACACTCCCACTCCCCGTTGGCTGTTCCTCCTCTTCCTCAGAGTCAGACTCTACCAGGGGCATGACACATAGATAAACCTTTTGAAATCTAAGATTACTTGGTCATCAAAATGGGATTCAACTACATTAGGCCCTGAAAACATTTTATTGTACTATAATCCTTATCAACTCCATCCAATATGACATAGTTTCAATACATGATAAATCCTCACCTGGTTGATCATACCGTATGATCTAAAATATCTTCATTCATAATATACTATTTCTTTTCTAGGGAAAATATGAGATACTTTCCTTGTTGCTCATATTAGAATAAATGATGCTTTTAGCTGGTTCAAGTATAGATTTTCCTATTTAAGTTATTGTTGCTTGGACATGAACATCCCTTTGTGTTGAGCAAAACAAAAACAGAAACAACCCTGGAAGAGACAATATTTTGAAGAACAAATATTGTAACACAACTTGGCTGCAAACTATGCCAGTTTGCATTATATTTGTCCCATGGTAGTAGCTGGTCCCAAAGGATAAAATGACATCTGGAAGCATAGGAGCATGAAAAAGTTTTATTCACGCAGCATTAGCTCTGAACATTTTAAAAGAAAAATAGATGTTTGGTATGAATCAAATAATGTCCTGATGTTTAAGAAGTCATAGCTGCAATGCTGCAATAATGTGAAAGTGAACATATGTTTCTCCTCAATAACATTGTTAAAAACATAATAGTTTACCTTCAAACTGTGTAACACTCTGAATTTAAATGGAATCTAATTAGTCAACCACAGTGATGCCTCCTTGTCAAGTAAATAACCAAACAGTATCTCTCTCCTCGCCCCATCCTTCCTTGTTCTCCTTTTCTGCTTGACTTTTATAAAAATGGCAGGAGCTTGGCAATTTTCCAATTATCTCTCACTAATCTCTATCAGCAAATCCTGGGTGCATCTCTGTTTTCTTTAAAGCAAAAATCATGTGCCTCAAACAAAATTTCCCCCGTCTCACTTAACACTGAACAAGGAGGTGAAATATAGTCCATCATGACAAATATCAGGATAATATTCCAATTTTCTACTATTTGACAGCAATCAAGTAGAGACTAATGGCTTTCCTCTGTGACTAAAATCTGTTAGAGACCAAGGTATTCTGTCTTCCTCTCATTAGAAAAAAAAAATCCCAATAATGTCATTATCCCAGTGTGAATACCAGTAAAATTCAGCAAGACTAATGTATCTTTCAGCTTTCTCAGTTACCAATATCAGTGTTTTATGGATTTTTCAGAAGTAATGGGAACTGTCATGCTATCCCGCACATGCAGACAGACGCACAATTGGGAACAGTGTTGTTTTCACTGTACTTTATTCTCATTCTGTATATTAAGGACTTTCTTGTACTATTTTTAACTAGCTACAATAGATAGAATGTCATGGAATGTTAAGCATTATAGAATTTTTTTGGAAAATAACACAATTTCACACTGCATTACTCTAGTACAACTGGGTAAATGAATGATTAATTCTTAACAAATAACATTTTCCACATGTTGTTGTCTATAGCAGTCAATACAACTGTGTTTCTATGCTGCACTTCTGTAACATTCAAAATAATCTCAGTGCTGCTTTATAGCACTTATCCAGAATGGTCTTTTATGATTTCTAATTTACAAGTTTGCTTCTTTACTCAATTTTCCTTATGGTTATCATCGTATTTACTACAATATTTCTCCATAATAATGTAAATTCAGGGTATACATTTTATACACAGGCTAGAAATAGCTTTCAGAATGAGTTTTTAAAAATGATTTTACATTTGTGTATATGTTGGAAATGTAACAGAAAGAAATATTCCCAAAGTGAATCAGGAAGTCTCTGTCCCACTCCCCCACAATTTTTTTTTTTTTATATGTTTAAGAAATGTGTACATAAATTCTCATAACAGGCAGGATTAGAAATGATTGGCAAGATCATGGGGATATTGTTTTCAACATTTGAAATCCGATGTGCAAGATCATATCATTTTGCCTCAGCTTTTTATCTAGATGAAGAAGAACAATTTGGCTTCTGGTTCCTTAAAAAGAAAGCTCTGCCGATGATAATGAACTTTTTTTTAAGGAAGGGGTGCAAAAAGTATAACTTACTCTGCCTATTAATAAATATGCAGATTTTTTGCAGGAGTGAGTGTGGGGCAGTAGGAAATTTCAACTAACAAAATAAATAACTTGCACAAAGTTTCAGGCATTTGTTGTAGTTCCATGAAATCTTCTGGAGTGTGGCTGTCAATGCCACACAAACCAAGTGTGTCTCTCAAACAGAAAGAACTCTCAGGAAAATATTTTTAAATGTACAAGGATCTAATAGAGAAACTGTAGGGCAGAGGAGGTCTTGAAAAACAGAAAATCGTTATGGTGATTTAAGGAGAGGAAGCAATTATATATACATGGGAAAAGCCAATCATGACCTTTTGCCAGTCTCCAATCATAAAATTGGGAATCATTTCTTCTAAGGCAGCAATACGCAGGTCTTAGGAATTGATAGTTGAACCTTATCTTTAAAAAATGTATTTTAGGCCAAAGTTAAGACAAAAAAAAAATTAGATATCATTTTTAATATTTTATATCTTCAATAATAACTTTAAAATCCCCTCTTCTATCATAATAAAAACAATGATTTATAGCCACGTTTGGATGTTTCTAGAATTCATACTCAAGGCTTACAGTCCCCAAACCTTTAAGTACTCATTTCCAACTGTGGCAGATTTGGGTTGCCTTCTTTATATTTCATGTATTCTAGCGCTAATATTTTTATAATAATAAAGGAGTCCCTGTGGATTTTACTCTTCTAGTTATTGCCAACTATAGGAGAGATGCTCATCTCTATTTCAAAGCCATTGAGTTAGCACTAGCTGAAGACATGAGCTGCTGGCTTTCCAAGTTGACAAGCCACATTTTAACTACTGAGCCACTTCACTGGTCCTCAATATTCTTGTGTTCTGCTTTTATTTAAATAGTGCTAATTGCTGAATGCTATTACAAAGCATTGCATTGCTTTCAGCTCTCAGAGACAAGAGAGGTAAGACATCTCCATAGCATTACAAAGAGAAGACCTGACAGCATAAGCAAATTTATAAGTGGGAATTTATGATTGATGTAAATCAAGTGAATGTTTTTTGTACAAAAAAATTATTCACAAAATATTTTATCCCATAAAAAGCCATTTTTGCTTTTAAACAGTGGTAAAAAGAAACATAAAAGAGCAAAAGACACACCTTTTTGTCCATGCCAAAGGAATACAAAGCCATGATGTTGCTTTCAGCATGGCAGAATTCTGCTATAGAGATGCGGAAAACCTGAAAACAGGTAAAATGGCTTGAAGACCATTAACTTGTAAATAAATGAAGTAATCTTCATGGCTTTCACATCCAATTGGCATAGGCTTCACCAATTCCATTTGTGCATTGTATTTTTCTGCTTTGTTGAAGCTATGTCTTGAATGGATAAATCACTTGAGATTGGCCTGAAGTGTCTGCAGTCATCCAGGCAGAAGGGGCTGTAGTGGACTGGTTCTTTGCATCTATGAATCCCAAGGAATTTAACAATGGAAACAAGGAATTTGTAGAACTGCTGCTAACCAGCTCATCCAGGACATTGACTTGTCTCCGCAGGCTGTGGATGGTTCCCTCAGTCTGTTGCTTTCCTTTGATTAATGCCTCCACTTGCTTGCTTGCTTGTTTGCATTGCCAGAGTTGGGCCTTGAGATGATCTTCTTGGTGCTGCAATTATTCCTGGCATACCTTTCCACCCCACTGTTCATCCATGATATGGACTTCAGACAGGCCCAGCTTTTCATCCCAAAACAGCATCCTGGCCTTGTTTTTGATGAACAGGTAATTTTCCTTCAGCTTTTCCATGTCATTCCAAAGTCTTGCTTTGATTCACTAAATCAAGTAAATTTTATGAGGCATAATTAAGAAAAAGAAAACTTACAATGTTTCTTAGACTATTGTGAAAAGTAATTATGTGCATAGCTATCTATTAGGAGTAGTGACACTTACATTTGTAATAATAAGTTTTATTTTATACTGTAGTTGTGAACTAATGAAGTTTGTGGCTAAAATCAATCAACATACAAAAGTTGACTTGCAATTCCCAAAGACTCCAAACCAGACATACCTGCCTTATAGAATTATACCTATAGAAACAAGTATTGTATTACATCAAACAAGGTTCAGGCAATTAAAGTTCTAAAATCTCAGTCAATTTGATTAAAAAAAACCTTAGGAAATGAAAGCTAATTATTCTGTGTATCTCAAAATGAATTAGTTTGCATCTTGCCAACTGTATAAATTTAATCCCTAACATAAAGGCACCAACTTCCTTAATACAAATGTGGCACATTGTTTTATGTAATTGAACAGATGCATAAAATCAATACTCTCCTTTTTACAAACCACAGTGCCACCCCTGGGAAGAGTTATATAAGGTGACTGAACATTATCATTTTCTAGAGATCATGAAAACTATAATGGCACCATCTGAAATTCATATTTAATTATGCCCATGCATATTTAAGGGGATTGAATTTAAAGATTATTGTCACTTTGTACCATTTCATTGCAATCAGGACTGTTACAGACATCTGTATAATTAATAATGCATTGCTACGAATGTCCAGATTCTAGCTGACCTTTTCAGCAAAAGTAACACTCATATCATTGCCAACTAAATCAACATGTACAGAATTATATAAACATTTCAGTATTCAGACAAGAATGTCATTTTCCTATTTGGACAAATTCAATAATATACCTAATCAGTTTCTGAATGTTCAACTACAGCAAACCTTATATCCATTTTATTTCTACAAAGTATTGTGTACTTTTGTTTTTCAGTGTTAAATGGGTGGAAATTAACTATTTTTTATAAAACTAATAGAAGACTATTATGAATTAATAATATTTGTGCCATATTTTAAGACTGAAATAAACAGAAAAAGTTGAAATCGTTATAATATATTATAATAATTATAATTTATTTTCCCCGCAAATGATTGATTTCTTTTAATAATTGTTTTGATTCTATTTCAAATTATTTTAATAAAACATGCTGATCAATATTATCAATACACTAATATTATATGCTGTGTGTGTGTATGTGTGTACATTCATTCATTCTCTGGAGCAATCTTCCATAGAAAAATAAAACCCCTCCAATGGTGTCTGGATTTAAGCTGATAAACAAGACAAACACTCACAAATAAACATGGATACTCTGAACAAGCAAATAAATATCACACAGAACTGAGGGAGGTGAACCAAAATTATCAATGCATCAATAAATAACAGTTTGAGACTGTACAATTTCTTTCCATCATACAACTATGGTATGTCCTTAAAATGATACATGCATACCATTCTTGGGTTCATTGATCCTCTATTTTTTTACTTAAAATGTTTTTTTCCCTGCCTTAAACTACTTATGATTCTGTCATTTCAGTCTTCTGAAGTTCACTGGCTTTTACTTAATTCTAGTGATAAGATCATTTGTAGTTATGAATAAGACTAATCCTGATTAGGTCTGAGTCTTTTGTGTGTCCTATAACTAACAGTCACTAGATCTTTTTTTAAAGCTTATAATAACTGAAACACTTGAATAACCATCAGCCAACAATGGAACTAATCTTCAAGTAATTCTGTTTTGTGTTATAGTATCTCTTCTGGGGAAAGTATTCCCCCTATAACATGACTTTCTTAGCAGTTTATTTCCAGCCTGAAGTCATTTCCACTTCCATAAGTGAACACTTAATGAGCAGAGAAATTAAAGAGTGAAATTGGTTGACAGATTCTTCCCCAGCTGAGCATAGTTATAAGATAATTCGGGCTTTCACAAGTAAATGTTAAGTACAATTCAGTTTTTTTCATCTCCAAATGTTCCATAATAAAGCCACTGCTTATGACCTGTTCTATTTTGCCTCTTTATAGTTATATTCATATAATGCGTATTCAAATGGATAAAACCAACGTTGATTAATTCTGTCATTATTATAAACCAGATTTGCATGGTAGAGAATGTGTTTATTTGTGTATGATTTCTTCTATGACCATTCCATTTAGTTCCACACACTGTCCCTTAATATTTATTTATTTATTTATTTATTTGTCAATTGTTTACGAGATAAGTAAAAGTGTATACATAATTATGAATACATGAAATGAGTACATATAAGAAAAATTAAAGAAAAATAAAAGAAACAATAGGACAGGGACGGTAGGCATGTTGGTGCGCTTATGCACACCCCCTACAGACCTCTTAGGAAAGGGGTGAGGTCAATAGTAGACAGTCTAAGGTTAAAGTTTTTGGGGTTTGGGGAAGAAACTACAGAGTCGGGTAGAGTATTCCAGACATTGACCACTCTGTTGCTAAAGTCGTATTTCCTGCAGTCAAGCTTGGTGTGGTTAACCTTGAGTTTGTATCTGTTGTGTGCTCTTGTGTTGTTATGGTTGAAGCTGAAGTATTCATTGACAGGTAGGACATTGCAATGTATGATTTTATATACCATGCTTAAATCAGACCGAAGACGGCGTAATTCAAGGTTTTCTAGTTCTAGAATTTCAAGTCTGGTGGCATAAGGTATTCTACAACGAGTAGAGGAGTGGAGAACTCTTCTTGTGAAATATTTCTGGACTTTCTCAATTGTGCTAATATCAGATACGTAATGTGGGTTCCAGACTGATGAGCTGTATTCGAGTATTGGTCTAGCAAATGTTTTGTATGCTCTAGTTAGTAGTGTGATATTACCAGAGAAAAAGCTACATAAGATTAGGTTAACAACTCTTAATGCCTTTTTGGCTATGTAGTTGCAGTGGGCACTAGCACTTAGATCATTAGAGATGAGTATTCCAAGGTCTTTTACAGAGCTTGGATCATCAACAAGATCTTGACTATTCAGCTTGTATTTTATTTTCGGATTTTTTTTTGCCAATATGTAAGACAGAGCATTTATTTGTTGAGATTTGAAGTTGCCATTTGTTTGACCATTCTGATACACAGTCAAGATCTTCTTGAAGGGTAGCAGTATTGTCTGTGGTATTGAACAGCTTTACATCATCAGCGAAAAGAACACAGTTGCTCTTAATATGATCACAGAGGTCATTTATGTAGAGTATGAAGAGAGTTGGTGCTAGAACACTGCCTTGGGGGACACCACTATTGACAGGTACAGAATTTGATAGGACACTCCCAATTTTGACCATTTGTTGTCTGTTTGACAGGAATGCTTCTATCCAGTTATGCAGTTGTCCAGAGATACCATAGGATTTTATTTTTAGTAGTAGTTTGTCATGTACCACTGGATCAAAGGCTTTACAGAAGTCTATGTAGATTGCATCTATTGTTTTGCCCTGATCAAGTTGTGTAGTCCATATGTTTTTGCAGTGTAAGAGTTGCAGATTACAGGATAGTTTTTTTCTGAAACCAAATTGTTTATTGGAGAGTAGGTTGTTTGTCTCTAAGTGGAGGATGATGGATTGGTTAATAATTGATTCCATGACTTTACAGGTGACGCAGCATAAGGAGATTGGTCTTTAATTTTCAATTAGGCAAGGGTCTCCCTTTTTGAAGATGGGGATGACTGTGGCTTGTGACCATAGGTTAGGCAAGGAACTGGTCCTGAAAGATTTTTCAAAGATTATGCTTAGAGGTTTGGCTATGGCAGTGGATAACTTTTTAAAGAAATAGGCACATATTCCATCCGGTCCAATAGATAGGGATGGTTTTAGATTGCGTAGTGCTTTTTCTTTTTTTTCTTTTTTTTTTTTTGGTCCAAGGAAGGGTGTTTAATTATTTTTTAAGACTTCATATATATATATATATATATAAATTTTATTGAATTTACAATTAAAAGAATAACATAACAACATTACATAAGAAACAGAGAGAGAAAAAGAAGAAAGAAAGAAGAGAAAGAGAGAGGAAAAGAAAAAAAAAGTGCTCGGTCTTGCGACCGAAAAAGGAGAAAAAGAAGTATAAAAGAGAGAAAAAAAACAAAGAGACGGAAGAAAAAAGAAAATACGTTAAAACCAGACAGATATTCTTTTTGACAGTCTACAAGATCCAATTCTCCTACCTTACTTTAAATATACACATCTTATCACTATTTATGGTTATTTATGCTTATTTATGCTCATTGAACAGTTTATCTCTGATATAACCAATTATACCACGCATTCCAATTATTATCAAATGCTGAAGACTCTTTATTTTTAAGAGCTATGGTTAAATTGTCCATTTCTGCGCAGTCACATATTTTCTGAATGACCAATTGATCTGTAGGTAAACGGGATGATTTCCAGCACTGGGCAAATGCTAATCTGGCCGCAGTTAGAATATGAATTATTATATATTTCGTCTTTTTAGGAAAATGTTTATCAGAGATCCCTAGTAGGAAGAACTCTGGTTTGTATTCAATTTGTTCTTTGGTTATCTCCTCCAGCCATTTTCTAATTTTTTGCCAGTATTTCTGGGCTTCTTTACAGGTCCACCACATATGAAAGTAGGTTCCCTCTATGTTTTTACATTTCCAACATTTTGGACTAGAGTTTGGGTTCATTTTCGCTAACCTCGAAGGGGGTAAGTGCCATCTATATAACATTTTATACATATTTTCTTTGTACGCTGCAGATTTCGTAATCTTAATGATTCTATTCCAGATCTTTTCCCATTCTGTTAATGTAATGCTTCTTCCAATATTCCTACTCCACATTATCATGTTCCCTTTCACTATCTCTTGCTCTAATTCTACCTCCAATAAATATTTATAAAATTTAGAGATATTCTTTTTATTTGATCCTAATAAGATTTTATCTAAGTGTTGTAATTTGCTATAGATTCCAAACTCTTTGATATCTTGTTTGTATCTACTATGGATTTGTATATATAACCACTGATCAATTTTAAATCCCTGTTCCTGTAAGTCCTGTCGAGTTCTTAATTTTCCTAAAGGGTCTAATAAATCTTTATATTTAGTCGTTTTTGTTATATCCAAATTGTTGGGATGAACCATAGCCTCCATTGTTGAAAGCCAAATCGGAATTTTTAAATAATGTTTTTTACATATTTTTTTCCAATTAGTTAATAGTGAATCTCTAATAAGATGTCTATGAAAGTACGCCTGTTTAGTTTTCCCCACATCCCATAGAAATGCGTGCCATCCTCTCTGAAGGTCGTGCCCTTCCAAGGCTAGAGTTCTTTTATTCCGTAAATTGACCCAGTCTTTTAACCATAATAAGTTGGCTGCCCAATAATATAATTCCCAGTTTGGAAGCGCTAGCCCACCTCTACTTTTTGCATCTTGTAAGGCCTTAATACTGATTCTAGCTTTTTTCCCTTGCCAAATAAATTTAAGAGTTACCTTATTTATATCATCAAAAAAATTTTTTGGTAATTTTATTGGGATTGTCTGGAATAAGTAAAGGAGTTTTGGTAAAATGTTCATTTTGATTGTGGCAATCCTGCCCAGTAAAGAAAGCTGCAACTTATTCCAAGATTCTAGATCTTTCTTAATTTGCTGTAACAGTTTATCATAATTATTCTCTTTGAGTGATTTACTATGTGGTGTTAACCATATGCCTAAATATTTGACCTTTTTTGTTGCCTGTATCCCCATGGTTTTTTCTAATTCTTTCCTCTGGTTCTCTGTTAGATTTTTAGTCAGTAATTTCGTCTTATTTCTGTTAATCTTTAATCCTGCTACTGAACCATATTGTTCTAGTTCTTTTAGTAGATTATGTCCTTTTTCCATGGGATCCTCTAGGAAGAAAACCATATCGTCTGCAAACGCCTGTAATTTATATTCCTCTGCTTTGACCCTAACCCCTTGGATTTCAGAATTTTGTCTTATCCGCGTTAACAATGATTCTAAAGCAAATATAAATAAGAGGGGTGAGAGAGGGCAACCCTGTCTAACGCCCTTTTCAATGCTTAGTGGGCCTGTTTGTTCACCATTAATTAGTATATTGGCTTGTTGGGTATTATAAATTGTTGTGATAATATTCTCGAATTTAGTGCCCAGATTCATGTTATAGATTTTTTGTATTAAAAAGTGCCAATGTAAGTTATCAAATGCTTTCTCCACATCTAGAAACATGAGTGTAAATTGTTTCTCTGGATGAGCTTCATAATATTCTAAGACGTCAATAACGGTTCTTAAATTGTTTTTAATTTGGCGGAATGGAAGGAAACCATTTTGGTCTTCATGAATGTATAAATTTAAAACTTGTTTTACTCTATTCGCAATAATTGAGGTAAATAATTTTTAATCGGCGTTTAAAAGTGAGATTGGTCTATAATTGTTGATATATCTGGCATCCACATCCTCCTTCGGAATTAACGCAATCAACGCCTCCCTCCATGAGTCTGGCATTTTGGCAGCCAAAAGTACTTCGTTAAACACTTCCAGCATCAGAGGCTCTACTAAATCTATTGTGGCTTTATACAATTCTACTGGAATCCCATCTGGACCAGGGGATTTATTATTACATTGATTTTCCATTGCAGATTTTAACTCAGACCATGTA
Organism: Pseudonaja textilis; assembly: GCF_900518735.1. The sequence goes on from NW_020769365.1 coordinate 1,268,724, forward strand.
ATATCCTTATTTAGTAATTCTTTGTCTCCTTCCCCTATTGTTTTATCATTCGTATTCTCCAGATAAGTTCTTATTTTATCCTCATTGATTTCTTCTTTTTTATATAATCTTTGGAAATAGTTTAATATAATATCCTTTTTCTTCTCAATCTCATGTTGTGGGATGCCTTTCTCGTCTATTAATTGGTGTATCAATCTCTTTTCTTTTTCTTTTTTAAGTTTATAAGATAGCCATCTTCCTGGTTTATTGGCGTGTTCAAAATAATTTTGTTTGGACCTTCTCAAGCTAACTTCTATTTTATCTTGTTCAATTAAATTCAGCTTATGTTTGGCTAGTATTAACTGATTTTGTAGTCCTTGGGTCTTAGGGGTTTTTTGTAATTGTATTTCTAAGTCTTGGATTTGTTGTTGTAACGCGTTTTGTTGGGCATAAATTCTCTTGTTTCTCATAGCATTATAGGAAATTGTTGTGCCTCTTATAATTGCTTTCATAGTATCCCAAATGTTCTGTTTTGAAGTTGTTTCATTATTATTATCTTTTAGAAAATAGTTTAGCTCCTCTTTCAGTTTATTAATATACTCTTCTTCGTTTACAATTTGGTTATTTAGTGTCCATCTTTTTTTTATTCGTCTCCTATCTCTCCAAATTAGCTGTATTGGGTTATGATCAGCCCATTCATTCGGTAGGATTTTGATTTCTTTTATTTCATTAGCCAAGTCCAAATCCATCCAAGCCATATCTATTCTGGTCCAAGTCTTATGTGGGTTAGAATAATATGTAAATTGTTTTCCTTCAAGATTCCGTTCCCTCCATAGATCTTTTAAATTTAACTCTCTCAACATTTCCTTACATGCCGCAGAAAGTTCCCTTTTCCCCTTCTTGTTTTTCCCCATATTACTATGGTCTTTCTGGTAGTCTGCAATGGAGTTAAAATCGCCAATCAAGCAAATGTTTCTTTTTTCAAAGCCTACTATTTTTTGGTGAAGGTGTTTAAAAAATTTCCCCTGGTCATCATTTGGGGCATAGATTGCTACAAGTAAAAATGTGATGTGGTTTATCCAAACTTGTATAACCAGAGTTCTTCCTTCGGGATCCGACCAGATTAATTCTGCCTTTACATCTTGTTTTACATAAATTGCAATTCCTTTTTTCTTGTGTTGGTCGGCCGGTGCTGTAAAAAGTTTACCTAATTTTGGACAAATTAGATGTCTTTCGTCATTCTTCGAAATATGTGTCTCTTGAAGACATATTATATCTGCGTTATGTTGAATAAGTTTTGAGAATATCCTTTTTCTTTTTAATAATGAATTTAATCCGTTTATATTGATGGAGAGCAACTTCTTCCCCTCCACCATTTATCTACTTCTGCTTAGATTTTTGCCTAGTAATGATTCGGTTCTCTTGTTGTTGTTGTTGTGGGATTTGCTCTTCTCTCCCATGTTGTGGATTATCACTTCCTGAAATTGGAGAAAGTCGTTCCTTTTGGGTTCTGTGATAATATCGGACCTCCTGTGGTCTTGTTTTAGGTTCTTCTTTGGTGGGTTGACTATTCTTATCTGTGAGCTGTTGATGAAAAACTTGGGCCTGTTCTATCGATTCTATTTTGATTTTCCTCTCTTTCCATGTAATTAACATCCCTTCCGGGATTAACCATTTAAAATGGATTCCTTCTTTATTTAAATCATTAGCTAAAAATTTATAATCTTGTCTTATCATCCTCACTCTCTTTGGAATTTGTTTTAAAATCCTAATTTCTCTGCCTTTATATGATATTGTTTCCTCCCTAGACATTTTCAAAATTAAGATAGAGATGGTTTTAGATTGTGCAGTGCTTTTTCAACATTGTCTTCTGTAAAATCGATATGTATTAGATCACTGTAGTTATCTGTGGTTCGGCTAGGAAATGCTGGGCATGATCCATTGCTGTTTACAAATACTGAGCCAAAAAATGTGTTAAAGATGTTGGCTTTAATGGTGTCGTCGTTGCAGTCTTTACCATTAGGTCCTATCAGGGGTGGGATGGACCTTGAATCTTTTAGTTTGTTGTTTACAAAATTGTAAAAAGCATTGGTGGAATTGGTGCTTAGAAGGTTTTCCTCTTGTTTAATGTGATAATTGGTGCATTCGGTCTTTATTTGGTGGCATAAATTTTTGTATCGGCTTTTGAAATTGGCAACGTGACCAGATTTGTTTTTCCGCCAGAGTGATCTCTTTTTTGGATTGAAGTTTCCTTATTGTTATGGGCAATCTGTTTTTTTGTTTTGTTTTGGGAGTAGTTGTTGGTACATATAGTTTGATGACTCTTTTGACTTCAAGTAAAAATATGTTGTAATGGTCTTCAACAGTATTGCATCCAGTGAATAGAGATTGCCAATCAAGGGATGAGAGATCATTGTTTATAAGATCATAGTTGCCTTTTTTGAAATTATAATTGGGGATCACATCATTGTGGTGGTTTTTGTGTGGACGTATGTTGAGACAAAAGTCAATCATATTGTGGTCACTGCTGGAAAAGGGTTCTTTAGTTTGTATTCTGTAAATTAAATTCAAACTATTGCAGAAGATGAGATCGAGGCAGTTGTTTAGTCTAGTGTTGTTGGATACTAGCTGTTCCAGTCCTAGATTTGTAACAGCATTGTAAAAGGTTGCATGTATGGTTTCAGTTGTACATTCATTTAGGGTCCAGTCAATATGAGGCAGATTGAAATCACCAAGAAAGATAAAAGGGTATGGGCAGGATGCTGCCCATGTTAGTAGTGTATTTAGCTTGTTTACATGTTCGATGTCATAATCAGGTGCTCTGTAACATAGTAAGAATCGAATTGTGATATTTAAGGATAGTTCACAGATAATGGTCTCAGGAAGAGCAAGCTCCTGGGTAACTTGGATATTTTTTAGATGTAAGGACTTTTTGTAGAAGATAGCAACACCACCTCCATGTTATATGTTAATAACATACACTTTATGGCACTGTTATATAATGTACAGTTATAACTAATGCCCAAACCTTTTGGAGTTCAGGAGATTTAGTAATTGATACATGCATAGTGAATATGCAAAAGTTTCTGTTGGTTAAAAGGAGTGGAAATCAAATGAGTTCAACCCACACTTGGCTTATATTGCTTTTAATATGTAGTACATAGTATACAAGTCTACAAAAATCTTCACAGACCAGAACACCTTCCTACCAGTAATCAACATCCAGATAAGCAAAATAACACCAAAGTTAACACTAACCAGCAATTATTTATTTATTCATTCATTTATTTATTTATTTTGTCAAGCAATAATAAAATAACAGGTATAAATATAAGCATAGTTATGAATACATGAAATAGATACATATAAGAAAAATAAAAAGAAACAATAGGACAGGGATGATAGGCACGTTGGTGCACTTATGCATGCAGTAAACAATACCTCAGTCCAGGTATTATCAACTCAGATAAACAATCATAGCTTAAATAACAGCCCAATCAAGGAACCATCAATTTCACTCCCAGCAACACTGACCGGGCAAATATATAACCAGAGAGCAAATCCCACTCCCTTCTAGCACTGATGTTACCTACTTGCATAATGAAATGTCTGCAAGAAAACAACCAAGCTCAGAAAGCACTAAGGAATTGAAGGTACTTCATTTCAATGAAGTTACATACAGTGCAACCCTTTGAAACTTCTTTATGAAAGAATACAAACACATGCACCAAACTTTGATCATTTGATTGCAGGGCTTCTGCAACAGCTGTAATTTTAGGGATGTGGTATAAGTATTATTCATTCAGCATCACCTTAAGTCCCAACAGTTGCTGAACAAATGTCATAGTACAGAAGTAATACATATTTAAACAGAGTCTTGAAGATGTGCACATGCAGTTTGGAGAGGGATAGAGACAGCCCTAGGAAAAAATCCTGGCTTGGCCAGCAGTTGCCTTGTATAAGGTTAGGCTAGGTCCATCTCATTAGCAGGAACATGAAGGTTTGCTGCGACAGCAGAGATTGTATAGCCACAGTGGTGGGGGCAACTGTAATGCTGGCCATGGCATGGGGTGGCTGGCCATGGGGGTGGCTGGCCATGGCATAGGGTGTGAAGCAGCACTCAACAGAGGCTTCAAGTCAGGGGTGGGATACGACAGGGTTAACTACCGGTTTAGGATTTATGAGCTTCCCTGCACTCTGTGAGCCGCATGCCTGTAAACCATCATCAGCATGCTGTGTGCAGAGACTCAGCCTTTGAAACAGCTCTCTTTTCCTGCTTTTTTAACTGCAGCTGTGCCTCATTTGGCAGCTGAAGTTAAAAATCAGGAAATAAAGATCAGGTAAGATCTTTAGGTGGGCAGGTGGGCAAAAACATCAGCAGACATAGAACCAGTTCTATGTCTGCTGCTCTTCAGAACTACTGGTTCTACAGAGGTGGACAGAATTGGTGGAAACTGACCCCTGCTTCAAGTGGTGTCTCGGTGGCACAGAGGCTGAAGTAAAGGCTCAGTGCCAGCTGAACTTTAACCCCAATTCTGTCACCACACCACCACTGAGAAATTCCAAGAGTGCAGGATGGCCAAATGGGCAGAGATGAGTGGGAGATAGGTGGGTGCAGGAAGTTCCAAAGGAGGCAGTTTCTTACCTTACTGAGGCACAAGGCCAGGAAGCACCAAGACAGGAATGAGGGTGAGTCTTCATCTAACAATTGGTGGCAATAGGAACAGGGACTGCAGCCATCCCTAATGATGCAATCAAGTGATGTCATGTTTTGCAACCATGTCACTAAGTGAAGAAGGAAATTCTGGCCCCAATTGCCTTCATAAAGCTATCTGTAAACTTTGTAAAACTTCAGGTCCATCTCCCATGTCTGAGGTAGAAAATTAAGGGTTAAGACTATCTCACAGTGGTAGTTGCAAATTTCAGTTTGGAAAAGTCCAAGAGACGGTCCATCACTCTTCTAAATTTTTTTTATTCTTAAATTGCTTTCACCATTAATAAAAAAACCTCTAATTTCAACTGCAATTTATCTTCCTGTAATTGGAACAAAGAATATATGAAAATTGCTGCTATAATTAAGCAAATAAAATATACAAATATATAATTTATGTAGAGAATATATACTGTACTGATACAAAGACACATATAGTACTATGCATTTTAGTAATGCTTTCTCCTTCTCTGTTGGTTCTGCATTAATTATCAATATAGGGACTTGCCTGCCTGTAGGTCAAGTGGATAAGAAGCATGTCCATGAATTCTAGATGTCTCTACCAGTTTTGGACTTGCTGAATACTTAGGAAAAATTATTTATAAATGCCAAAATAATGCATTCAAAAATTTATTACATGATTTTCAATTAAGAAAACACACCACACACACACACATTCATTAGAGAAAATGAAAAGAGAAAAAATAAAAATAAAGGTATGCAAAAATTCCATAATGTACAATCCTTAACATTTTTTCCTTTCAGAAAATTTTGGAAAATCCTATAAAAAAATCATAGTTATGCTAACAGTAGTACTCATCTTAAGATGTTTATAGAGGATCATCAAGCTTGCTCAGATAGTTGGCAATGATTCTTGTGATATGATGACTTCACTGCCTTCAAGTCAACAAGTAGCAATAGCTTTCATTATTATATAACATTTAAAATATAGTAATTTTAGCAAGCAACCTATTATGTATTCTATTTTCCAAATGAAGTTAAAGAAATATGTAGTGCAATCTTAACATTCAAGACCATTGAATTCAGTACAAATTCATAGCAAACTTGGGTTGAGTCTATACTTTGTAAATCAAAGTCTGATTCTATATCAATTAGAGTTTATTTTCTAAAAATGCCACATCAGGAGAAAAATGACCTGCGACTTTAACTTTTTCAGCATGTATTAAAATTCATAGTGGGGCTTCTGATTAGAAACAGAGCTCCTTTTTTATATACAGAAATGATCCTGCTCTCTCTCTCTCTCTCTCTCTCTCTCTCTCTGATTTTTAGCAAATGATATGATTATTATATGACAAATTAAAACCATATGCTAATACAATGTTCTTATAGCCAGAAAAAAATATTAATAACCAGAAATTCCATTATTTTCTCCATTTCCTGCTACGTACTATTATTATATATAACATTTACAGTACTTCAAATTCAGTATTATGCAAAATAATAATCAAATTGCCACATTTTTCAGATAACTGCCTAAGGTCACATCATTACTTTGTTCTCAACTCAATAATTTTTTTTTCTTTTTCCTTTTAGGGAAAAACTGAAATGAGAATAAAATTACAGTTTATTGTCCCCTCAAACCACAGTGGACAAATAATCCTGCTATTTCACACTGACTAGAATAGTTAGTTAAAAGTGGCAACAAAGTTGTGATTTACTGTGTAGCTCTGGCATTTCATATTTGTCACTGGTATTAAATTATGCATTGCATTTTTGTTTTCATTTTTGACTCATTTTATGCTGGGAATCATTTAGTTGCAGAATATAACTGCTAATACTTCTCCATCACATACAAAATATAAATCAAAATTAAAGAAAAAAATACTGGGTTTCTCTAATTCATTAATTATATAGTGTTTCCCTCTATTACATCTGCGTTGGGACAGTTCAGTTACAAAATTATGTAGATAACAGTTGTCATTTGGCAGAATCTTTTGCAAAACATTTTTATTCTCTTAGCCATGTCAAAAAAAAAACAACAATTGTATTTAAACTTTTAAAATGTTTAAAAATCAAGAGATAAACTGGTGACAGTTCTCATTGGTTTTCTCATTTACAGTTATTAGAAAAACTTAATATAGACAAAATAGTTACCATTTTGAACATTGCAAGATTGAGTTTGAAATAGAATTGTCTTAGGAATTCCCTAGCAACTTTGGATTTAGCTGGAACGAGGATGGTCACAGTTTCCCAGTTTGTCCATGGTTGACTTTGGTTGAGTTTGTCTATGTGTTGTGAGATTAAGTTTACATTGTGTCTTCTGACTAGTTGGTGTTCAAGAATGCACTCAGCTAGTCTTCTGCCTGTTTGTCCTACATCATAGCTGTTATAGTACTTACACTCTATGTTGTAGATGACTCCTGTCCCCCTGCCCTTGGGTTACTGGGTTTTTTGTTTTGATGACATGGAGGGCTTTAGTTGGTTTGTGTGACACGGTAACATCATGTGGTTATAATAGTTTGTTGGATTTTTCTGATTTTTGGGGGGGGGGGCAGAGGGGAAGGCAGTGTTATGCTTTTCATAGCTTGCACTGGTTGTGTTGTAGTGGGTTGAATGGTCAATTAATTTTTGATAAAGTTGTGTGGGTGTCATTTTGATGGAATATGTTGTATACATTTTTTTCTGGTATTCTGGGTTACTACAATGCAGCAGTAAGGTCAGAACAACTATATTTGTAGGGTGCTAAAATGGATTACTAAAAACAACTTATATCCACTTTTAATAGTGTGGATCAACAAGATTCTCCTTCACTGAAGAAATGAGATTAGGGACTTCTTTTTTACTATCCCAGGAAGCAAATAAAAACTCTTATATTCTGATACTATGCAAAACTGATTTTTTATTTATTTACCTTTATATGGCTATCCATCTCATGAAAGTGACCATAGGTATATGTAATAAAAAGGGTAATTAAAATAAACACGATTCAACAACAAAAATGTAAATATAAACTAAAAATTCATGAGTGTTGTCATTTTGTTGGGTTCCTGATATCCATGAGATCCCCATGTTTGCTGAGAAAATCCAGATTTTGAGGGTTTTCTGGAAAATCAGTAGGGTTGGAGCCCATCTTACTTGAGGATGATGTTATTCCATAGTGTAGTTGCTATGGCAGAGAAGGTTCACCTCTGGATCCCATCAGATGAAACTCATTAGTAAACAGGACTCTTAACATGACCCTCCAGCAAGGCCTGCAGGTGTGTGTGAACAGGTAGCTAGGCTAGCTAGGACATGGATAGAGTCTAGGGAACACAGATGGGAATATGTGGCACTGAGGCTAGGCACGCACAATGGATGACAGGCAGGAGGATATTGGTATCTCATACTCTGTAGAGGATCTCTTCCTTCCCTGTCAATTTCCTAATTGACTTTGTGGAAAGCCAGTTGGGAAGACATCATATGGTAATCACGTGATTGTAGCTCATTGCAATGTTGTAAATGCAAAGTGGGCACCCAAGTGCCCAGATCATGATCACATGACCCTGGGTATGTTGAAATGGCTACAACTTTGAGGACTAGACATAAGTCCTCTCTCATTCAGTGCCATCAAAAATTTTAATGGTTGCTGAACAAGTGTTTGTAATTTAAGAACAATGTGTATATTCCTTTGATTCTAGGTTGAAGAAGTTGACAATGTTATAATTATATGCTAACTTCAAAAATTATCTGAAAAATGGCAGCCTTGATAATTTGCTTTTTTTATTCAGGTGCAGAAGCAAAATACTGATTAGGGGCAGAAAGGGAGGTTCGCCAAAGTCTTTTCAAAAATTCTTGAACAATCTTCTGTATGTACACAATGATAACTTAATCTAAGGGCTACTCCTGTAACTTTGTCCAATAAAATAAAATATTTGCAAAAATCCTATGTGATCACGAACTTATGGATGATAACATTCAATCGAAAATTAAATTTCTCTCTTGATAAATTCTACAAAACAACATTCACCTTTTAAAGATACAACAAAATAAAATTCATCGGGATATCACATTGAACTTTTTTAAAAATGGGTGTGGGAATATTGTAACTATACAGGCCTGACTGTTTATATTTGGGTGAGATATTATTCACATATTTATGAAATCTAATTATCTTATTTGTTCATTTGGATAACTGAATGCTGACTTGTGTATATGACCTACAAATGATTTTTAAATATCTGATATCTTAAAACAACTATTTCAATATAAAGCAAATTTCAAGATGAATTGGAATATGCATTTTGCTATTCCTTAGAAGAAAACAATATGCATTCATAATGTATACTATTGTATAATATCTTCCATTTCTGTCTTCCATTTTTATAAATTTATGCAGAGCAAAAAGAAGAAAGGCACAATAAGTACTACATATCTGTGATTTCTCTAAATTAGGCCATTATGTTCATTAATCTCAAATTACTCCATTAAACTAAAATTTCAGCTGATTAATATCCATCCTTAAGCAATAACTCCAGCAAATTGAGAACTGATGCCAATGCCTAAGGTAAATATCTTACTATTATGAGAAAAGCTGGAACAGTTTGGAATTGAGAGTGCTATCTAAAAGGATTATATAAAAGAAATACAATTGCTAGAGGACCACCCCCTACTCCTTTTAAGAAGTCACAATTATGAATTATCTTTTGTTCATTTATAAAATATATTTTTCCTTTGAGGAAAAAATCCAGTTATTTCTAAGTAGAAAGACAGCAAATTTCTCTATAATTGAGTCTATTCTTGGCTGTCTTCATAAAATCAGTCTTGCTTTATGCTATTTATATTGTTGTTGGGAATATAACTTCCTTAGACACACCAAAGACATATTCCTGCTTCAAAGCCTGACTCCAATGGAAAACATGGATCAGATTTCATGACATTCAGGTGACTAAAACTTTTAGAATTCCTATTTCCATCCTTTCCCTATTTCCTCTCTTATTTACTATTTCCCATCATTATTCCTCTTCTCCCTTTTCTTTTATTCCAGTAACATAGCACATATGAGTACAACACTGAGAAGAAAAAGAAAAAAAATGTTTCTATTTCTCTGTCACTAGACTAAAAATACATCAGATTATGTGGAAGTGAAGAAATAATATTTTCAGAAGTCCCAGAAGTTCTGCGCTCCTGAATCCCACATATTCAAGATGTTATCTGTCACAATGCATCACAATGATTTGATGAAATTCAGTATATAAGAAAATATGGCTCTCCAAAGCTTTGGAGCTTTTTGCTATTCAGGAAGTAATTGGCTGAGGTTATTGTCCTAAGCAATGAAGACAACCCAAAAAGAGAAACAAGTTCCAACCTGTAGAGGAAGAACCATTCTCTCATAGTAAAAAAAAAAATAGGAATTGCCATATGACTGTATATGGATAGAATCCATGTCAGAATCACATGGCAGTCCGAGTAGTGGCTGCTTAAAAGCATGCTTTTTTCAAATCAATTCTTAATGGCCCTAAGCATGATTTTCCACTAAATAGTTTTAACACTGGATGAGTTTTTATCAAAATAAAATTAAATATATTGCAGTCTGGTCAATAGTTAAAAATAATAGTGTGAGTATGAACATCCATAGCAAATTTGCGAAATTACATTTGAGCTCTTGTAGTCCTTCATTTAATTTCTTTATTCTTAGTTCTTCATTTGATTTTACTGTGCCAATTGCTTGGAAGTATTACATAACCTGTGAAAAATCTCACTACTGAAAATAAAATCATTAACCAACCTGCCAATATTAAAAAAATAAAATAATAATAACACATGCTTGCTAGCTATGCATCATAATAATGACGTACATTTGAAGTATTTGTCCATTTCAAATAAATCCCTAGAATTCTGTCCTTCTACTGAACCATAAACACTTGTCAGCTGTCAAGTAATGGATATCAGAGTTTATGGATGAATGGTCTGATTCTGGTGAGCAAATCCCATGTTATTATTTTCTTGATCCTCAACCATTTGACAGTTGAATCCCTGAATGTTTGATAACCTTGCAGTGAATTATTAGATTAAAATAAACCGGGTTTATATATTCTGTAATTATTTTTCCAACATCAGTCTTTAAATATTTGTCAAGAATCTATTAATATTTCTTCCCCTTGAATAAGATAATATAAGTGCTAATGTTCCAGTTTTATATTTAGGCATTTAAAATTAGAGAAGGAAAGTCAAATAATAAAATATGTAGATAAATGCAGTACATGGCAGTTTTTCAGCATCACAGCCATTTGTTATGCCTTTTCTTATTATACACAGCTAGAAAGACTTAAATGACATATAAGTATATATTTGTCACAATTTCTGAAGATAAAATATGCTTTTGTGTGGGCTTTAAGGCACTTAAAAATGAAAATGTGTGCTTGCACTACCCAGGAGTTTAATAGAGATAACTATTATTTCAGATCTTTCAGAATTGAAAAAAGTTAAAAATGTTTTGAAAAATTGTTCCTTTTGATGCTTTCAGGCATCACATCTTAGAATGTTTTACAATCATAGACATTTATGAAGGAATTTTACAGGATGAGAAAGTAAAACATTGACTAAAATGTTTTCAGTGTAGGGAATATGGTTATAAGATTTATAATTTAGAATGAATCATTTGGGTTTTTTAATTTATTTTTTACCACAATACTTCTTCTCTAGTAACAGAAATAATGCAAACAGATAAACTGGTATAATGAAAAGTAATAATTTACTAACATGTGTTCTTTCCCCTGTTGCCAATGACATTTCTTCCAATGACAAAAGGTCATGGAACTAATTAATGGCAAATCAGAGCCATGAAAAATGGATATTAATGAAGTGTAACTCTGAGTAATAAAGCTATAAGTAACCACTGATAACAAACATGTTTTCCTAATAACATCTTCAATTATCTTCATTAATACCTCTTGGTGATAAGATGCAAGTTGGTCTTTCAGCAACACATATATTGGTTTTCCTTCAATGCCTTCCTTTAAAACATTTGCAAAATACCTATTGATAGAAACTTAAATGATGATAATGCACATTTATCATGACTTTAAAGGTAGCTTATGCTTTGTGCATATCTTGGAAAAATTTGAATCTGAATATTTGGTTCAATATACATAAAATTTATGGGCTTTATGAAAATAAGTGAAGTGCTTGCACCCGTCAACTGTTTGCAGATCTGCTTTTATAATCATGATATTCCTAGGTATGCTGACAACATCATCACTGATGTTCTTGTCTCTGTCATATGACAGAGTTCAGTTAAGCTCCAGTTGCTCAGGTTCATACATATACATATTATTTCAGTCCCTTTACCAAACATACACAGACAAAAAAATGATCCCAAATATTGAGAAAGATATCAAGATGACAGCCAGTTGAAAATAGAATCCTTTATATGCCACAGATATGAACTATTATACCATCTTCTTCTTCTCAAATCTTTGTTCATTGTGAACCATGAATCATGCTCAGAATAAATCATCTCTTAAAGATAACTCAGAAAAAGATATTTTTCAAGTTTACTCTGAAGAAAATACTGATAGTTGTTATCTTTGTTAGCAGAAAAATACTCAAAAACCCAAAGCTTTTGAGTTAAAGTAGTGATCCAATCTAGACATTGGACTAAAACACAAATTATTTGAACTATCTAAACTTCTCAGGAATTTTAAACCCTTTTTCCCTTTTCATTATATTATTGTAAAACATAATAGATATTCTTTGATACAATGATATTTGTACAGTATTAGCTACAGTTTAGATAAAGCTTAGATAATGTAGATCATTTAAGATAAAAAAGAAAATTATTATATCAGTATCAATTGATATTTAAAATATCATTATCACTGTTAATGACCATATATTTATTTAGCTCTTTTCATTCAGAAAAAAATACAATATTAAAACTGCTACAGATGCTACTTGCATCAAAGTATTTGTGGTACAATAAATATTAAGCTGATTACATCAGATTAAGGTCTCCATTGTATTGTTACTTAATATTATTTGTCCATGTTCAAAAAAAATAAACAAAGCAGGTGTCACAATGATTAAATTCAAAGAAAAAAGGGGGAAAGGAAAAAGGGGGTTATCAGTATCTAACGACTCCAGGATGTGATAAGAACTCTTGAACCTACTGCAAGCAACATCCACTAGACAAACCTAGAGAGAGAGAGTTCTGGTTTGTAAGAGATCTGGAAAGAATCTCAACAGAGATTATACATTCCATTAATTCTTTGTATAAGATAATGCTTTTCAGGAACTCATGGTGAACCTATACCTGTGAATAATCACTGTATAGCAAAGTTCTACCATCATATATCTCAAAGCAGATGCATTTCAAAAAACCAATCATGGCTTACATAGCTCCACAGAAGAATGAGCATGACCACTGGTCTGAATAATACAGAAGCATAAATCTTATGATATTACTTTCAGGAGCATGAATTGAGTGAAATGATTATTTTAGGTTTTTGCCTGCACTCGCCGCTGGAGTGCCCTGAGCCATCCAGCTTCAGGGCTAGCCACCTCCATAGAAGGTGGTGAAGACAGGGGGGATATGGGAGGGTCGAGAGGATCGCACTTCTCTTCCCTAGCCAGCTAAACTCCCTTTTTGGAAGGCAGTATGAGCGGCGGTCAGAAATGGCCACCACAAAGAAGCGCTCAGCCAGGAAAAAAAGTGCAGGAGGAAGATAAAAAGTGAAAGGTTTTTTTGGCTGACCGGGACAAAGTAACAATGAAGGTACCCTGGAACTTAAAATCTGCAAAAGATACATCGTTCCCAGAGACTTACAAGCGGCGGATGAAAGTTAAAAGGGAAAGTGTATATTATTCACTCTCCTCCCTAACGTTGACAGCGAACAGAAAGAAATCAGAAAAACCCGCTTTGGATTAATAGGTAACTAAACTGGATTACTAAATGTCAAAGGGATAATAAGGATTTCTGAACATTTAAAAAAAATCTTTTTTTGCTGTAAGTGGGAAGGGAGAGGAAAAGAATTGGAACAGGATTTGGAAGTAAGGAGGAGATTGCCTAGAACTTTAAAGAATTATTAAATACTAACAAGACTTCTAAAAAATACATTTTATTTGGAATTTTGTAACTAAACTGTAACCCCAGAAAGAGAAAGTGAAGAAAGAAGAAAGTGCTAAAAGAAACAGCTTATTTGGACTGTTTGGGACTTTTGGAAATTATCTTTGAAGGACTAAAAACACTTTGGTGGTTGTTTTGAAAAAAAAATTTCTTTCTACAATGTCATCACTTGTGGATGAATTGAAAATTGAATTCAAAAAATACAAAGAAGAGGAACAAGAAGGGAAGGGCTCTCTTGGCTCTCTTTTTCAATTCTTAGAAATGGCAATTTGCACCTATGAGAAACTGACTGTGCAACAAGATGATTGGGACAAAGAAGAAGCCATCTTTGATGAACAAGTAACTTTACTTAGGGAAGAAAGGGAAAAGGAAGAGAAAAAAAAGGAGAATTTAAGATTTAAAAAAAAAAAACCAAAAAAGAGAAAAATAAGATGAAAAGTGGATATAATGTTAGAAAACAACAGAAAGGGGGAATACAGAAGAGGGAAAGGGAGGTGGAGAGACAAGGGGGTAAAAGGGGCAGGGAGACGAAGAAGCAAGGGAGGGAGGAAGGGATGAGAAGCTTAAATGGTGTGGAGCAAGGTGTAAAGAAACAAGATTCACTTAGAGATAATGGTAAAAACTTAATTGAAGGGATTCTGCAAAGGTACATAAGATTGTATTGTTATATTTGTACTTCAAATAATGTTAGAAAATTGGAAACAACATGTGATTAAAAAGTGGGATAAAATATTCAGTGTAACAGTGAAATTTTTGTGAATAAAAGGAAGGCAATGAAATAAATGAGAGAATTGAAGTAGGAAGGAATGGGAACATTTTAATGATACAATGTTTTTAAAATATAAGTGATGTGAAGCGGGGGGAAATAATTATTTTATTTTTTATTTATTTATTTTATTTGTCAATTGTTTACAAGATAATAAGTATAAGTGTATACATAATTATGAATACATGATATGGGTACATATAAGAAAAATAAAATAAAAATAAAAGAAACAATAGGACAGGGATGGTAGGCACGTTGGTGCGCTTATGCACGCCCCCTACAGACCTCTTAGGAAAGGGGTGAGGTCAATAGTAGACAGTCTAAGGTTAAAGTTTTTGGGGTTTGGGGAAGAAACTACAGAGTCGGGTAGAGTATTCCAGACATTGACCACTCTGTTGCTGAAGTCGTATTTCCTGCAATCAAGCTTGGTGCGGTTAACCTTGAGTTTGTATCTGTTGTGTGCTCTTGTGTTGTTATGGTTGAAGCTGAAGTATTCATTGACAGGTAGGACATTGCAATGTATGATTTTATATACCATGCTTAAATCAGACCGAAGACGGCGTAATTCAAGGTTATTCATTATTCAAGGTAATTATGGAAAGTCTATAAGTGTTCCCATAAAAGCATGATATTCCGTTGAAAAGTAATGTGGAAAATGTTTAAGATTCAAATGAATATTAATATTAATGATAGATTTGAATTGGTATGGCATGTTGTTTTAATTATATTACATATTTATAATTTTTTTCTTTCTTTAAAATATAATGTGTAACTTTAGAATGTACTAAGCAGAATCAAATGGAAGTTATGTACTATACTAAATGTTATAAATTTAGGGGAAAGAGATACTCCAATTAGTGTACAGGAGAAATTTTGTTTAAAGAGAAAAGATAAATAGATAGCTGAAAACAGAACAGACAAAGAATAATAAGCATAATGATCTGAACTGAGATGAGATAAATAAAATAAATCTAAGAAAGTCAAAAGACGGGAGAAGCTATATAGAGAATGTAAAATGGTAACAAGATATGGAATGATACATAAAATGAACATGAATTTGAATTTGTGTCTGTATGAAGAGATGTAACCTGGGACCAAGCAGCTTTCAGAAAAGATGTTTTATGTCTTTTATGGTTTATGTTTTGTTTGTTTGTGTATTGTCTTTGAAAATTAATAAAATTTGTTTAAAAAGAAAAAAGGGGGAAAGGAAAAAAAAGGGGGGTTATCAGTATCTAACAACTCCAGGTTGTGATAAGATCTCTTGAACCTATTGCAAGCAACATCCACTAGACAAACCTAGAGAGAGAGTTCTGGTTTGTGAGAGATCTAGAAAGAATGTCAACAGAGATTATACATTCCATTAATTCTTTGTATAAGATAATGCTTTTCAGGAACTCATGGTGAACCTATACCTGTGAATAATCACTATATAGCAAAGTTCTACCATCATATATCTCAAAGCAGATGCATTTCAAAAAACCAATCATGGCTTACATAGTTCCACAGAAGAATGAGCATGACCACTGGTCTGAATAATACAAAAGCATAAATCTTATGATATTACTTACTTTCAGGAGCATGAATTGAGTGAAATGATTATTCTTTTTTTAAAATTCAGCGCAGATACATTTTCTTCATAGTAACAGAAAAACAAGAAAAACTTCTTAAAAATGTTCCAATGGAATAATTAAGGTAATAATTTGTTTCAGGATAATATTCAATAGAATATTAGTCTCTGACTGCAAAAGAAAGACTCAAAAGAAAAGGTCTAAATTCCCCCCCCCCCCCAAAAAAAAAGCTCATACAAAACAAAAGGTTCTTTTGCCTATGATTTTGTATAGCCCCTCTTCTTATATTTTCCAATGGTACCATTATTTCATTTAGCTCAATGTGAAAAACCAAAATAATTTTATAATTATTACAATTATGTAGAATTGTTAACTTTTTAGTATAAAATACTCTTCCATATACTAAAACATTATAGGATTGCCCCCAAAATTTTGAGGCTGGGTGTTTGTAATAAAAACTAGGGGCAAAAACAGGTCTGAAAAAACAAAATAATAGATTAGAGGCTAAAAATAATGTTTTGTTTGTTGTTTGTTTGTTTTTATTTAACACATGTTAAGATGTGAGTGTATGTATGTTTGCACCCTGTCCCAAATAGACATTAAAGAAACTGTATCTCTCTAACTATGACAAGCTACTACTCATCTGGATACACTTTCCATGCCATCACATTTTACACACTACACTCTTCCATGGACAGATTCATATATAATTCACATTTTCCATAAGAAACTGATTTTGAGAGAGTCTCAGGGGATATAATGTCCCACAATTTCTGCATCAGAATATACAGCTTATTTTAGTATTACCAATATATATGTGTGTGTGTGTGTGTGTGTGTGTGTGTGTGTGTGTGTGTGACTACCATATCTAGGTAGCCAAAATCTGTAGGATCACTTGGTTCTGACTCACAAATATAATAAATTATAATTCTTTGTAACTTAGACTGATTATCTGTATCCAAATATCTTCTTGGATAAAACATTCCAGAAAGTGCTATTTGTGGTGATGCTGACTTAGAACTCATTTGTACTGACGCATGATTTTTTTCTCTCATCTATTTTCATAGCTGTGAGCATATCTGATATCAAACAAACAAATAAATGCCTAATTAATATTGCAAGCCTGGAAATCTTTTTTTCATTTATATTTCTGCACAATTCCTTTCTTCCTTCCTTTTTTTCCCTTCCTTCCTATATTCCAATATGATGTCATTTCAGGCATTGTAGGAAATGTTCTTTCTAGATTTAATAAGTAGCCTGGGATGAAGCATTGAGATTAGCCACTTCCTTGGTACCCACTGAAAACATAAAGTCAGTTCTTCCTCCTCATGTAACATGAGGAAGAAAAACATGCAGTCTAAAATCCATTGGGGCCTTTTATTTAGTATGGAAGAAAATCTTATATGCTAGAAAGTGTTTTGCTTTCCAACATTTTTATTAGAGATTTAAAACTGCTGTATATAATGTAGCCTTGGTCTGTTTTGCCCTGACACTTATGAGAAATTGACAAAATAACTTTATCCACAACTTCATTAACAATTTGCCCTTACTTGTATCTCACCTTTGTAGTGACATATAACAGATATGATGGATTACATTTAGCTTTCTACTTCCATTCAGAATGAATTATCATTACATTTTCAAGTCAGACTGGAGATCTGGTGCTAGCCAAGACCCACCAGATATGCTGGTTTTATATCATTGTGAAGTACTCTCACAATGGAAATGACTGGAGATAGGAAATAGTTGTACTATTTTAGACGTAATTATGACCTAGGGAGCAATAGTTGAACATGGGAACTAATCTTCTGATCTTCAACAATTTTCTGAAGTTATTGATTACATTGATATATAATATACACTATTTTTTATTTTAACAATATAAGTAAACATACAGAATTTTAGTTTTATTGTTGAAGTTAGACAGATTTTAATGCTTAAAATTTACCAAGGGTAGAAGAAAATAATTTCATAAATATATTAGTCATTAAAAAACTCATTTAAAATAATATTCCTGAAGGTAATAGATATTCACAAACTAAAATGTTATGACTATGATTTAGTTATTTTCCAAACAATTAACTATCTGTTTTCAAAGCCTTTACAATCACATTTGAATACATTTAGAATACTTTTGTTTTATTCTTGGAACATACAATATATTGAAATTCATAGTGATATCAGCATAACTATGCTTATATTTTTATGAATTTAGAGGTTGTGAAAACCTCAAATAATTTGAATATTCCTAGATGACCACCAGCTAGTTTAAGCCCATCAATAAGTACCATCCAAGGATATCACATTATGCATTCACAATAACATATTTGCAGTCCATATTTTCTGACAGGCTGATATTTAAGGGATGGTGTTAGAAGAAAAATGATTTTTAAAATTACAAATTATGCCCTTAGTGCAGCAGTTTTGATGGTCTTTCCAGTTGTGGGGAGAAGGAATGAAGGAAGATTAGTTTTAAACGATGCATTCCCATGCAAAATGAAATTTAATTAGAAACTGCATGAACAAATTGTTACATCTCTATAGAGAGCAATTAGGAAAATAAAATTTATAGTAAACTGTTTGTTTGTTTTTTGTTTCACATGGAAATGTATCAGGAATGGAGCTAGAAAGCAGAAATATTCTCTCCAATATTTTTTAAAATATCTATCTACAGTGTTAAATTTCTATGGAAATTCTCAGTCAACCAGGTCATGGGTGTCTCAAAGATGCTTTTGTCAAGAAGCAACCTGACTTTCTTGCTTTCCTTTGAAGATGTTTCATTTCTCATCCAAGAAGCTTCTTCAGCTCTGACTGCATGGTGGGGAATGAAAGGATTTATATTCCTTGCTGACAGCTGGTCATTTGCATTCTTTTAGTTAATCCTTGAAGTCACTTGGAGGTTTATCTGTGTCCTCAGGGTCACCTGAGTAGTGCAAATGGGTGTGGAGCCTTCTTGGAACTGCTGAAAGGACCGTGTTATAGACTGGAGATAGATGATATCATATTCTTACCTCACTGTTGAGAGGGGGCTGTTCAATTTTAACATAAATGGCTCCTTTGACCCTTGTTTCAAATCAGCACTTCTCACTGTCCAAAATGTGGTCTTTGCTGTCTTTTAAAGAGTGCCCTTTGTCTTTTAAATGCAGATGGACTGCTGAGTTATGTCCAGATGGGGTTATTCTATGTTGTGCCATGCTTTTGTGAACATCTGAAGGGGAAAACAAATGTTTTTTTCTTTTCTTTTTCAGAAAAAGACAGGAAGGGTAATCAGAAACATTAAGAAAGAAATGTTTATCATAAAAGCTGCCACTGCATTGTTTGCTTCTCAGTGCTCCAAAAGGACTAGTGCCCAAAATCTACAGAAAGATTGCCATCAATTTCCTGGACCAAAAAAAAAAAAAAACACTTCACAGATATTAAGACTCAATGGCTGATTTGCATCAGTTTAGAAGAATAATGAAAATCTTGCTTTCCTTAAGGAGAACCTATATTTCTATTGAATCATGAAAATTTTTTAAAAAATTCTCTTTCACACCTGGATTTCTCTCTGCCATTCGGCATTCCTGTTACAGTGCTTGGTTTCTGATGGGGAATTTTTTCAGACAGAAAATGAAGATCACACTTTCATTCCAATTGCTTTTCTCCCCAATTTCTTGCTTCTGCTGTTGAATATCTTTCAAAATCAACATTAGTTAGGATAATGCTTTCTTTGGATATTCATTGATTTATAGTGGGATTACATCACCTCTGGCATAGTTGTGTAAATTAGTTGCATCAGTGAGTTTGTGTCAAGCTCTATAAGGCAAAAAACTTGGGAAACAAGAATCATTACTTTATTGCTAGAAGGGTATTGCAACAAAATCTTGAAAGCCTGCCAAAAAGATTCTTCAGTTCCACTTATTTGTAAATGAAGCAGAATTGCTATGAGTTTCTTTCTCACATTTCCCTGCTCCTACAAACTCAGTTTCCAGTGATTATATATAAATAAGCAAAACCATTGAAAAGCACAAAAAAGCACCAAGGGATCTGGTAGATTACATTAGAAATAAGTCCCACCTCCAAGTGATCTTTGAAAACAGAACTCAAGATATAAAGAGTAGTAGATGATTTTATTTTCATTCAACTATTTTCCATTTTCATTCTTTCTTTCTTTTTTATTCAACAATCAAGTCTTGTTGCAGTCTTCCTTTCATGGAAATATTATTATTAAAACCTGTTTTCTGTTCTGTTGTATTATCCATCACTAACGGTAAGGTCAAGGTAGAATTTCATACCTCATCTAAAATAGACTTTTTATGACAACCATATTTTAATGGGTCATTAGGCTCAAAAACTATCTCCAGTTTATTTTAGTATCAATTTTGAAATACAAGAAAGAAGTCCTTGGAAAGTGTTTCATCAACTATTTAATACACATCAAGGGCAGACAGCTTCTATTTTTAAAAAAAGTCAAATATTAATATCTATTTAGATAGCAGAATAAATAAAATTTCCAAATAGTAGAATATCACTTATAAAAGGGGCAGGTCTAACTACTTGATTTTTTTTCTATGCAGAAAAAAGCTAATCATCATCATCATCATCATCATCATCATCATCATCATCATCACCACATCATCATCATCATCTGTAATTATAGACTGTATGACATAGTTTATTAAAAGTGGGAATCGTTTAAAACAAGGATAATTCTGGCCATCTTTCACATCCTCATCCAATGCTTTTTTGTTGTAAAGATAAGGGTAATAAGAAAAATTTAATCAGATATGCCAATATAATATATTTGAATTCAGGAAATGGATGAGTGACATAATAATAATTGTTCCATAAAAGAAAAAACCTATCACAGTTAATGTATTTGCAAACAAGTAGAAAGATAAAAAGGAGAGACACTGAGAAAGATAATAGAATTTGAAGTACTTATTTAAAATACTAAAACACATTAAAAATTACATGATAAACTGGATGACAATTTTTAAGGAAGTAATCACAGTGGATAAATGAAGTTACAGAGGAAATCTATAAAATTTATTCCAATTTAGAATTTAAGGGAAAATGTTATAAAATGTTTTATAGATGGTATAGAAGACATATAACTCAATGCACAAATCATATAACAATAAATGCTGAAAATGTCATAACAAAGAAGAAACATTCTAGCATGAAAATGAGAATATCACAATTTATTGAGATACATGCTGACAGTGGCAAGAATTAACCTGGCATAACATTAAAAAAGGGAATCCTTTCTGACAATACAAGATTGGGAGATCCAAACTGGAGAATATGCAGCAGTGGAAAAATTGATTGTATATATTCATTACAGAATAAAGTTCAACTAAATTCAAGCAGGAATGGCTCCCTTGCACACAATCTATCACATAGAAAGGCAAGCTAAAACTTAGAATATGATTTTTTTGCAGGGAAAAGAGAGGAATCAATTAAACAACTGAAAAATTACTCAAAAATATATAAACAAAAAACCAATAAAGTTTAAAACAAAGTATAAACACTTAAGCAGTAGTTAATTATTGGGGGGGGGGGGGAAGGAAAGGAAGGGGAGTGTTCTACTGATAACTTCTTTTTATTTTATATAGATAGATAGATAGATAGATAGATAGATAGATAGATAGACAGACAGATAGACCGATCGATCGATCGATCTTTGGTTATTCGGGTTTTCTCCCACGTAAAATTGGAAGTATCTAGGTGATGTTTCAATGAAGTCTCATTCACCATCTTCAGGCTTGTGTCTTCGGCTTTGTTCGTGGTCATGCCACATCGCCATGGTGGGCATCAGTTCACTTCATGTATGGGTTGGAGGGGTTTGAAGTGGGTAGTGATGTAGCTGCGGTACAGCTTCTGGTCCGTGGTCATGTCTCATCTTCTGTGTGGGTGTGAGTCTGCTTTCTATGTGGAAGTGTGGTGGTAGCATCTTGTGTGGCTCTCGTGGGTGTGGGTCTGGTGTTATTCTTCATGTTAGGTACTTGTTTGTTAATGAGGGCGGGTTTCCAAATGGCTGGTAGGTAGGAGGCATCATGTCATTTATTCATGCTGTGTGGGCGTTTTTCTATCTCTATGGCTTCTCTAATTATTCTGTTGTTGAAGTGTTCAGTTTTGGCGATAGTTCTGGTATTTTTAAAGTCAATCTCATGTCCTGTGGCTTTGAGGTGTTGGACCAGGGAAGAGGTCGGTTCTTCTTTTTTGATTGAGTTCTTGTGTTCGTCAATGCAGACTAACAGCCAATGGATTCCAAAGAAAGAAGATTACCCATCTAATCCAAAAAGAAACCCCAACCAAAATCCAAGACAGAGAACAAGAGAACAGCAAAGCCCTCCTCCCATATATAAAAGGCACTACAGACAAAATCAGCAAAATACTCCAAAAACACAACATTAAAACAGCATTCTGCACAAACAGAAAAATATCCACCATCCTAAGAAACCCTAAAGACAAAATTGAGTTAGAAAACCAGGGAGTATACAAAATCCCTTGCACCACGTGTCCCACCACATACATCAGACAAACTAACAGAAAAATAAGTGCACGCAACAATGGGCCCAGGCCATACCAGGCTCAGATAACTGAGAGTTGGTGTGAATACACAGTACTGTATACAGACAGATGTTTACTGTTTAATTGTGGGTTACTATCCTGATAAAGATGGCACAAGACACTTCAACAAGTCTATAACCTTGTTGGATGGAACAAACTATGTTTCCTGGTCTATGAAGTGGAGTCTACTTCTGCGTAGAGAAGGTTTATGGAATGTAGTTCAAGATCCACTGTATGTAAATGCTTGGGATCCAGAAAATGAGCATGATGTCAAGAAGCTTGCTGACTTTAAACAGAACAATAAATGAGCTCTTTGTATAACTGGACTAACACTGAGTGACCAGCAGCTAGTCCATATTCGTGGAGAAGAGTCTTCTGCTAGGTGTTGGGAGAATTTGAAGAGGATTTATGTTCGTGACAGTGTAGATGCACACATACATCTTACACGTAAACTGTTTAGAGCACGTCTTCTGAAAGGTGAAGATATGTTAGCTCATTTAAACTTCATGAAAAGAACTTTTCAAGAGCTACATGAAAAAGAACTGATATTTTCAGAGCTGCATTAAGTTTACATCATTCTTTCCTTGTTGGATGAAAGTTATGGAAGTCCTGGAAGTCCTTCACTTCACTGGAAGTCCTGCCCAGAGATAAACTGACATTGACATAACTGGAAAGTTGTTAGAAGAAGCAAGACAGCTGGATAGGGACCAACTGAAGAAGGAACAACCACAAGAAGAGGATTTGTCTTCAACTGCCTATACTGTTAGGAAATGTTTTTCTTGTGGGGCTAGGGGACATATAGCTAAATTCTGTAAGAAGGGAAAACAACAGAATACTGGCAAACACCAGAAGGCCAAGAAGAAAGTTAGTTTAGCTATGTCTAGCAATTCAACTGTAAACCATGATTTGTGGGTTGTTGATAGTGGAGCATTGCAATGCATTACTAAAGATAGAAAACAGTTTGTAAAGATGTCCATGAGTAAATAACATGTATCACTGGCAAATGGATGGAAGATTAAAGCATCAGGTCAAGGTACTGCATATTGTTCTTGTATAAACAAACATTTAACTATGTTACATGTACCTAAAGTGAAATTAAATTTATTATCAGTGAGGGCTTTAGTTTATCTTGGTTATGTAGTAACCTTTAGGGGAGATAACTGTATAATAGAGAAAGAGGGTAAAAGTGTTATTGCTACTTTAAAGAATGATTTATTGTGATACATGATGACCAGTTGCAGATGGCTAACTCAGTTTATAACAATGTTAAGCCACGTGATGAATGTATACATTTACTGCATAGACGTCTGGGGCACATTAATTTTAAAATGCTCAGACAAACTGTTGAATTGTCAGAGGGAGTAAAATTGAAACCCTGTATTTAAACTGTAATGCTTGTAGCCAAGATAAAAGTAAGGTTACTCCAGCAAACAGACTTTATGGGTTTAAGACCAAAGAACCTTTAGAGGTTGTGTTTGCTGACATAATTGGTTCTAAGAAACCAAGTTTAGGAGGTGCCTGCTATATTTTGAGTATTATGGACCATTACTCACGATATGGTTTCTGCTATCTTATGAAAAACAAAACAGAAACATTCCAACATTTCTTTAACTGGCTAAGGTTTGCAGAGAGAAAAATGAAAAGTAAAGTAATTACTTTAGTTACTGATAATGGGACTGAGTTGGTTAACAAAAGATTCCAAACAATGTTGAAATTGGCTGGTGTTGAGCATAAACATTCTGCACCTTACAGACCACAACATAACTCATTTGTAGAACAAAGAGGGGAAGCATTATAAGCCATGGTTCGCACTATGTTATCTGATTCAGGTTTACCTGAAACACTGTGGGGTGAGGCCATAATGTGTAGTAACCATGTTTTAAACAATGTAGTAAATACAACAACTGGTGAATTGCCATTCACTCGTTGGCATGGCAGAAAACCAAATTTAAGTTACCTACACACATTTGGAGCTCCAGCATGGGGGCATATTCCCTCACAAGTAAGACTGAAAGGGTAACATAGAGCTAAGAAATTATTTTTTGTGGGTTATGAGGCCAACCATAGATCATTTAGATTTTGGGATCAGGGCACGGTGATCATCATGTTTATTGTAGTGCTAATGAAAAATTTCTTGAGCACGTTGGGTGGGATAGACTGGAACAGGAATCCAGCAATGATATTATTATTGACACCCAAATAGTCCCTAAAGATAAAATAAATAAATCACAAATAGCCATTAAAGAGGAAGCACAGGAGGAAGTATGATAACAGGCACAGGAAGAGGTAGAAGAACAGGAGCAGGTGGCACAGGTGAGTCCACCAGTAAGCCCTGTATTACCAAGACGTTCAACCCGAGTAATGCAACCACCTGATAGATATCAGGCTAGTGTTATATGCCAAGTGAATACAGTTCCAAGTAATTATAGTGAATTGAAACTATATCCTGCTAAGGATCAGGCTGCTTGGCAGAAAGCAATGGATAAGGAACTGGAATCATTAAAAAGACTGGAAGTATACGAAAATGTTAAGTTACCACCAGGTAAACATGCCATGGGGTGTAAATGGATATTACAAGCTAAAGACAGGTGTAGATGGGGCTGTTACCCATAAAGCCAGGTTAGTAGCACAAGGGTTCAATCAGACAGCAAATGACTACGATGAGGTGTTTGCACCTAGTCTGAAGACTACTACATTAAGAGCAGCATTAGTGTGGGCAGCTAAAGAGAAATACATTATAAATCATTTGGATGTAGAGACAGCATATCTGCATGCCCCGTTGCAACACACTATATATTTAAAGAAACCTTTAGGTTTCTGATAATACAACTGATTGCTGGAGATTGAAAAAGAGTCTTTGTGGCTTGGAGCAATCAGGATATGAGTGGAACCAATGTATGGTTAAAGAATTAACTAAAATAGGTTTTGTAGCTAGCATGGCTGATCCAGGTTTGTTCAAAAGAGAAAATAATGGTGTAATTTCATTGTTGCTATTATTTACTGATGACATAGCATTAATCACCAAAACTGAACAAGAAGCTACTGAGATAATTTCACTATTGGAAAAGAAATTTAAGATAAAATAGTTAGGAGAAATCAAACAATATCTTGGTTTAAAGATAGATAGAACTAGGGGAGAATACAAGATCTCACAGGCAGATAAAATTAAACAATTACTAAAAAGATTTAAAATGGAACTTTGTAAACTGGCTAAAACTCCAATGAGCCAGGAGTTTAGCCATAGTGATGTTCAAAGTCCTATTTTTGATAAGAACATTTATCAGTCTTTGATTGGTAGTTTATCTTATCTCAGTAATTGGTTAAGGACAGATATTGCATACAGTGTTAATCAATTAGTGAGATTTAACGCTGAGTCAACTGAAACGCACTGGCAAGCTGCTAAACGTGTGTTAAGATATCTGAAACAAACAATGCATTATGCATTGTATTTGGAGCCAAAAGATGAACTGAATTTAACTGCATATGCTGATGCAAGTTTTGCTACTGACATAAATACACGAAAATCTACATCGGGTACTGTAGTATTATTTGGAAAAGCACTGATTGGATGGAGGTCTATTAGACAGAAACAGCTAAGTTTGTCAACAATGGAGGCTGAATTCTCATGTTTGTCTTTACTATGTACAGATTTAGTTTTGTATAAGCAATTATTAATTGATATGGGAATTGATGTAACAGATTCTATTGTTTATGAAGATAGCCAATCTCCCTGTATGCGCTCATTCTCCTAATGGAGAATTACCTCAACTCTGCCCTAACTTGTTGTTTTGTTTTTGGTGGTTTCATGTCTAAGATGGTTTGTATGCAGCTGGGTGCCAGTTTCCTTACTCCTGGCATGATGATGTACCCCAAGTATGTGACCTCTTGTTTTAAATATTGTATTTTCCCCAGGGTGGCTTTGTGTCCCCTGTCTGCTCATGCTCTTAAGAGGTGCCAGGTGTCTTACTTGCAGGCCAATTCAGTGCTGGATGCTATGAGTAAATCATTCACATATTGAATCTAAGCTGACCGTTCTGGTAGGGAAATGGATGAAAGATCAGTCTTCAAAATTTGGGAAAACAGGGTGGGGGACTCAGTATAGCCTAGGGGCAAGTGAGTCCATGTGTATTGTTGGTCTTCCCAGGTAAAAGCAAAAAGTTATTGGGATGCTCCGTCTACTGGGATGCTAAAAAAAGCATAGGTCTATGACCGAGAAAAAAGTGGCAGAAGCTGGAATTTCTGTTATTATAGTTGCTGGATTGGGCACTATGGGAGCACGTTGGATCACATGATTGTTTAGGAGGTGGAGATCATGCACAAAATGAAAGATGGGGGTTCCCTTCATTATCCACCTTTGCCTTTTTTACTGGAAAGTTGGGGGTGTTGTAGGGGGATGTACATTTTCTGAGGACCCCTTGTCCAAGATATGACTTTATTAATTTCCTTATAGGTAGAACTGCTTCAGCTGGAATCTTGTATTGTAGTACACATGGGGGTGGTCCCTTCCTGACATGGATAGTGAGTGGTATTGCTCCTTTGAGTAATCCTACTTCTGTGCTATCCCATCCCCATAGAGAGGTTGGTAGGGTCTTGAGGTCTTTGTGTAGTTGGTTAGGATTTTCTGTTACCACTAGTAGGCACTTGGCTGGGATATCAAGAATTAATCCAGCCTTGCTGCAAGTAATTTTGGCTCCTGATTTATATAATACATCCCTTCCCAGGAGGGAGAGGGGAGACTGGGGGGATATGATAAATGAATGGTTTAAAGTGAAAGGACCAATTTCCACCTTTATATCTTTGGTATATTCCACAGGAATGACTCTCCCTCCTACCCCTATTATATTGTCCCTGGCCCCTAGTGATATAGCATTTTTGAGGGGGGGGGGTAGTAATAAGTGAGGCTATTGCTCCTGTGTCTATTAAGCCTTCATATGGTTTCCCTTCTATCAAGACTTTTAACATAGGTTCCCCTTCTGGGCCATTTCTCGGAGGGATGGTAAGGCCGCTGAAGGTGGCTCTATATTCTGTTTCTTTCCCGTCTAGTCACCAGTTCCCTTAATTATTGTCTCTTTCTGGTTCCCAGTATGGTCTTCTGGTATTCTCTCTGGGTCTGTGGTGAAAAGAATCATTTCTTGGGAGGGGAGGTCTGGGATGGTCATCCTGGTAATTATTCCGTTGGACTTCCTGTCTACAGTGTCGGCTGGTGTGCCCTCCACCCCCACATTTAAAACAATGTGTACATTCAGAGGGGTGTCAATTTTCTCTTTCACACCCTCGGCATTTCTTTTTGTAATTGGATAATCTGTGGCTTGTCAGTTTGCCATAATTTATGGCTGCAAAAATTTGCAGGTCTTCCTGTCTTCCAATTGTCCATTTCCTATCTTTTTCTTTTTCCTTTAATTTTTCCTTCTGGTCATAAATGAAGTTTGCTATTCTCTGCAATTCAGATATTTCTAGTGATGACCAGTTTGACACGATCTGGTGAAAATGATCGTGGATGTTGCCAGCTGATTTGTCGACAAAAGCGGAGGCAAGGATCTTTTGATCCTTTTGGCAGCTGAGGTCTAAGTGTGCAAAAGTGACTGCTTCCTTATATCTAGGATTATGGGTATCTACTATTGTTTTTATTGTCTGGATTACTGTTCGGGGGTCAGACCTAAATGTTAGGGATGTCCTTTTTCCAAATTACTAAATCAGATACAGAGAAAGGTACGTGGGTTACCACTTATTTTCACTCAACCCTGTCTTCCTTGGACCGGTCTACTCAAGGGGGGGGCATAATTCTAGGCTCATTTTTACTTTCCTCATGGGGAAGGTTTCCTACAGTGTCCCTTTCCCCTTTTCCCTTTAAGTCTCTGGATCTGGCTAATTCTGCCCAGCAGTACCAGTGGGGCATTTGGCTGGGTTTGATTCTCGATCTAAGCTCTCTTGTGGTTTGAAAATTAAAAGTACCATCTTGTGGCCAAATTTGTTTCCCTGTCTCGTCTCTCAGCGAAGCCCATTTTTTACATATGTGTTTTACTTTGCTCTTGCTCATGGGTCGGCATCTACTACTGCTCCCAAGCCTCCAACAACTCTCCCAAGGGAGTTCCGTTCAGGACCCTCGAACTACCACTTTGCAATGGTCATTGCACCTCGTGCAATGAAATCAAACACTATCTAAAAAAACCCACAACAAATTCTCTTTTCCACAAAGTATTCCACAAAGGGACAAAGTACATGTGTTCCCCTTTAAAAAAACACACAAGTGATTCTCTCTCTCTCTCTCTTTTTGCCATGGTTTTCAGACTGGGGGTATGCTGCCAGTGCAGACTTCTTTCTTCTCCCCCCAAAAAACAGTCCGTGAGAATCTCTGCCCCCTGCAGATAAGTACTGGTACTCCAACTTAGCATCCATATTAATTTACCAATTGCCTAGAATTTGAGGCTTTGCCTTTATGATACGCACAGGGTTTTTTCTTCCTTCCTTTTTCTTTTCTTTTTTTTCCCCATGTCCTCAATCTAAAGCAATTATGTTTTGCTCAGCCTTTTTTCCTTTTAAACAGAGGGATTCATGTCTGGTGAACTCCCCTTGCTTTCTCTATCCTGTCAGTCATGGCCGAGTGGGGCTAGCAGCAGGTGGAGGTATGACTGGAGATCGACCAGGAAAGTGATACTCAGCTGTTCATTCTGAAAAAAATAACCCGCATATGCATACACACCCTCTCTCTCGTACTCGGTCCCTTCAATTCAGCAGATATATACTTTAGAATGGTACTCACCCGCTTTCAAGCAGCTGTCGAAAAAAAAACCTCGGAGACTCCCTTTACTACCCATTTGCCCCGTGCAGGGTCTGTGGATTTTCTCCCAGGACAAAGAAGGTCCATGCTGGCTGGGATTCAATCTCCGGGCCCCATCAGGTGGCTGGGTTGGCTGGGAGTCCCTTCGTGGTCACCAATTATTGGATTTTTTGTGTGAAATCTCCTCCATTGGGTTTGAATTTCCTGCTGGGAAGCATCGCCGATGCAGCGTAGAAATAGAAATGGAAACAGCTACTGAAAGCAAGGTCTTCTTTATTTGTTGCAGAAAGGAGTGCATGAGGAGTGTGCGGCAGTGAGGACACGCGTTCCTGGGCTAGCTACTTGACTGTGAGTACCTGGAGGTTTTTATACCCTTTTTCCTTTAGGAATTTGTGTTTCAATGCTTTTTTGTTTTTGTATTAACTTTAATGGTTGTGCTTTGTATGACTTTTGTGCTTAATAGATTTATCCCTTATTTGGGCTTGTTTGAAGGACTGGTGGGGAGTGCTTTCTATGGTTTGATTGGATTTCTGATCCAATCTTCTTATCTGTCTTAAGTGTCTTTGGAAATTGGTATGGTGTTTGTGAATGATCTTGGGTGTTTTCCTGTTTGCTTCCCCTCGTAATCTTGGTCAGTTGCTTTAGGCATTTTGTATTTCTTTATCCTATCTTGAAATCTTTCTATTTCTGTCTTCTCCCTTCTGGGCTTACTCTAAAGTGTTTGTGTTTTCTCTGAGATAACTTCCTGATCTTGATAGCTCTTGACTGTGGTCTGTGTTTTTCCTTGCTATTCCCAATGTCTTTTATTTGGCTTTTTTCTTATGATTTTATGTGTCTTCTTCGTGTTCCCTTCCTAAACTATTATCTAACTAATATCTATTTACTGTCTGTCTGTCTGTCTGTCTGTCTGTCTGTCTGTCTGTCTGTATCTATCTATCTATCTATCTATCTATCTATCTATCTATCTATCTATC
>NW_020769365.1:1299128-1343609 GCF_900518735.1 Pseudonaja textilis
ATCTATCTATCTATCTATCTATCTATCTATCTATCTATCTATCTATCATCTATCTATCTATCATCTATCTATCATCATCTCTATCATCTAACTATCAGGGCAATAATAAAGCAAATTGAATAGATAGATCGATCGATCGATTGATCGATAGATAGATAGATCGATATAGATATAGATATAGTTTTAGATATAGATATAGATATAGATATAGATACACACACACAGAGGGAGGGAGGGAGAGAGAGAGAGAGAGACAGAGAGAGACAGAGAAAGACAGACAGAGAGGAAGAGATCATACATATATTCTGTTGTTGGATCTCACATGAGTTATAATGTCACGTTTGATCTTTAATAAGAGCTTTAGTTTATAAGGATTACAATTTATAATCTCAGATTCCACATTCTATTGGTTAATAATCTTGTAAGGTTATTTTAGAAAGATTCAGGCTTAAGTGAAATGTTGGGCATTCTTCTCTAATGCTTTTTCTTTTTTCTTTTCTTTAACAGGAGAAGAATGAATTTGAATAGAAGAGAATGGAAAAGAGATTGCTTTACCCTTTTCTTTCTGTTTTGATTAGCAAGCGATTTCCTGTATTCATTGTACATTTTTCTATACAGCTGAAAGAGCAGTTTAGGAAAGTTGATTTTGAGCTGTAAAGGCATTGGGATGGAAAGAAGACTCTCTCCATAATATTGCTCTCCTTCCTGAATAGTCCTCTGCCATAGGCTGTTTTGCGTGTAAAAAGGAAAGGAATTCTGCATAGCACAGCAATGCCATAATAATGTTGTGTGAGTCAAAGTCCACAGAAGAAACTGAAAGAATAGAACAAAAAGATAGATAGTGATAACTAGTATTAGTTTTTCCTAATTCTTGACATACAAAGGGAAAGGTTTTCAATCTTGTCTGTCTTATTTCATGGCAAAGCATGCAATGATAGAGTAAGTATTCCAACTTTTGAAAGGAAAGCAGATAGCCTCTGACAGTTGGAGGCAAATATGCCTTTTAGTGCAAGAGAATAGTTGATTCTGGGGCATGAAATCAAATTAGGGCATCTGTAGCTGGCAGGGTGTCATTCAGATTCACAATTTGCACATCAAAGGCATAGCATTATTGGCACTATTCTTTTCTTTTATCTTTACCAGTATGTTAGCTCTACTTTTATTTACTTATTTTAAGCATGGCACTGCTCTGTTCAATCTACTAGGAGAGGTTTATGAACTGGATCTGGCAGGTATTAAAATGTGTAGATACAGTCTTGCTGATTTCTCCAGAGACATCAGCAAATAGTGTTGTTGGATCCATTTACTGTGAAAGAAAGCACAAACTGAGCTATTTAGAGAGAAGAATTAAAATGCCAACTCAAGTCTCAGCCAATGCAGCACAAAACTGCAATGCACATTATAAGCTAATATACTTGAATAACAATTCACTCAAGTACTGGCCCTGATGAAATATTTTGTGAATGATATAATCAAAACAGTGTAAGGGTACCCAACAGTTTAATTAAACTTCTCCTTTCGTGTTTATTTCTACAATCTCCAGCACTTTTATAGCTGAATAGTATACACATCTAGTCAGAAGCCAGTCACATTGAATTCAATCAAAATTGTTCCCAGGAAATGATATGTATACAGTTGTAGCCAGAATGTTTCATTATTTGTGTAGCCAGTCTTAATTTACCAGTGTTTGACTATTTGAGCAGCAGCTGAACTGAAGCAACATCAAATACCTATTACTTAAATTAATATTAACACTTAGCATAAACCCCTAACCTGATATAATTATACTACTACCTTCATGTCAGAACCACATATCAAGGCATTTTTTGTTTGAAAGGATTATTCATTGACATCACTATTGCTCAGGGAATAGCCGAGGTGGCTCCTTTCATGTCACCAGTATTTTCCAACTGAAGTGGTATCTATTTATCAACTCACATTTGCATGCTTTGAACTGCTAGGTTGAAGGAGTTGGGACAAATTGGTGGGAGCTATAATGTCATGAAGCTCATGCTCTCAGGTTTAGAATGGCTGAACTGTCAACTTCTCAATGGTCTTCTGACTTAGCATCCTAACCATGTGGACTACTGTGGCCCCAGTATAACTAGTGAACTAGTTATCATGCATGTGTGTGCAGGTCTTAGTCCACCCCTAGTTTGCAATCATTTTCCCAAAATTAATTGAAAATTAAACTTAATTTAATTAAGTTGTCATTGAATTAAATTATTAGTATTCTGCTGTCCATATTTCTATTTAATCTCCTATACAATATGGGTTTCCTAGTAGTAAAATATTTGTTCAAATAGAGAGAGATGAATTCTTCAGATTGCTGATGAATTACTAGAATGTGAGTGTTCCTCCAGTCTTGCAATATTAATTTTAATTTGAAAGTATACCAGATCCATTTTGATTATCCAAAGCACTAGAAATAACTTAAAAGAGCATAAGAATTCTCAAAACTTGCTGACCTTAAGAACACTATCAATATGTGAAATTAGTTGCATTCACAAGGGAGCCATTAGGTTTGTTAAGAACGGATAATGCCAAACCAATCTTATTTCATTCTTCAAGACAGTGACTAAATTAGTAGACCAGCAAAATACTGTGGACATAATATAATTAGATTTCAGCAAGGCATTCGACAAAGTAGACCACAACCTACTTCTTAGTAAGCTAGAAAAAAAGTGGAATAGATAGCACCACCACTAGATGGACTCACAACTGGCTGACAAACTGTACTCAACTAGTAGTCCTTAATGGGTCTGAGTCTACATGGAGGGAAGTAAGCAGTGGGGTGCCACAAGGTTCCATCTTAGGCCCAGTATTCTTCAATATCTTAATTAACGACTTAGATGAGGGAATAGAAGGGGAACTTACCCAATTTGCAGATGATACTAAGCTGGCAGGAATAGCTAACACCCAAGAAGATCGACTCAAGATCCAGATGGATCTTGACAGACTAGAACACTGGGCCATATCTAACAAAATGAAATTCAATATAGTGAAAAGAAAAGTCCTACACTTAGGCAAGAAAAACCAAAAGTACACATATAGACTGGGTGAAACCAGGCTCAATAGCAGTAACTGTGAGAGGGATCTTGGAATCTTAGTGGACAACCAGCTAAATATTAGCCAGCAGTGTGCAGCAGCAGCAGCATCCAGAAAAGCTAATGCAGTCCTAAGGTGTATTAACAGAGGGATACAGTCAAGTTCAAGGGAAGTACTAATACCACGCTATAAAGCCTCAGTAAGACCACACCTAGAGCACTGCATCAAGTTTTGTTCACCACACTATAAAAAAAGATGTTGAAACTCTAGAAAAAGTACAGAGGAGAGCAACCAGGATGATTAGGGGACTGGAGACCAAAACATATGAAGAACATTACAGGATGGGCTTGGCTAGTCTAGTAAAGAGAAGGACCAGGGGAGATATGATAGATGTCTTCCAATACTTGAGGGGCTGCCACAGGGAGGAAGGGGTCAAGCTATTTTCTAAAGTGCCTATAGGCCAGACAAGGAATAATGGATGGAAACTGAACAAGGAGAGAGTTAACCTGGAAATAAGGAGAAACTTTCTGACAGTGGGAACGATCAACCAATGGAACAGTTTGTCCTTGGAAGTTGTGGGAGCATCATCACTTGAGACTTTCAAGAAGAGATTGGACTGCCATTTGTCAGAAATAGTGTAGGGTCTCCCGCTTGGGCGGGGGATTGGACTAGATGACCTACAAAGTCCCTTCCAATTCTGATTATCTGTTATCTGTTATACCTCATGAAACTTGAAAAGCTGTGAATGCAGGAAATCTAAATAAATACACTGTCAAGAGATCCTCCTGATGTATGACCCTATGGCAGTAATTCAAGTCATTTTCTGTAAATCAGTTGTACATGTTGGGATTTAGACAACTACACACTTGAATTTTTCAAAAAGAATATTACAAATTTATGAGAAATATTTTAAGGATTCATTCATGACAGCTGAATGGAATTATTGAGGCAATATAAATATCAAACAGTAAAGATAAACAAAGTATTGTCCTCTAAATACCTTATTTTGTGATGGAATGTTCTTATATTCAGGTGGCCTGGAACTCAATTAAAGCAATTTTTGTTATATTTATTTATTATGAAATGACTTGTACAGAAATATCTAGATTTATAACATCCATTTCCAGACTGTTTTGCTGAAAGTATAGCAGATCGATTGATTTACATATAACACAATTTTCTTGGCATGGAAACTTCATGGCTATCACTATGCACAGGTGCTTCTTTCAGAACTTACACATTAATTGGCATAGATCCATGGACTATTTGGAATAAAGTTCACTTGAGGCTGATGTTCAATCAATAATTATGAAGAAAGCTGCAGATGCTTGAAAGTGTTGGGCATTTGCCATGTAAAGGAAAATGGTGCACTTTGGATCACAAGCATCCCCCCCATTGGTCACTCGTCATTTTGCTTCATTCAAGCACACTACAATTTTCATCCAGTGATGGAAGCCACTGCACAACATCTGCTTTTTCATAGAGGGTTGATAGGAGCAGCACTAATTCCTTCACATTCAAAGAGTTGGGCCAATTGTTAATTATGCTTTTGGGGATTTTTTTAGAAGAAATCATGTCCTTAGTAATTTATTGAAGGTCTGTTGTGTGTCCTAATGATGTCTGATGTGCATTTAGTGAGAGCAAGATAAAGAACAGCTGTATGCTCTCAGGAAACAAATGCAATGGTTTTAAAGAGTTTCAGGGAGGTACTCTGGTTGAATGAAGCACCTTTGGGAATCAAATCAGCAAAGCACAACTTCAGTAAGTTGTTTGTTTTTAAAGAGGTAAAGCAATAAAGATCTTTCTCTGTGGTTTAATTATACTGTATAATGATTATTTGATTAGTCTCTTTTTACTAAGTCTTTATGGACTCTTCTCTCTCCCTCTCTCCCTCCCTCTCTCTTTCTCTCTATTTTCTATTTATCTTCTTTGCTATCCATCTCACTTAGATATATTGCTTACAAACATATTTCTAAATAATGGTGAATAGTCTTACAAATAAATTGGTCTCGGTGAAATAAAAGAAAAACATGAGTCTTGCTTGCCTCAAAAAACATAGTCAAAATAATAGTTAATAATAGTAGTAACAATATTCTGCATATTATACACTGGGGTCATGATAAGGCTTAATTCTCTATGCATTTCCAGCCTAAATAAGTTAAGTATTTTCTTAAGATTGCACTTGAAATTACCATAGGTCAGTGGCATAATAGAATTATAGCTATATATATTGCTTTTGTTGTTATCCTACTTTGTTGCTAATGACAATATTAATGGTTGAAATATGGACAGAACTGGCAGAAAAACTGGAACATCTTTTTTTCCTAATGGATATATCAAAGCAAAGCAACAATTAAAAATATTGACTGCTTTGCAAGTAGGATATCTTATAAGACTCAGATGAGTTATTTCCTACTTGTTTTGAAAATAATTCAGTTCATATCTGAGTACATCCAAATGAGTGGTGGAAAGAAAAAAAATCAATTTTCTGCTTAAGTGTACTAAAGCAAAATAAAATATGTAATGTTACCTGTTTATCTGACAAAGCCTAATTAGTGATAATTTTAATTTTTAATTATTGCCTTCTGAGGCTATTTTCTGAAAAAGATTGTGATGGTAATTGTGCAAAAATAGGCTCTTATGTGGGTGGGAGGGATTATGCATCTGAATGATCTTTTCCAATCCTCAACTTTCCATTCAATGGTCAGACAAATGTAGCCCACTAATTGCAATAGAAGGGATATTCATATGCATGTGTATAGAACACAACTGAGACAGTAATGAATACTCCAGTATCAGTTCCTCTATATTATTGGATGGTTCCTTAGATCACTCTTATATCACAAATTAATGACAATCTACACTAAAATGTCCTAAACATCATTTAGTGCTGTGGTCTTAGAAGTACCAGGGATAAGAAGGTTTCTGGTTTAATCAGAGGAACACCGATGATACTACCACTGATCAAACCAGAAACCTCCTTATCCCTGGTACCTCTAAGACCACAGCACTAAATGATGTTTAGGGCTTTTTAGTGTAGATCGTCATCAATTTGTTCAGGATTCACAACAGAAACTATAATACAATATCTAGAAACTATAGTACTATAGTACACATGCAACCCAAAGTATGAATCCTATATGTAAACTACATCTTTACTATGCAACAAATATATAATTACCTGAGGGACCTTTTTTTTTCCCAAGAGTCTCCACCTATCCAATTTGATCCAGCAGATTGGACATACTGCAGATCCTGTCAGCAGAAGAGTGCCAACTGATGAAAACTATAAGATGGGCTTTCTCTGCTATGAGCCCTGTTTTATGGAATATTCTCCTCTTGGAGATTAGAATGGCCCCAGCCCTGTTAGCCTTTTGCAAGGTTTTTAAGTGTGTCTATGTACACAAGACTGTGTTTAAAGTCCCGTTTCTTGAATTACTGTTAGTTGGTTAATTACCTCGGCTGTTGCATATATTTTCTGGATGTTTTCACCATATTATTGTTTTTAATAGTTTAATAGTTTTAGTTTTGTAAGCCACCCAGAGCCACTTGGTTAAGTTAGTCAGCTATACAAATTGAATGAATGAATGAGGAGAAGAAAGGTAAGACTCATGAAACAATTGATATTTACAAAGGAAAAAGCACAACCATCAAGCTACATAAAGAATAACACTGTTATACATCAAAAACATCCCAGAAATGACCTTCAGATTATTACAGCCATACGGCATTACTGTAGCACATAAATCAATTAATTCCCTCCAAAACATTTTAAGGAAATCAAGAGATCCTGAGTCTGAAACATACAGTGTAAGTGAGAACTATAGCAACTACAGTGTAGGCCAGATAACAGGAGACTAGAAGAGCATATCCATGAACACCAGCTCAGAATCAGAAAACACAATGAAAACTCCATAATATCATGCAAATTTAACCATAATTGAGCATCCTAGACCAAACTAAATCCCTAAATGCTTGGTAATTCCTGGAAGCTTGACATTAGCCATCAATATGTACATAGAGATGAACTATATTTATACACTATTCAAAAGAGATACTAAGAAGTTAAAAAGAAGAAAAAAATATTCACAGCAATCTTCTCTAGTAGCCAGTAGTCACACAAGCATGGATTAACACATGTAAACAATCAAACAGAATACAATACCCTAAATCAAGGAACTATCAAGGAAAAAACTATATTCTCACCAAAACTGGAAGTGCAAGGTACTGTATATAAGTAGGGAGCAAATCCCACAATTATTTATAGTAATGATGTTACCTAGTTGGATAATGAACTATCTGCAAGCAAATATCCAAGTTCAGAGAACACCAAATGCCCTGCAGGATAAGACTGCCATGTCCAAAAATCAATCCCTTACATCAGGGGATCCCAATCCCTGATCCTGTGGACTGGCATTGGTCTGTGGTATGCCAGAAACCACAAAGCCCCATCCACAGGATGTGGGCAGCACACAAAACCACACCCTCTCTGGTCTGTTGAAAAACTTCTGTTCACAGAACTGGTCCCTGCTGCCCAAAAGGTTGGGGGCCACTGCCCTGCATATATCTAAAAATTCAAGTTATCAAATAAATGCACGTAGGCAGTCCACAATGTTCAATGTGAATGCACCTCCTACATACAAAATCTACCTGTGCCTTCCATAATTTTGTAAACACCAGACTTAAAGACTCAAGAACCATCCCACCTCTAAAAGGATAAAATGGGAAAGACTGCAGCGATGAAGCTGTTAAGGCCAACCTCTTCAACACATTCTTCAGCTCATGCCCCACATTTCCTAGTCGTACCACAACTCCTGTAATGATCTACTACATATTGGCTTTACAGAAGATAACGTAGAAAAGGCATTATGTAATTTAAAACCATCCCTATCTATTGGCCCCGATGGATTATGTGCATACTTCTTAAAAAAGCTTTCCTCTGCCATAGCAGAACCACTAAGCATTATATATGATATATCATTCAGAACCAGCTCCTTACCAAACCTATGGCCCTTAGCTACAGTCATCCCTATCTTCAAAAAAAAGTGTACCCAGCCTGGTTGAAAACTACAGACCAATCTCACTATGTTGTGTCACATGGAAAGTCTTGGAATCAATCATTAACCAATTCATCACCCTTCACTTAGAAACAAACAACCTACTCTCCAAAAAACAATTTGGTTTCAGGAAAAAATTGTCCTGCAACCTACAACTCCTACACTGCAAAAACATATGGACAACTCTACTCGACCAGGGTAAAGCAATAGATGCAATTTACATAGACTTCTGCAAAGCCTTTGATTCAGTGGTACATGATGAACTACTGTTAAAATTAACCTCTTATGGCATTTCCAGATCCCTTCATAAGTGGATTACTGTATTCCTGTCAAACAGACAACAAACAGTAAAAATATGGAGTGCTATATCAAACCCTGCTCCAGTTAACAGTGGTGTCCCCCAAGGCAGCATTCTAGGACCTACACTCTTTTTTTTTAAACAAATGTTATTCAGTTTTTCACATAAAAACAAAAAACTCTTTTTAGTAGACAACATATTTCCGGGTCATCACTTTTACATACAAATATGGCAGCAATTATACATTCATATATGCATACTTAATTCTTTTATTACCTTTTCCATTCCAAATTTTCAGTAAGGAGAGAAACAAACACATTAATTCTGGCCTCTTTCATTAATCTCAATTGAAACATCTTTTTGTTTCATTTCAATTATTTCAAATATAATCCTTTAATATTTATTTTAAAAATAAAGATTAATAATAATAATAATAATAATAATAATAATAATAATAATAATAATAATAATAGGTTGTCAATGTCTCTCCTTGCTTTTAATAGTCTATATGACTTATTAATTTAGTTGGTTCTTTAGACTGTCATATTCCCTTTCCATTACACATTCTTTTTATAAATTCTAAATTAATACAAGTTTTAACACAAAAGAAAAAAAACAAATATAGGTTTCCCCCCTTTTACTGCTTTGAGTGTGACACCTCAATGGTTAAAATATACCATTATTCCCTCATCTTGATTCCCAATAAACCGTTATTTTTAAGAAGTTACAATAATAATCATTACATCTTTTCATTTGGATTCCGCAGCATATTTCCCCCCCTTAATTTTTAATAAGAGTTATCAATATCTATATTACCCTATTTTCTAAATATTTTTAATTGCAGAAATATTCTTATTACCCCTTGTCATCCTGCAGAATCCCCTTTTTAATTCATCAACCATTATCTCTGAAAAAAACAATTTCTTTCCAAAATTTTACTATTTCTGTATTTCTTTATTTCATGCTCCTGTTTCTTATTGCTTCTCCTCCCCCTCTTTTCCCATATCTTTTCTCATTCCAGTTTATATCCCTCTCTTAATATCTTCCTTTCCCCTTTTTTGTTGGGTGTTTCTGTCCTTCCCAACTTCACAGGTATTCCCCCTTTTGATTGCCTTCTTAAGTCTCAACTTTTTAACCTTCCTTCTTTCCCCACTTCTTTGTAGTATTCTTTGTGTTAATTGTCTATTTAAGATGTCTTCTCCTTGAGTTGACTCCTCCTCCTCTGAAGCTCTTTCTTCTTGTTCTTCAATCACCATTTCCATTTTTTCTAACACAGAACAAAGTGATTCCCCTCTTTCCTGTAGTAATTCTCTTATATTTTTAAGTTCCATTTTTAATTCCCGAAGAGATATTATCATTACACACTCTTGTATTTTATGATCGTTAAAGTCCACAAGAAAACCACTTTTACTTTCCTTCTTTCTTCTTTCAATTTTCTAAAGTTCTCAATTGTTCCAGCCCAGGGTCTATACCAAAAACATCAATCAATCCCACAGTCAGTCTTTCCTTGCTTTTTTCTTTATTCAGGTTCTGCTTTCACTTTCTAAGATTCTTATTTTGTTTCAATATTTCTTTAATATTATATCCATACAAGTTCATTCAGAAACAGGATGCTTTCCCTTGTTTGAGCTCACGTTTTTGTCAAAAGGTGGCACTCTCCATTATACAAAGTCTTCACCTTTCCCCCCCCCCTTTTTTTTTAGGGTTTTTCGAACCTCAATATTCCAACACAGTCCAGTCTCCAATTTGTAAACTTTATTATTATTATTTTTTGACAATCTTAAGTCCAGCTTTATTTTATGCCTGTTTATTGCCAAAATATTTTAGTCCAATTTAGTTAAATCTTTAGTTCTGGCTTCTTCCTTTCCCAGTTGGAAGCCCTGCTTAGCTGACAGAAATATTTTCTTATTTTTTTTCCTGTCCCTTTGTAATTTCGCCGCTCACTTTTCTTTTCTTAAAAACTCCATGTTACTTTAATCCCAGGGTACTTTTGTTTAGTTGCATCGCCCAATTCTCCCGGTTCAGATGTTATCCACCTCTTTCTTCCCTCCTGCACAAATCTTAATCCAGCTGAGTCCTCCTCTTCGGCCTGGCCATTTTAATCCACTGCTGCTGTCATCTTTGGGGGGAAAAAGACCAAGCCCAGGAGGGGAGATGCGGCTCCCCTCACCCTGGCTTGTGGCTTCCCCTTACTCAGCTGCCCCTCCAAGGCAGCTTCAGCCCCTAATTGTAATGATTGGGGCTGTCCAACAAAAGAGCACGGACCATAGCCGCAGAGAGATGCGATCTATGGTCTGTCAGCGAGGAGGCTCCCCCTTCTTCCCGGACCTACACTCTTTATACTCTATATAAATGACCTTTGCGATCACCTTATAAGCAACTGTGTCCTCTTGATGGATGATGTAAAACTATTCAACACCACCGACAATGCTACTGCTCTTCAAAGTGACCTTCATTATGTATCTGAATGGTCAAACAATTGGCAACTCCAAATCTCAACCAACAAATGCTCTGTCCTACACATTGTTAAAAAAAATAAATACACCAAATACAAACTAGGTGGATATGACCTCTTTGATGGCCTTCACTCTGTCAAGGACCTAGGAGTAGTCATATCTAATGACCTAAGCACCAGAGCTCACTGTAACAGCATTGCCAAAAAGGCATTAAGAATTGTAAATCTAATCTTATGAAGCTTCTCCTCTGGAAATATTGAATTGCTAACTAGGGCATACAAGACCTTTGCTAGACCAATACTCGAATACAGCTCATCTGTCTGGAATCCACACTGTATATTGGACATTAATACAATTGAGCAAGTCCAGAAGTATTTCATGAGAAGAGTACTACACTCCTCTGCTCACAACAGAATACCCTATATCACTAGACTTGAAATTTTGGGCTTGGACAACCTTGAATTACACCGCCTACAGTTGGACTTAAGTGTAGTACACAAAATTATCTGCTACAATGTCCTATCAGTGAATGACTGCTTCAGCTTCAACCGCAACAATACAAGAGCACACAACAGATACAAACTCAATGTTAACTGCTCCAAACTTGATTGCAGAAAGTACGACTTCAGCAACAGTGACCAATGCCTGGAATATACTCTGTAGTTACATTACTGGAATATACTCTGTAGTTACATTCTCAAACCCCCACTCCTTTAACCTCAAACTATCCACTATTGACCTCACCCCATTCCTAAGAGGTCTGTAAGAAGCATGCAAAAGTGCACCATCATGCCTCCCATCCCTGTCCTATTGTCCCCATTTAATCGTATCTGTTTTCTGTATTCTTACTCATGTTTATACTTATACCTATTATTTTGTAAGTGATTGACAAATCAATTAAATAAATAACTCTACAAGATCTTCTACCAAGATCAACTATATTTCCATTAACCTAAGTTTGTGATTACTGTTTCATTGTAATTTGTTCTATTTTTAACAAGTATCTGCATTTACACTTGTTTACTTCTACAAAGTTGCTTGTTTGTTTGTTTATCTGATGATTTAATGGTATTATGGATGATCTTAATCTTGCAGAGGTTTGCATTTTTAGTGCAGTTCATGCTAGGACAGAGAGTACCAGAGAGATCAGAAAAAACTATAGTAATACAGCTATTTGTACGAAAGCGAATTTGGAATGAAATTTTGTGAATTTGCACATTTTTAATATTGGTCAATGGATGCTTATGCAATGTTATTAGGCAATTTCATTTGAAATTTATATAATTAGGTGAAGGTAGCTATATATTCAAACTACTCTAGGTGAAGGGATCTATATATTCAAACTACTCTCAAACTCTTTCAAATAGAATATTGTTCAGTGTATCTTGTTTATTGCTGCTATTGTTGTTGTTTCTACTGAAAATAATTGTGATAAAGAAGTTTTGAAGAATCACATCAGATAGTGGTTCTGTTTCATAAAAGGAGCAAATATAAACTGAAAATCAAAGATGCCAGAGCAGAATATTGGCGGACTGAATGCTTCTTGATATTCTGAGTGCCAATGCCAAGCTAACAAGTATGTTTGAAAAATGAACACAGGGATGGGACAAGCTAACAAGTATGTTTGAAAAATGAACACAGGGATGGGACAAGCTATTTCCTTGTAATGTGATGAGACAGCAAAACAAAATGAAGGTTTCACAAATCTTGATCATTTGATTCTTGTTTTTGACACCTCATTTGTCAGATTCAGTAGCAACGACTTAATAACTTACCATGCAAAGAATTTTGTCAAGTGAGTGGGAAATAAAAATTAGAGTTACTGTTTAAATTATTTGTTCAGATTTTCTACTGAAAAGAACTCTTCCTTATTATTGCATGTAAAAAAGTACAAGACACAATAATTCATATTATCCAAATTAAATTTTAATTTATTGTGCTTTAATTTTATGTACATAAATGTAACTGCAAAGAAGTGCTGGACTGCCCCTGGGACTATGTAGGACAGACAGGGAGGAAGCTAACTACCAGATTGCAAAGACACAGAGCAGTCATAGGAGGACACTCAAGCTCATTGGTAGCCTCACATTGTATTGAACAAGGACATACATTCAACTTTGCAGCTACTAAGATTGTTGGATAAGAAGGTACAAAAACTGCCAGGAAAGTGATTGAAGCCTGGAAAAAACTCCTCACCACGTGAGTCAACAGGAGTGCTGATTTACCACCAACTCATCGAGTACTTTGAAAGTGAGGGCTTGGCAACACAAGGAAACAACAGCCAATGATTTAATAACTGGTCATCAAAACCCCAATCAACAACTAAAAAGCACATACTTTGCTAGAGATAATTTTCCTGAGGATGAGTTTCAGCATGAATCCAAAAGCTCAGAAGACTAAACCTCTGGTCCCAATGACTGACCCAGATTGGATCCTGCAACATTATTCTAGGACACATATATTTGCCTTCATTTGTAAGTGCTAGCTGGAGAGCTTTTAGTTCAGTGGTTACTCT
Organism: Pseudonaja textilis; assembly: GCF_900518735.1. Next base: position 1,312,503 of record NW_020769365.1, read on the forward strand.
CCTTATTGTTAGAATTTATGCATATAGTGGAATTATTTCACTGGGTAAACCCTTGTTCTTTTGTCTGTCTTTGTGAAAAAGGTGAGCCATTTAAAGTAAATGGATAGCCAGTTGGAAAAGTTACTTCATATTATTTAATATTTATATGTTTGCTTTAATTTGAGCAATGGTTATAAAAGAAATTGTAGTTACATTTACAAAAATAAACAAAAACTTGAGGAATCTCATATAAGATACAGATGCATAACTCTGTCAGAGTGATAATCACCAAGATATAAATGAATTTTTCCAGATGATAGCTGTGGGACAGCAAAATTAAATGCAAATTAAAAAACCAAATCTTATGACAGCCTCATCATAAAGGTATTAACCATATTGGAAACAATGATACTGCTTTTTAATTCAGTTGAATTAAATTGCATAAATTTTGTTTTGGCCCTACTCAAGGTTTGGAGTGTGTCCCTAACATTTCACTCCCACAGCACAGATAACATATTGTAATAAAATATGTAAAATTCTTACAAGATTTCCAGAGGTAAAATCTCAAATGATTTGGTAATTTGGAGCAATTTTATATAAATATTGGTTCCTATACTATGATGATGCAATAGGACTTTTATGTGCTATCAGTAATCTCTGGATCACACAGTTGGAATTACTGATTTACCAATTTTCTAATAGGAATTTGGCATACATAAAGGAAAATTCCATTCTCCAGTGAAATCAATACTTAAATATAAACAAAAACACAGAATGCCAGGTGCTTAACAATCAGAAAACTGTACTTCTGGGATATCCAACCCTTTTTAGGATAAGAGGTAGCTAGCCTTCTGATGCCACAAAATTTGGACAAGAACAGTGAAAAATTTTAATTTAATTAATATGTAGACAAAATTAATATTCCCAACAGAGCTGATACATTTTAATGAAGCAATAAACTGAGAGGAGTTCAAGTGCCTTACTTAACACTTTCAGAACTATGTGTAAATTGCATCTTCACAAAGGATATCCATGCTTTAGATCAGTGGTGATGAACCTTTTTGTTGTGATGTGCCGAAATCGTGCACGTGCCAGCACCCACGATGCAATGCGCCCTGCCCCCCATGCCCATTTCGGCACTTCCGGTATTTCTGGAAGCTCCATTTTTCGGCCTCCCGAAGCTGCAGAGACTTCCCTCGAGCCTCTGGGAGGGCGAAAACGGCCTCAAATGGGCTGAAAATCAGCTGGGAGGTGCATGCATGCGCAGTGCAGGTAAGTTTGGCTGGGGCTTGCATGCCCGCAGAAATAGCTCTGTGTGCCATCTGTGGCACACATATCATAGGTTCACCATCACGGCTTTAGATAAAATAATTCTGTCTATAGAGAGGAAATACTTTTTATGTCCTTGCTGCTACAGATTTAGGGAATAATAAGTGTGATTATCCACACATCTTTGATTCAGAACCAATCTCATGAAGCAGACTGGATGCTAGGGAAATTTATTGCTTACATAATTGTTATAGATTTTGCTCTGTGTTTCATCAAAGCTACTGTTAGTAAAAGAAGTGCATTACCAATTTAAAAGAAGCTTATCATATTCTAGAGGATTCATTTATGTATTCATGTGACTGACTGTATATACAAGCTCAAGGCCAACTCAATCAATCAGAAAAAGATAAAAATTTGTCAACCAATAAAAACATCAGTTGAAAGATTGCCTTACCACACCAGCAATGACAGATGGTGTTCCCATCTGCAGCATCTAATGCAAGTATTTTAATATACATTGCCCTTATGATCCACACCCACTCTTAGATCTCAGAAGAGCTACTTAAAATACCTCCTTCTTCCTCCTTATTACTATAATCAAGATTTAATTTAAAAAGCAAAGGCTTTCTTGTTGAAAGATCAGAAAACAATGCAATCCTATTGATTATCTCACTAAACACCTTCCTGTAATGGCATTAAATTTTAATCTCTTCATTTGGAACAGTTTATATGGCCTTTCAAAATTTGCTACAGGCAAACATGTGATATAACATAAAATAGGTTAACTTATGTATTATTACAGCTCCATTGTTTTCTCAGTTTGATCTAGAACAAATCTGCCACCATAGAATTACATTTTCATTTTATTTTTGTTCAAGTTGAAAACAAAGGCATGACATGCATGTTCACCATTTCTTTTCACAATTATAACTTTTGAAGCAGGATTGAACTAGGAACAGCATAAACTTCTAACCTATTATTTTTAAAGGTTAGAAAACAGATCTATAAAGATCAAAGTACTGTTGTAATATATATTCTTCAATCCGTGAAACTCAAATACATATTGAGACCTCAGGCAATAATGTCAGGAAAAAATGAAGTGTGATATTTTTATAATCAGGTATAGTAAAGTTCTTGGCCAATATAATTTTTTTTCCTAAAGATATTTATTTGAAAGTACATTATATTGATGGGAATAAACTCTTACTGCTATCTGTTAACAGTGGGAGTACAGATGATCTGAAATCATTCTCAAAAAGTATTCCCATAAATTGCAGGATCATATCTTGGCATTATAAATCTTTTCTATTGGAAGCAATATGAAAGTAATAGGTAATCATCATCATTACACTTACTTTTTTTCCTGATTGAACTGAAATGACAAGGATTTGAAGCAGTTTTGGCAGATGAAACTGGAAGGGCTCATTTTTCCCTCTTCCAAATGATTACTCCAATGCTGCTTTCAAACAAAGCTCAGAATAAAAAGAAAGAAAAATAAAAGTTTTTTATATATTATTTATTTTGAGCATTTATGTAAAAAATTGTGACTCTCAGTAGTATAAGCTAATCCCAAAATAAAATTGCAAATAAAAACATACAATATCCTAAAAGTAAAGTGAAAGCCATATACCAGCATATGAACAGTCACCAGTCATAATACACTATGTCTCTCAGAAGATAGGCTCATGAATCAACCTGCTCCCAAGTCCTGAGGAAAAGTTTAAAAGTGTTCTTACTATGTTGCAAAATCTCTAACCTGCAGCTTTTTAGGGCAGTTTCTTTTGTGGGATATTTTTACTTTTACTAATAAAAATAAACTGGAAGTCAAGGGTGGAAGAGGAGGGGAGGAAAAATGATAAGCCACTTCTATATTTTTGTAAGTCAACTGCATGTAGATATACATTAGTTAGGGAATGAAGCCAACATCCATAAATGTGAAATAAAAAAAGAAGATTCCAATATTTGCACTCTCAGCAGACACCTCCTGTCCTTTCCCCGCCATGCCCACCAAGCCATGCTTACGTAACCACACTACGCCCACCCTGCCACATCCTCAGAATAGGTAGTAAAAAAATTCTATCATAAACTGCAACAAATAAAGTTGAGCTCTATCATTGCCATTATGGGACATACAGTAGAGTGGTGCTTTCAGTGTTCCTCCAGGTGAAGGAAAGGCAACAAAAGACAGGAATGGAATATCACAGCTAATCAGTTCTCTCCTAGCTTTTACAAGGGCCAAGGTGATTCATGTGATTGGGACACCAGAAGACCATCGAGAGGTCAAAAGCAGAGGTGGTATTCAGCAGGTTCTGACCAGTCCTGGAGAACCAGTAGGAGAAATTTTGAGTAGTTCAGAGAACCACCTTTGACTGGCCCTGCCCCCATCTATTCTCTGCCTCCCGAGTACCTGTTGATTGGCTGGATCTTCTTTTGTTGCCCTGCACAGGAAACAGAGCTGGGAAGCAGGTTAGTGGGGAGGGGAGGGAATAGGGATTTTGCAGTATCCTTCCCCTGCCATGCCCACCAAACCATGCTCACCAAGCCACACCACGCCCACCAAGCCACATCTACAGAACAGGTAGTAAAAATTTTGAATCCCATCACTGGAACACCTCAGCAATTCAAAACCCAAAAGTGTGAGCTGTATAACAGAATGAACTCCTGTCAATTTGTCCCAACTCCTATATACCAAAGGTGGTTAAAAAATTATAAATAAAACAGCCCATCTTGTTTGGAACCACTTGTATTCTTAGACATTATCTTAATAAGCCAGTTAAGTCAGTTAATGAGCCAGTTTGGTGTAATGGTTAAGATGTTGCCCTGAAAGCCAGAAGATTGGAAGTTCTAGTCCCACTTTAGACAAGAAAACTAGCTGAATAATTTTGCACCAGACACTCTTAGCTCAACCCATCTCAGAAGGGTTTTTGTTATGAGGAAAATAGGAGAAGAAAGCTATGATAGGCAACAAATAAATGTAATAAATAAATAAATATTTTTGCTGCCTTGAATTATTTGTAAAAATAATAAAGGCATGATACAAATAAATAAAATGACTCAGATAAAAACCGTAAAACCCAGAACCTATGTTTCTCAGTAATTCAGCCCCTGTTCTAGACAATTTGTCTTAAAAGGAAGAAGTATAACCCTGTGGAGTCTTCAAGAATGGGAAAAATGAATCTTTGAAAGATTTATTAGCATCCAGAATCTTCTATTTATTAAAAGGCAAAACAGTGCTGTTTGAACTTCCCACAAGTCATAATTTGCAAGCTTGGCTGAAAATTGCAATTGTTATATCAGTTTTCTGGAAAAACAACAACAACCTTTTTTAATCTGTGATTTTTGATACAAGAAGGAATGTATGAAATGAAGTGTTCCACTAATACATAACTCCCTTCTTGAGATACAAATTATGAGTTACCTTTTTGAAATGAGCATAAAAATGTTTAGTTTATAGAAATATATTAGTCATTAGAGTTACACTGACTGTCAGAATAACACTTCCATTGCGGTCTGTATCTACCTAGTTGAAAGAAATAGCTCTTGCTTTCTTATAATAAAAATAAGCACACAAGTTCCCAGCTTCTTATTCTGAAAGCTTTTGAGAGTTGCATATATTTACATCTTCCACATGCTTTATTATCAGTCAGGGATAAAAGCTTTTCTCTTTTTTTTCTAGAGGAAATTTAGAGTTTGTGTTAGTACTCATGAAAATAAAGAATGTATAACACTGATGTTATTCATGCAGAGTTAAGGATAAGGCTGCTAAACATTGTTGTAGTTGAACCATTTTTAGTGCTGGTTACATGATGGAAAGTGCACTTTAGTAGGTGCACTTTAGTCTAAAGACTAAAAGTAGGATTTAAAGACTACCCTGATATTTTTTGTCTACTTCTCTCTTATTTAAGAGGCATACATGACCGGAAGTACCATCATTAACTGGGAAAATGTCTTAAATATATAATGTTTCCATTCATAATTGCAAAAGCACTTAGACCTATATACTGCGCCATAGTGCTTTACAGCAGGGGTCCCCAACCACCGGTCCAGGGACCGGTACCGGTCCGTGGAACAATTTCTACCAGGCCACCTGTTTGCTGGGCGCCGCCATCTTGTTTTGATGAAAAAGTGCTTCCGGTGAGCTTTTCCGGGTAGAAAGCGGCGTTTGGGTGCTGAAAGAATCCTCGCACCTTAGTTTCATCGGGGAGGGGGGCTTCAAACAAAACTAAGGTGCAAGGATTATTTCAGCATGCATGGCAAGGTGAGCCGAGCGACCGTCCCAAAGCTGTCGCGAAGCCCATCGACATAGGTACAAAGGAGGAGTTGAAGGTGGCGTGGAGAAGCGGGGGACGGCTGGCTGGCCGGTCGCTCGGCTTGCCTTGCCATGCGTGCTGATGCCAGTACCGGGCCGTGGATGATTTTGTGATGCCGGTACCAGGCCGCGGCACAAAAAAGGTTGGGGACCACTGCTTTACAGTACTCTCTGGGTGGTTTACAATGTAGCATAAAGTCCCCAGCAATCAGAGTCCTCATTTTACAACCTCAGAAGGATGGAAGGCTGAGAACCTCAAGCCCCATCAGAATCAAACTCCAGGCTGTAGGCAAATCTTCCTGCAATACTGCATTCTAACCACTATGCCACCAGGACTCCATAAACATCCATTTCCCCCCCTCACCTATCCTAGTTTTTAACACCCGGTATATATAATCTGCAGTTATATTTCATACAACTTCCATTGTTTGACTTTCTTTACAGCAGTAAGTTGAAATTGTCAGTAGTTCAAAACTGTGCAGAATTTGTATGTGAAACAAAGGTCATCAGCAGTAAATTAGAGGTCATATGGTATAACATCTTCTACAGCTTGGAAAGGATCTGAAATATATATTTTTCCTTCCTATAGAAATAAAAAAAAAAAACCATACGGCATAATATAACTTAATTTAATCTACTCTGTTATGATCTGAGGAAACACACTAAATAACTACATCACCTCATAAATTGAAATATTTATAGTGCTACAAAGCCACTTTACTTCAATAAAAACAATATATCTGCAATACCTCTAATATATAAAGCTTGAAAAATGTGATACCAGTTTCCTGACTCAAATCAATGATGACTTTAGTTTTTCAAGAGTAAACCTTAGCCCCTTTCCACATGCATGGCCAATGGTTAATCTGAAGAAGGGTCATCAGAGTTCCAAAGGGCATCTGGAATGACATCCCTACAGATATTCCTACTGCTTCCACCTTAATGGCTTTCTGTAAACTGTTAAAAATTGAATTGTTCTCTTAATTCTTGGGATAGGATGATTATCAACTCCCTATGGTTTTGATATGGAGTTAGTCTTCTGATAGGATATGTTCATTTCTTGATTACATGTCATTTCCTTTCCATTATAAGCTGCCCAGGGTAGGCACAAAATTGAATTAAATAATATGATATGAGGCTTGTATAAGTTTCCAGGAGCTGAGCCAATTAAATATCAACTTAGTTCACATTTCAAAGCAAATATTGCTCCTAAATTTCGTTGAACTAAAACACTAGATCTGAACAGGATCACTAGCTTTCCTTAGAATTCTTCAGATGTTTTGTCTAAGCAAAATTCTCTAAAATATCTCTTATTTTTCACTTCAGGTGAGGTTACTAAATGGATAATAAACTCTAATTATGGTGGTGAAAAATATAACACTGAAACTCTGGACTCTAGCTGCTAGCTTTTTTCCCCACAAGCTTCCTAGTTTCCTACAGTTTAGGGCAGGAGTGTCAAACTCAAGGCCAGGGGGCTGGATCCAGTCCATGGGGTGCTTAGATCTGTAGGGCTTCCCTGGAAACAGTTAAAGACTGAGCCACATTTTCTATGACAGAGGGTTGCAGGAGGCCGTTGCGGCCAAAAATAAAGCTCAGGTGTCCATTTTTGCTGGCAGAGTGCTCGAGCCATCACGGGTGTGTCCAACACAAGTGAGGCTGAGCTGGCCATGCTTACCTTGGCCACACCCCCCCCAAAGTGAAACATAATCCTAGTGCAGCCCTCAATGAAATCAAATTTGACACCCCTGGTTTAAGGGGTGTCATATTCTTTGTTGTTTGGATAATAGAAAGTTCCTCAGAACAGATGTTTCTGACTCAAGCCTATCCTAAACTTTTTTTAGAGCAAGTTTTAACATATGGAGTTTTCACAACATTGAATCTCTACTTCTAGTCAGGACTACATTACTGGTGGGATAATCTTTTAAAGGTATTTGTAGGTAAGTCACATAATCAAAAAACCTTTTCTTGGCTCTAGCAATGTGTCAGTAGTACAAGCAGGCCAATTGTCACAGCATTATAACTACAAGAAACCAAACTTTCCAGTTCTTAATTTAATTTAATTAATTTAATTTAATTAATTTAAGTTCAGCGTAGTCCTTTTCTTGAGATTCTGACATAACCAGTCTGCAATGGTGACAGTTTCACTTAGAAATGAACTTCTTCATATAGACAAAGTAGGATGTCATTATGAAGATGTTAAATGAATTTCTCATGTCAGACTTTTTCCAAACTGGGAATGAACAGAATGATAACTGCTTCTTCTGAGCTTGTTTCTTTGCGAAATATCTGCTTAATTTTTTTTGGAGATAGAAATAGCTCATATTGTATATTGCAACAGAATTTATGAGTCAGACTGCTAAACTGTGTCACAAGGCCTTAGCCTTATTGGTGAAGAAGTATGGAAAGTTATATAATTCAATTTATTTTATAATCTGTGGCAAGAAAAAAAAATTCTTCACTTAATGTTCTTAGTAAAATCCTCCATCTTTATCCTTACTGTTCCAATGTTTCTCCATTTTAGCCATTCCTCTCATTTGAGTTTACAAATAAGTAGCTACCTTCACTGTCTACTCTCAGACAGGAATGAGGTCAGTATGGTTAAGTGTGCCAAGATTAAAAATGATACAGAAGAACATCTCTTAGACTACACTTCAAGTAAATTAAAGCATGTCTACGAATATTAAGTTCATTATACATATAAAGCACTAAATTTTCCCCAATTTAATGTAATAAAAGCCTTGTACTAACTTTCTGCATCACCCCATAGTCAGTAAATTGAGAAGCCATTTGCATTGTTTTTCTGTGATTGTAGGAGCCTTAGGAATTAGGTTCATCTTGTTGCAGTGATATTCTCTCTGGTTGTCTTTATTGGATTCTGTATTAAGTTTCTCATCATAACTATCATATCTTCACCACTGAGTTGAGTGTATTGATGTAGCAATGTTGGGTAACTGCTCATTCTTACTGGCATTTTAAAGATATTTTCTCAGGAACCACAATAATGGAAGTACATGTAAGCACCAAACTCTTCCAAGGATTCTGGAGTCTTTCCTCCTTTGAAGGCTTATCCTCCCCAACAGGCCACTTGGTGTAATTATGAGGAAGAAACAGGAGCCAATCCCATTTTGTCTTTCGATTCCTGGAGGGGGAGGGGAGCCTCAAATGCACATTGAATTGGATGTGCCTTCTGTCCTTACTCCCTCCTTCTCTACCTCCCTCCCTCCTTTTCTAAAATGATGTGTAAGTTTATTAGCTATGATGCTTTAATTTGCTAAGCAGAAATACTATTTCACTGATAGTTAATCTATGATGCATATATTTATATAAGCCATTCATCAACCCATTCAATACAGACTATGATAAGAGATCTGTATAGAGTGCTAGTAATCATATTTTCATTGATAATTCTGTACTGTATCTGAAACTGCCTAAATAACATTTGAGCCTGCTTACACATAAGCCTCCCATTTTCTACATACTTGACCAGTGGCGTTTGGATTTACTGTAGTAAAATGCATGGAACTTCTGCAGTCAAGTGATGTGTATAGAACTTCGTGCAAAAGAAGATAGATTTTTTCCATCAAATATGTAATCCAAGAAAGACAGCAAGCTTAAAATGTGAGATATTTAGCTTTAAGATTATTTAAGACCAAATAATGTTATAAAAGCCATTTACATAATGGCTCTAAGACATGAATCACATACTGACACAGACCTGCACTCTTGATAATAGTAAAAACAATTTCTTTTACACTAACCTATCTAACAGCACCCTCTAGTGTGTGCTCCAGTATTTTTACTTTTTATAAGCCATCTGGACCTTTCGTGCTAATGGTCAGTCATCTTATAGTTAAACTGTCAAGATGAATATATTTATCCCACTTCCATCTGTTCTGCTTATTTCCCTCCAATGCTTTGTTTACGATCATTGCTAGTGAAGAAGGATAGAAGCAACATAGGTGTTGTAGAGGATTAGTACTCAGGTTTTATTTGTCATTGCTCTGTGAATTTTTGATTCTTGTGCACAGAAATATACTGAAAATGAATTCTTCAAGAAAATTAGCAAATTTCTTCAGTACATGCTGAAATCTGATCAGCAAAAGCTGGAGAAAATAACAGTGTTCCCAATATTAAAATTAAAATGCAGCTGTAATTAACTTTCAAGGGAACAAGCCCATAATTCTGATAAACAAAGCACAATGTGTTGGCTTTAGTAATTCTGTACTTTTTCATAATTTCCATTATTTATTTGTTTTATTACATGTATTTCTTAAGACCTAAACCTAAAAATTAGATTACACACCTGAATACCCATTAATTTTCAGATTTATACACTTTGTTGCATTATGCAATCTATCTATTTTTTTCCATAAATCTTTCAACCAACAACATGGTGCTATCTTCCATTCAAAAGGAGGTAGCATCACACCATCAACTAAATTGCCTCTCCTTCATATTTCATATTTATCCATGAATACATTAAAAATTGAAGGGGACATAAAAGGTCCTTGTGCTACTCCCTGTTCAATTTTAAGCTCTCCATTAGGCATTCCATTTATTCTTATGCTAACTTTACTTCCATCACATTCCACTTGTATTATATTCAGATAGATAAAACTGAGGGGTTATGACTGATCCAATTTAGAATGCAATTCATATCAAAAATGAAAAAAAACATTGAGATTAAATATTTTAGAACAGGATGCTCAATATCACAGAACATCTGCTAAGTGTGATAGTTCCACCATCTCGAACATTAAGCATCAAGTAAGATCTCTGAATTCAAATGATAAAACGGGAAGACAACAGTTTTGTTTCACTTAAAATAGATTTAGGACAGTCAGAAAAATATGGAACAACTTTTTTGTTCATACCTTGTAATGCCACTTATAACAATAGTAATAGCTTACACCACTTCACAATGCTTTACAGCCCTCTCTAAGAGGTTTACAGAGCATATTGCCCCCAACAATTTGGGTCCTTATTTTACCAGCCTTGGAAGGATGGATGGCTGAGTCAACCTTGAGCTGGTGAGAATCGAACTGTTTCACTATGGTTCATTATCTCATTATGTTGGAAGAGTCCAACATATCTGCTCTTTGCCTCTTTATCATTTCTGTCTGATATTATATCTGCTTTATATATTTACTACCCAGCTTTACCCTGTTACCATTTGAACAGTCAGAGTGTATTCATTCTTACTTGTGATGATTTAAGTTGAAGTAGGATTTCTGTATTTGGACTGCAATAATCCAGAATATGATTAAATATCATTGGATCAATGAGGGTTTTTTTTCAACTTTCTTCTCTCAGGACCCTTTCCTACTTTTAAAAATTAAGGAGGACCCCAAATATTTTATTTGTATGGGTCATATTTGTAAATATTTACCATATTAAAAAATTAAAATTGCTGCCAACATTATTTTCCATGATTGTTTGATGGGATTTTAATATTGTATTATTTTTTTAAAATAGGATGGCAAATAAGTTTGATTTCATGAAACCTTGAGAGGGTCTTGGGGGAATCCTAAGATTCCTAGGACAACTCTTTTGAAATATTGCATTAGATGATCTTATGGTTATTTGGATGTTGCAGTTTCAATAGAATGATTCTACTGGTTACCAATGAAAGCACTCTAGAATGTTCTAAAAAAAATGGCTGCCTTGGTGGAAGTTTACACATTCATAAAATGTCTGAAGATAATTCCTATCATTTCTCTTTTTCCTCCCAGAATGTGAGAAGACTTCCAAACAAGGTTCTATGATGAAGTATTTTAATTTTCTGCAACTTATTAATATAGGTGTTCATTCAGAACTACCAGAATTGTGTTGGGAAAAAAGTGTGACTCTTTTCTACTATGTAGTGCTTATTCATATTTGTTCTGATAGCATCCCCATCTTTATACAGGCTCATCAAAAGTGTCAGATATGATGTGCTGCTTTAATAAAAGCAAAGAGATGATGTGGTCATGATCATACAACGTCTGGAACATTTCTTCCAAATCATTTTTGTAATATGTGTAGCCCAACCATTTACTCATGCATGCATAAAATTGCTAAATGGGATACATGATTTAAAGGTGTCTCATGAAACAGAAAAGGCATAATGTATAATACAATCATACTGACTCAAATGTCTGGTAGAAATTAATTTTTAAAATTGAAGCCAAGCTTATAAGAAAACTGAATCTTGAACATTACATTTAAATATTGCTTTTTTAAGAAAACAAGTGTACATTTGAGACCTCTGTTTTAATAAAAGAAAGAAAAAAGCATGTAAGTTAACATTTTGTTGCTACTTGTGCTTGTATGTATATATCTGAACACGTGTGTGGATATTTTGGAAAATACATGGCTGATTATCATAAGTTTGTTCTAATGGAAGGTACATACTTGAAAAATGAATACTGATTCATGCACATGCATTTGAACAAAGAAATATTTTAGAAGCTGAAAGTTTTGGTGTGATTAGATCATGAAGTATTCTAAGGAAATGGAGCAGAAAAAAATAGAATGAGAACCAAAATGCAGTATTTCTCATTTTTATTTTAATGAAAAATACATTGAATCAATACCATTAATAAACTCCTGTGCCTTCCCTTCCTTGTTTTATAGATTTTATGTGGCACATACAGAGATAAAAGAACCCACTTCCCTGTTCTAGGTCACTGTTCATTTGTTCCCTGCTATGAAGGCTATAATAGCGATAATTTAAAATCCAGCCTTATCGACACTTCTACATATGTTTAATTTAGATTCATATAAGTGGCTATGTTGAGGTCAAGGAAACTGCTCCTGTATTGAAAGACAAACATGTGTGTTGCTGTTGAGTGAAAAATATAGTTTAAATATCATAAGTGATGAATGCAGATCATAAGATTTTATTCCAACTTCCATGTTATATTTCTGCTGTTTCCTTGATGATTAGATATATCTTTTTTTTACATTTTACATTTGTTTCTTGTTTCTTTCATAAAAACAAATGAGCACAAAGCACAAAAATTTCCCTATTCTAAGAAAAAGAAAGAATAACTGTACTGCAACCATTTAATGAATACTAATGTGTTATTACTCAGAAGAACAGGACATTGTCCCCATGGACTCTATGGTATAGAGAAAATTCCCTTGTTTTTATTGTAGATCACTGCATGAGAATGAATTTGTTGATACAGCTGTCAAGGGGAATCATGAAAATGGTCTTGATATGATCCCCATTTGATGAATATTGATCAGTATTTATTCTAAGTTAATTCTTTTCTATTGTACTGTATTTGTTTGAAACTATTTTTAGTGTCTATTCCTAGTATCATGTTATAATCTGACTCCCACCCCATCTCAGTTTCAGCATTTTGATATTTTACTGGAATGAGCTACTTAAGGGTGAACTATAAAGCAGGATCTCCACCTAACCCCCAATTTTAAAAAATGTCTGCTTCAGAAGTCACTTTTTAATAGATCCTCTTATATGCACAGGTTAGATTTGAGTCCTTCAATGATTATTTCTTTTCCTTTTCCACACCTGTTTGGGATATAGGTTCTCAAAAAATGTCCATGAATATGAATTGCCATAATAGGAATGTGACTGGATTTGACTACTTTCTAAACCTCGATGTGAATTGGATTTTTTTGTAAAAAGAGAGGATAAGCTAAATGATGTTAACTGATGCATATTAAATTGAACTTAAATGTTCCTGGAACATTTTGTATTATCTTAAGTTTAAAAATATAGTACATCTTCAAAAATTGACATTTTTCACCAAACTGTCTATATTCAGGAAAGAGAATGCAATTTTGTGGCTGAAAAATCTACCTTTAATCATAATATAATGATTTTACCAAGGTTATTCAATTTCAGTCCTTTGGCAACAATTTATTGAAATAAGTATACTGCTGTATTGTTTATAATGTTCAGTGATCTTTGATAATTTTTCTCTTTAGGATAGAAATACAGAATCCAGGAAGCCTTCTCCCTGGAGCAGAAGCATAGAATTCAAGAAAAATAATGACTTTTTGCTTGGAAAATGCCAAATGCTTCTGGCACAATATAAGACCCTGATAAAAGAAAAGAAAAGTGTGGCTCTGAAGGAGTCTTGGCATAGATTAATAGCAGCAGTCAAGACAAAAAATACACCCCTTTTCTGGCACATCACTAGAGGATTGGGGAAATCCCCCCAACCCCAACTAATCAGGTACCGATTCATGCATGGGAAGAAGATTTTAGAGAGCAATATACAGACCCTGACTAAGGAGAGCCAAATTAGTTTGGACCAAATTCCTTACTGGCCCCCAGTTACACCAGGAGAGATATCCTGGTTGATCGGAACCCTCAAGGCTAAAAAGGCACCAGGTGCTGCTAATGTCCTTCCAGAAATAATAACAAAGAATGCCAGTTGGTGGGCTCCACTTTTAGCATCTCTGTTTACATTTATAGATAAAATGGGATGTATGCCAAGAGATTGGGGGCTAGCAATTATCATACCAATTTATTAAAAAGGTAATAAAAATGATCCAGGTAATTATAGATCTATTAGTTCTGAGTGTTATTAGTAAATTGTATGCCAAACACCTAAACTATAAACTTCAGGAGTGGCTAATTTCTGGGGGGATAATCAAAGATGAGCAAGCTGGTTTTAGAGAAGAAAGATCTATGGTGGATCATATCTTGGTTCTTCACCTTCTGGTTCAAGAATACATGAATAATAAAAAAAATCCTCTCTTTTTGTGGCCTTTCTTGATGCTAAGCAAGACTTCAATTTAATATCCAGGAATGCTCTTGGAGAAATTAAAGTGCAATACCACCGATAAATGCCTCCTTTTCCTCATACAAAAATTGTATGCTAATTCCACCTTGAAAGTCAGGTGTAATCCTCAAGGGACTTTAACCGGCCCAGTAAGGGTACAAAAAGGGGTACGGCAGGGTTGCATCCTATCCCCCTCCCCTTTTAACTTCTACATTAACCCTCTGATCAACCTCTTAAGAACCCTGATTTACATCCTCCTAATGTAGCACAATGTAAAATCCAGATTCTCCTATATGCCAATGATGCTGCTATAATTTCACAAACTCCAATAGGACTGAAAAAGCAATTATAGCAACACTTTAATTCTGTAAACAGAATAAGCTGGTCCTTAACTTTGATAAATCAACAGACCTAGACAATACTCCTGGAAAATAGAAGGGCACAGTTTAGAACAGGTTAGGACATTCAGATACCTTGGGGTGGTTTTCCACTTGCAAGGAACATGGAAGGCACACCTGGATCAGACATTGCAAGCAGCCTATAGGTCCTCAAATGCAATTAAACAATTTTTTTTACACCGGTGGAGGGCAATTAGTTCCTGCAGCCTTAAAATTTGCTGAGGCCAAAACATTGGCACAAATTCTATATGGGGCACAAAGAGGAATCCTTGAAAGAAAAAAAGACTTGCTAGAACCTATACAAACCAAATTCCTGCAAGCCATATTAGCTGCACCCAAAGGAACTCCAAATGCCCAGGTAAGAATCGAGACAGACATGCCTTAAATTCAGGTAAAAGCCTGGAAGATGATGACCATTCATTGGCTAAAAATGCATTTCTTCCCAGAGGGACTGACCCCTCTAGTACTGACTGATAACTACCCATCCCCCTGGAAGCAGGCAGTAGACCACAAGCTGGGCTCCTGTGGGCTCTCACCAGTATTCTTAATGTCCCTAGACTTTGACCAAGCAAAGCAAGTAGTAATCAATAGAATGAAGGACATGGAGTTTCAAGAAGAACTAAATAGGTTGGCTCGCCACAGCAGGGACAGAATTAAACAGGAAGTGTGGGAATCAGCAAGATATCTAAATGATCTGATCTTCCCAAAACAAAGAATAGCATTCTTCAGAGCCAGATTTAATATTCTCCCATCAGCACTCCTTCAGAGCAGGTATAAGAAAACACCAATAGCAGAATGGGTATGTATATGTGGTAAAGGAGAAGTTGAAGTTATCTCACATGTTTTATTGTACTGTGAGTTATACAGAGTTTATACATCATTGTATATTCTCCCCTTACTAGAGAGATTGCCAGGGAGTGCAGACAATTTTTATATAGACTTTTTCCTCCAGGATTCAAACCCTGCTATTAGGCATGCAGTGGCAAAATTCTGTGTTGCTACAATGTCTACTAGAAAAAAATTGGTTACAGAAATATAGTTGTCAATTTGTGATAATTTTGGGAGATAGAACAAACTTTGGAAAATGATATTTACACCCATACTTATTGGCTCTCCACTCATATAAACCAGGGAATGCCCCTAACTGTTTGAGAACATGTATTTTCTTAATGGATGTTTTTATCCACTATTAATGTATTATAATGTGTCAGTATTTTTTATATATATTGTAAATAGTGATGTCTATTGCTGGTCTAAGACTGTAATAAAGTTATATTCTACTCTATTCTGACAATATTAACTTTATACTGCAACAATTGATACAATTTATTCATAGAAATAATCTAATAGAATCTCTGGGTTGAATAAAAGAACTTACAGGACTATTAACAAGATTCAACCCATGGACCAGAAGTCATTTGGGGACACTGGCCTAATATTTAATGTGATACTTTTACATGCCCTTCACCTGAGAGAGGGAAATAGAAAACGAAAATTTCCCAGTTCAGCTAAATAGAATAAATACCCCAAAATATATGTCCAATACCTGTAGCCTGTTGGATTTGGCTACCATTAAACAGAAAGAGTCTTTTTACAGTCAGTTCAGATTCCTGGTAGCCTCAGAGACATATTGATACAGCTTTTATTGGCAATTGTCCAGAAGAGATCAGTGACCGCTTTTTTCTGGCATGATCTGATTTTCAGTGTAATCCATTGCCTTGTTATTCACTGGTAATGAACTATAAAAGTACTAACCATAGTCACTTGAGTGAGATGGGCAAGGCAGAAATGAGATGAATGGATGGACAGACAAACAACAATCAAACAAACAAATCTACCAAGCTTAGTTTCTGAATTTTATTGGAGGCTGCCACCTTCTGAAACTAAACTATCATTAATGATTATGCCAATCAAATTTATCATGGAATATTGT
Source organism: Pseudonaja textilis (assembly GCF_900518735.1). The sequence goes on from NW_020769365.1 coordinate 1,329,132, forward strand.
TACTGTATAATCTGAATCACTATATATATATATTCTCTAAAGCCCTCTTTCATCTTCCACCCCCCTTCCTCCTCAAGATTCATCTTCTTTATGAAATCTTGGTGATCCAAGTCAAATATCAGTTCTTAAGCATTGGAGCTCGTTCAAGATTTTTAAAATAAATATTTTGCATCAAAGTGTTTTGTTCATGAATTTAAGCTCATGAATTTATCCTTATGTGCTTCCTTTGTATGTAATGGAAACAATTTATACCCATTAAATCTAGTGTTAGAAAATAGCCCTAAATACATTGCTCCTAATTTACTTGAGCACTGAAAAGGAAAGGACCTTCTGTTGAGGTCAATGTCGCTATTGTTTGTTTTCTGCTGGCTTAGCTAATGATTTCATCTCTAATACAGGTAACTTGAGGTAGATTTGTTCTGCCTTTAATCCAGTTTAAAGCCACAAACAAATGAGTCTTGGATCTGCCAACACTGGTAATCCTAGCTTCTTGTGAAATATATATCTATATATGTTTAGGTCAGTGACATCTGGGATGAATGTAGGTGATCAAAAAAGGCAAGATGGCTCAAGTAGTATCTGCATATATGGTACAACTACAAAAGAGGTGGAGCTTATATCCTGAAACTGCTTCCTCCATCTTGCCTTTCTTCAACTGTTCCTCAGTCACTGCAGAAGCTATTGCTTCAATTGCCTTTTCATTCTTTTCACTGCTTATAAACAGTGAATAAAATATCTTTTCTATTACCCTTCTTAAATGTCATTCAGTATGACTTTTCTGATAGTTCAAGTCCACTGTTAACAGTGGAATGGGTTTTAAATATAAATTATCTGTTTCCTTTATTCCTAATTCTGTCAGCATTTTACTCCCATTTTTACTAGTTTCCAGTTTGGCAAGAAACTTCTGTTTTCTTCCTTTTAAGTCTGATGCCTAAATAACATGCCCCATTTTCCAGGTCCTTTAGTTTAATTACAGTTTGGCAGTAATCCCCACTTTCTTGTAACAAAATAGGGGGGGAAATGGGAGAAAACAACAAATAAATTTGTCTCTGTATGTTCATCCTCATGCCAATCAAAACAAAGCAAAAAGTCATATCATAAATATGCATCTTTTGATATGTTGCAATTTTCTTATAATAATGTGATATTTATCTTCTCTGTGAAGGAGCACCATAAAAAAGTGAGCATTATCAACATTTACCTTTCGATGAGCCTATAATAGACTAATTCCAGAGAGATAAGTTTCCAGTTATCCAATCATACGAATTGATTCCAAAGCTGAGGTCAATTAATTATTAGGTGCTGGGCAAGATAATAAGACTATTCTGCCAAACTTTGCTAGAAGAAATTCAAGCTGTCATTGCCAAGTTAGCTTCCACAAGCAAGATGGATTTACCTTTCAAATCAGATCTCTATTCACAAGGAAGCAATTCATTAATACAGGGCCACTTATGTAGGTTTGTACATAGTGTGTGTGTGTGTGTGTGTTTGCTAACCTTATGGAATAGTAATTTATTACAAATTTTCTGACAGTCCATTAGTCAAATATAACCTTGGAGGTTCTGAATTGTAGGTGAATTTTTTCTTTAATTCTTATTTGCAGTAATGTGTATTTGAATGGATACCCACAGTAACAGTGAAAACTGAAAAATATTGCTAATTCTATTATTATTTTTGTATTAATATTATATGAAAGTAAAAATGTGTAATAAAGCAAAACACCTAAATGCCAAAAAAAATATCTTTATATCATCTATAGCTATAAATCACAGAAGGAGTCAGACAGATCAGGCAGACAGATATTGGAAAGTACAGTAAATAACTTTCTTCAGTTTTTAAATGGTGATTTAATTTTTAAGCCTTACCTACTAGGAAAAGACAGACAGGAAAAGGTGCTGCTTATTATGACTTATATAACATTTTGACTCTTCATGGACAGAATCTATCATGATGCCTGAAGCAACATCTTCCAATAAAAGTATTCATGTCAGTGTGGAAAGAGGGATCAATTTAGTAGACCAACATTTTTAGGTTCCTTTAGAATTTGATCTTCTCTCTGCTATTGCTTAAGAACTATATAAAAAGTCAAACCATGTAGAAGGACTGTATAACCTGTTATCCTTCTCTTTTCATCTTTCTCTTCTTTCAATCTCATCGGTTATCTTTTTCTTTGCTTCTTATAACTATAACTTTGTTATTTCTTTGTTATGATTTATGTTGATTGCCTTTATTTAGTATCCTATTGTGATTTATGTTGTTTGCTTGTTTAGTATCCTATGACTATCACTATTTGTATCTTATGATTTATGATGATTGTATTTTATTATGATGATCATGATTTATCACTTGTCGCTTATATGTACACTGAGAGCTTATGCACTGGAGACACATTCTTTGTGCATCCAATCACACTTAGCCAATAAAGAATTATATTCTATTCTATAAATGCTTTGAGATAGGTTATCCATCAGGGTGAGATAATATTAGGATACTAATGATACACATTTTTACATTTCCCCTCAGGCAAATCTGGAAATGTCACTGAATTCTAGACTAAAAGTTTGAAGACTGTTTAAGAATGGATGTAAGAAAACCACTGAAGCTCAAGTAATAACTCCCCATAGGATGATGTTTCCCCTTGAAAAAGCAGGATACTTACAAGTCCTCCTGGACTCACAGCTACAGCAACATAGGCTAGTGAAAACAATGTCCAACTTCAGGTGATTTGTGAGGTGAAGGGTCAGAGGCCCTCAGGTAATGTCATCAAATTGTATCCTCTATTCTGTGAAATAGTCTTTGTAAAGGTCAGATTAATGCTTCCAGAGATTGGAAAGACAATAATTTTTTGGGAGACTGAGGGTTGTTGCCATTGTGCTCACTGCAGTTATTCCATGCTATTTACAGTTTCTGTTACAATTTTATTTGATTTCATTTATTTTATTTATAGTTTCAAGTGGTAGAATCCCTGATTTTTAAAGAAAAGCTGGTTTACATTTTGTTTTGACTTTATATTGGAATAAGTGATCAATGGATTTATTCTTTTTTCCCCCCAGAAAGTATCACAAAAGTGTTTCCAGGGTACTTGAGCTCCTAACAACAGACTAGATAAGTTAGCTTTATTGAACATTTCTGCTATTCTGTTCATTTATTTTACTATTTATAATTGGCAGGATGCATCATCAGCAACAGTCTCCTATGTGACCATCTCTAGCAGACAAATAGAACAAGAAAAATAAATTTTCTAAGTAGAACACCTATGATATTTGTTTGTTTGCTTACTTTTTCATCAAGTCACATCTTCTCTTGTTGTTCTAAGAACCATTGGAGCATATAATAAAAGTCTAAACCAATTGGAACCTTCTGTTTGCAAATACCTGGCAAATCATTTATCCTCTTCTGCTCTATTATAGATATTAGCCTTGAATTCAGAGGGATGTTTGAAAATAGAATCCAGGCAGAATTGTCTCACAAGGAAAAGTCTGAGATTCTGGTCATTTTATTAACTGCCAGACAGATATTGTTATAAAAATTGGAGAGATTAACACATTTCTAATAGAAAAGGAAGAGTACATGAGCTGAAGATTTTGTATGATGCAGTGAAACTATGGAGAGCAAATCAAAATTGTCTGTACTGTGGCCATTAGGTGCCTATAGTACCTGCTACCCACAGCAAACTCAGAAAGTTAAGAAAAGTTGACAGTGAAACTACAGGAAGCATGTATATTGAGTTCCAAATAACAGGGATATAGGAGACATATCCTTTAATTTTAGATATTAAACAGCCAGTCACTGCTGCTTCATTTTAAAGTGCAGTCCTTCACCAAAGGTGAAGAAGATGAAAGGAGAGGCATATCCAATTCAACAGATTTAATTCATGACCGAACTGTTGGGTTCTTGGTGTTCTCTGAACATGGTTGCTTGTTTATGGACATTTTATTATGCAGCTAAGTATGTGTAAGGGAGAGAGGGGATATGATTCTTAGATTAAGATATTGTAGAAGGGAGTTGTTAAAAAATCTATATACATGCATACAATTTCAGAAGTATAATAAAGTTAGTATTTAACATGCAGAAACTTGATTACATGTTCTGTGATATTCTAGACTAGAATACAGTAATGTGAAATGTTTCAACCAGTAACTATCTAACCAGATTGTCAAAGTGCAGTAAGAATGTAATAGTATTTATGATATATCAGAGGAGAAGATGGGCAGATGAATATATATCCTGTTCAGATTTCCTCTCAATTTTTGCCACAATGTATCACTTAATATCTGGCAGTGATATTTCTTAGTGCCATTCCTCCTATGCCCAAATCTCTGCTTCTATTGAAGGGCTTCCCCAAAGCTAATCCTCCTATTTCTCAAAGATAGAGAGAAAAGTTATTTAAGATTATTTCTCTGCCATATTCACTGGTAGCACTTTCATCTAGTTGAAACAGACAGTTTTGATGCCAATAACCCAATGGTTCAAAAAAGGAAAGTTGAATGGAAGATCGTGCATATATGGTTGCTTATCTTCAAGTACAATTTCTTAATATTGAATGAATCAATAAAGGTTTCTGAAATCCATTTCTCCCACAGCCTACAGCAACTATATCTAGTTTTTAAAAAAACCAAGGGATATATATTGTTTTGGGTTTTTTTTTAATATCATGGAAGGACGGGATAAGAAGAAGTTGGTTGAAATAGGGAGGACTAGGTCAGAAACTAAACCTATTCTAAGTTAAAGTTAAATTGAGTTTTTGAATTAATTTGAGTACTTGGTCAGGATTAAAGCCAGGTTATAATAATGAGATAGCATTGGTTGCATTTATGGATGACCTTTTGAGGGCTTGGGATAGGGGATGGTGTTTTCATCCTGACTCTTCTGGAGTTCTCAGAGGATTTTGAAAGTTCTAACTGGTAACAAGTGAATCTAATGACAGAAAGGAAAAGAAACAAGAAACTTTCATCTACATTTCTGGATCCTAATTTTTCTATTCCTTCTGGCAATCATTTGAGACACTCCCATGACCATCTTCCCATATTTCTATAAAAGGTCCTTGGTCAATGAATACTTCCTGATAGAAGGAGTTGCTGCCTTCAGTCCATAAAAAGGAAAAATGGTACAATCAGACAAAGTTAACAAGATACATAATAGATAGACAGAAATAGATGATAGATAGATTATAGATAGCTAAATGATAGCTAGATAGCTAGACAGGCAGACAAACAGACAGACAGATGATATAGATAGATAGATAGATAGATAGATAGATAGATAGATAGATAGATAGATAGATAGATGGATGGATGGATGGATGGATGGATGGATGGATGGATGGATGGATGGATGGATGGGTGGGTGGGTGGATGGATGGATGGATGGATGATAGATAGATAGATAGATAGATAGATAGATAGATAGATAGAATGGATGTTTCTTTTTATATAGCATATGGAAATCTGTTTTGCATATCTTGAGTAAATGAAATCAGGTAATGGAGAGAAATTAACTTTTCCTGCTAGTAGTACAGAAGGGAAAAAACTTTCAATCACTGTTTAATCATTTGGATTGATATTGAATATAATCATATTCTCATTCATTTTGTTAAATTAAAGGAAGCAAAAGAGGAAAAAAAAAACCTGGAAGGACACAGAATCTAGCATATTGCCTTTTCCAATTATATTAAAATAGATTTAGTCCTAGAGAGTTGGACCTAAAGTTTTTTTTTTCAGATGATGAAACTGAGAAAGGCAGTTGCTAAAGATTTCCATGGGGAATATGAAATTCAGTAACAATTCAATAGGAAATGACAAACATTATTGCTTTCCTAAAAGAAGAAAGAAAAAGAAATAAAAAAGAACTACTCAGAGCCATTTTAGACTAACCCCACTGAATATGCATATATTTTTGTCTATTTGGTATCCTTATGTATCACATCTTTCCTCTTTATTCCATTACATAGATTATTCCTGTATGGTAAAGAAGTAAAATAAATCCATTATAAATTTAAATGAAAATAGATATGGAAGATCTATTCAGACTGATTCTGTGTGCAATAGACAGCAGTTTCAAAAAAGTGTGCTATGAACCTGACCTTTTCTGTGTATGTTTTTTTTAAAGTAGTATGGCATCAGCCTTATTTTTTTTAATAAAAAAAACAAGATTTCATGGGGAATTCTGACTAACTATACATCCATTCAAATTAACATCAGGACAAGGTATATAGAAACATTCTAGATGCTGTGAAAACTGTATATAGAAATAAATGTGAATATTTAAAAGTTTGGTCATGATGTTTAAGAATCCAATAAATACCTTTCTATTATATAACTACCAACACCGTCCATGATTTAAATATATCTAGCTCTGTATTCCTAAGGATTACCATACCAATGCTCAAAGTTGGTTTAAGGCAGGTGGCATCAAAAATGAATAAGCTAATTCACTTCTTGTTGTGGTCATCAGCCATGATTCGGTCCCATCCAATCCTTGGCCACTCTATGTACTCTCCATGTCCCTCTGTCTTGCACACCACCTTCAGATCCACCATGGTCATTCTGGTGTCATCCTTTATAGTGTCCAGGTACTAAGGCAATTCCTTCTCCTTTTTCAGCATGATTGACTTTTCTAGTGAGTCAGCTTGCTTGAAAGACCATTATTCAAAATTCCACAGCTGCTTCTTTAATGTTCTCTTTTTTGTAGAGGTGAAGAATATATATATAAAATAAGAGCAAGTAATCTATTTCTTCCCTCTTCATTTGTCCTCATAGTTTTCCATCTCACAAGGAAATTGACAATTTCTTTCTGAACATTTAACTTGAAGGAATTCACAACTAGGCTCTCTATATTTAATGAATTACTTTGACCTTTCAGTGCCAGCAAAATGTCTCCAGATGTTCTTAATGTTCATTACCATTGCTGCTTTCTTAGGATGTAACTAAGGGAAATCAGTAATATGTGACACATTAAATACATAATCTGCTGTGACATGCATCTAGATCAGCTCATTTGAAAGGAAGAAGTATTGTACACTTTATTTTTTATGCAATTATTCCACATAGTGGCTTTTTGTTTTTGCCTTTTTGCATTTAGTTAGAACTACTACGTATGTGTCACTTTGATGAGAGCCATGTCTAATGAAAACTCAGAGTCATTTTTAAAACAAAACTTTAGAACTTGAGTTGGCATTCTTTCCTCTTCTCATCTGCTATTCCTTCTGCTGGGTTATAAAGTGCAGTGATGGGGTTTCTGAATTCCTGGGCCAAGTTCACTATTCTGCATTATACCCCAGTCAGTGCACAGAAATTATAGGAGCAATTCTGTGGACAATGTGCACAGAGAGACACATGCATAGGAGTATATAAAATTTAAGAATAGTATTCTGATAAAGATGGGGTGAAATGTCTGCAAATAGTGTCTGTCTGCAAATGTATCATGTCATGGGAAATAGATTTTGCTATCAAGGCAGCAGATTTTGTATTTTTGGAAAGGACATCTTTCTAATGAATTTCAATTGTATAATGGCATATGGGAATAAGCTTGGGAGACAAATGGAAGACCTGCAGACTAGACGACAGTCAGACTAGTAGAGGTTGAGTCCATAAAAGCAGATGTCTCTGATCCTCCTTAGTTTCTTATACTATGAAGACAAGATGGGAGAGATGTACTTGAAATTTTCAAGATTGATGTCAGCCTGACAACATCCAGAAGTATTAGCTCTAACTTTTTTTGTAAAAATAAACAGAATCTTGAAAGCCTGAAAGTATATCTTTCCTCCCTCATCTTTACAGTTGTTTACAGTTACATCACACCATTATAAGCTGTTACCTTATAGTGAGAGCATTTGGTGCTAATTCTTTTTGCTAATTCTTTGCAAAGTAATATATTCCAATGCTGTGTATCTCAAGGATGATTCATGGGAAAACTTGAATATCTTAGACTAGCCATGTTTGTCCTTAATAACAAAAACAAACAATAATGGTGACTACAATTTTCAGTATGTCATTCTTTGGACCTATCCATACAGGATCTCCAGTTTCTAGGGCTGATAATGTGGTAAATTTTATCAGTAAAATATGCCACTCCCTTCTCCCTCCTTCAGAAGAAACCAATTATTTTTCTCCATGTGGATCCTCTTTGGCAGAGCCAGAGACTGCTAAATCAACTGTGCTTGATTATAGCATTGCTTTTTTAATGTCATTTAAGACTGCTTCATCTCTTATCAGGGAGACAGGAGGATTTTGAATTGTGACACTTTTTTCTTGCCACTAATAATATCATAATTTGACATAGAAGCTAAGCATACCATTTCAGTCATCAAATTTTAAAAACATGTTTCAGTAGTCACCTATACCTTTACTGTTTTTCTGCTTTTCTCTGTGTATTTTGTACAGAATGTATCTCTTTCATACATAGACTAATAATTATGTCATAGTCTTTTCCCTACAAGGGGTGGGGGGAGAGGGAGAGAGAAGGAGACACATCCTTCATATGAATAGTTGCATATTTTAAATCCATGGAAAATAGAAAAAAAAATGTTGATGAATAATGTCCATATAAAGATCACTATTTATGTAAATATATTTCATTGGATTCTTATACTAAGTAGGAAGCTGGAATTGATGGCCTTAATGTCTCTTCCATCTGATTTTATAATGACATTATTTGACTACTCTCCTAAATTTTACCCAGGAAGAAGCAGGAATTGTTGCTAGGGGATCTGGGTATGGGGAAATGGACTGGGTATAAAACATGTCAAGAAGACAGCCACAACCTTCTGCTCCTTCTTACTGCAGGGAAGAATATTTCTTTAGTGCACTTTGTCTCAGTGAGTGGAAGTGTTACAATTCTCTTTTTTGAGATAAAGGTACAATGAGATTGCCCGTTGCATTAATCTGGAAGTCTTTAGTAACAGTTCCAATAACAAGAAGAGCTTACTTACATGAAAATTGATTTAGAAGTTATTGGAAGCTCAAGAGTTTGGCAAAGAAAAGAAAATCCCGTAACTGTTGGTCCACAAAGAGTCTTCCAAATTTTCTCAAAACAACAAAAGACCAAATTAATCCTTCAAAGTTTTGCACTGAAGTGGTTTTTGGTCAAATCTGTAAAATGCTCAGACTTAGATTTACAAATGAATAGAAGAAGGTAAGAATAACATGGAGTGAATAGCATTTTGAGGTATCAAGAGGAAGAAACATTTGAGAAAACAAGAAAAACATTATTTATAGTAGAAAATAATGGAGGAAGACCTGAGGAAAAGAAAACCTAACTGGTCTTTAAAGCAGAGATTAGAATTCCCTTTCTGGAATGTTGAAACATTTCTATTGGAAAGTATTTTTTTTAACAATACATTTTAAAAAAGAGTTTTCTACCCCTTATAGGATCAAGGGATTACTTGATCCTAAGCTTAGTTTTCAAATAGCTAAAAGAAGGCTTGTACCAAAACTTTCTTTATTTATCTGTTTTAAAAGGAAGCAAATGATAGACTCCTAAATTATTCCCTGAAATGCAAACAGTATCAAAAAAGAGGAAAAAAGTCTGTATGCGTTGTGAGGGGAGCTGTGTTCTAGTGAGAACAAGGACCAACACAGGAGGAAAGGAGGTTCATTGAGCTGAAATCTTGTCTAAGAGAAATTGATTAACAGGCTGGGGTATACTACCTGCCTGTATTGGCCTAATACAAAGATATGAGGAAAAATGAGAACCTATTCAATAATGACATAGAAGAAAGAGAATATTTTCAAGAATTCTCTTGGGCAGGAAAGTGATAGTACTTTGACTGTCAAAAGAAGCATAGCTAGTGGAACAAAAAATTGAAACTTTAAAATAGAAAGAAAAATAATATTTTATCTGATGCCTCATAGGAAATAATTGAGGCTGCTAAAAGGTCAGTAGACTAATTTGCTTCAATCTTGCTTCATCCTGTCTTAAGGAAAAATTTAGATGTTTAGATACTATACAATCATTTCTCTGAAATGATCTGAAACATGATGTACCTAGAACGGCAACTTTGCTGCCACATAATCACAAGCCCTAAACAAAATCAGGGCCAAATGCGTAAATACACTGAAAATCATGAGTCTATCTTTGGTTTCAGATATCAGAAAACAAAACATTGCCAATTATTCTTTGTCTGTAGAAAGGTCCTTAGGACTGTAGTAGAGAAAACAGGGTCCCCAACATGCAATAGAATAATTGAATAGATGAGATCAATAACCATCAGAAGAAATGAAGTAAGCCCTGAAGGATCAGCTATAGGATAAGGTCCTCTTAAAAGCAGAAACGAAAAAAAGAGAAAACAAACTACTAACCTAATAAAGATTACAGAATAAATAAATGACAATCAAAAAAAGGGGGGAGAGTTTTCTTTGGGAAGAAAAAGTGAATGCACAAAGTGAATGCACTAAATTAATTGTTGTGTAGACTAAGCTACATATTCCTGAGGGTTTTGTACTTGACTAGTTTTAAAGATTCCTAGTAGTATCTTCATGGGCACTTTCACTCAGTTTTCTAGATAGCAATGCAGAAGTGATTTTATGTTTTTATTCTGCCCAACCAAATAGAAAATGTATAAAGAAGGAGGAGGGGCACACAGCCCTTTATTGCTTTTTTTTGTACATTACAAAGACTCTTCAGAGACTAGGCAATTTACAGTATTAATGTAATAAGATTAAAAACAAAATGCAATTAATATAATTATAATCAGTCAATCTGATATACCAGCATTTTAGAGTAGCGCGATCTTATTCATTCCCAAATGCATCTGCAAGATTACTTTCTGAAAATATAACAAAATGGGAATGAATGAAGTGACAGGAGAAGGAAACAACTGAAAGTTCAAGTTCAAAATGGACCTGATTTAGCTAAGGCTGTAGAGCAGGGGAGTCAAACTCGCAGCCCATGGGCCAGATGTGTCACATGCTGGCCATGCCCACCCCAGGTTTAGCATAAGGGAAAAATGTTGAGAAACATCACACGATGACAACATGTCATCATGAGTTTGACACCCCTGCTGTAAAGGGATGCAATTTAGAGAAGACTTAGAGAAGACTTTCCCAATGCCTATATACAATAGACGCAACTGGGCAATTACTCAAAATACTGCTGATTCCTGCATTCAAAATCGGCCCTTCTCTTTTTTATATCATGGGATTTAGGACAGAGCTACTTTAAGGAGTTGGAAGGAATTCCAGATATACACTTTGACTGCTTTGCATCACTATTTCAAAATTCCAGTCTTTACTTTTGTTTTCATTTCAAATAAACATATATAATATCAAATCCTTCTTTACCCCAAAAACAAAAATCAAAATCAATAATCCCAGTCTAGAGTACAGCTCTGACATTTCCTATAAATCTCCCATTGAATCTAATCAAACCTAATACTACTTAGTTTCTTAATCCCAGCAAGGGAAAGAGTAACTCAGGTGCTGCCACCACTGAGACTGAAAGATTTCAGCTAGCTGTTAATGCCTCTGCATGTACTTTCTTTTGACTAGATCAAGCTTTGCATTAAATAATAATTTGAAAGGAACATTATTCTCTTTTCATTCTATAAATCCTTGCATCTCTAAGGACTCTTAGAAAAGTTTGAAAGCAAGTCTAGGCAGAAAAACAAAATCCTATAGTGTATCAGACAGCGTTTTTAAATCATTTTTCTTTTTTCTTTTTCTATATTGATTTCAATACACCAAAACACCAGTATATCTCTCACACTGAAGCTCTGTATATTGCAGACAATTCTGATATATTGTAGGGTCATTTCATAGGGGAAAATGGTACTTTTACAAATTACAGGCCATTTGTAAATTCCTTGGCATGGTACATGAATGTGATATGGCTGGAAGCAACATTATGGTAACATATGTCATCCCCTAAGTATTATGCTATAAAAGTATGCACATATTCTCTCTGAATCTCTTTCTCTTTCTCTCTCACCCACCATTAGAACTAGAGGCACAAAAACACTGGAAATGTTGAGGGCCCTAAACTACAGGATCTGCAATAAGCATAAGCATGCTAGAAGCAATCCAATACTGCCAATTTTTGACTTTGATGAGCATAAGGAGAACTCTTCTCCTGCTGCCTATTTAACATGAGTGTTTACATTCTAATTTTGAGCATCAGACCAAGCCATGTGTTTGTTGTTCTCTGTTCACCTTAAAGTTATCTGGGAAAAGAGCTGATTTTCATTTGCTACAGTATCATTTTGAGGGGAAGTCTAGGAAACAATAGTGACAAAGGCTATTGTGTATAATGTATGAACTGAATTAGGTTGTTAGTTTTATGGCATAGGGACCATAAATTCATTTTGATACTACTTTTTTGATAGTTCATTTTGATGAACTACTTTTCATTTACTGTATATCTATACACAAAGTACTGCATATTCCTATTGTTCCCAAATACTCCTGATTTTCATCATCACTGAAGATTTTTCAAAGGCATAGTCAGGTAAAAAAAATCAGTATAACTGTAAACATCTATCTTTCTATCTGATCAGCAATTTACCAAAGGTTTATATTCATATAAGATAGCATATGTTAGAATATATGCAGAACTCCTGTCGTAATATAGAAACTAGGCTCCTAAAAGCAGCTTCCAGTCTCTTCAGAATTATTTTAAACAAACCTCTTGTCAAACTTTATAGTGATAGAAGGTATAGTAATGATTTCTCTGGCTTTTGGGGATCCAATAAGACATGTCCAATTTCTAAATATTAAAAGACTTGAACATTACTGTTTGCATTGGAGAAACAACTACCTATACATATTCAGGAAGTGTCACCCAGGAACAAGAATTATCTTATTACAGAACTATTGAACAAAATGGAATCAATCTCTCTCTGTGTTGAGGAAAGCTTGTTCAGAAGTATCAGATTATCCTCTCTCAAAATAGATGAGTAATACAGTTCAGAAGTAGCTGTAGGTGTTAACAATACCTTTCTCCCATGGAAAACTGCTTACTGCAATAGCTGTTCCTATCAAGACTTGTCTCAGTGATTTCCTTACTGATTGATCCTTTAGTTTAAGCCTCCAGATCATTTCTAATCAGAAGAGTAAGGCTATAATTCTAGTCTTACCTGCCAGGAAAACAGACCTACTTCTGAATAAACATACATATTTTTTATCATTTATTTTAACAATTATTAGCATTTTTACATATGGACACAAACATGAAAACTGCTTGGGAGGGCAATATATTTCATGATATTATTCTTATTTTGAGAAATGAATTATTGATTATTTTTAAAGTATTTTGTAAGTACATATAACAGCATCATTATTTCATATTTAGCTATAGATAATAGAAGCAATAAAAACTGCTAAAGAAACAGATGCATAATTACAGTCCATGAATACAGGAAATCTGTAAGGAATGCGTTGAGATTTAATTGACATTTAACAAGATAACTCAGCAAGTTAATTAGAAATTATCAGCTGAAATAAGAATTAACTCTAAATAATCTTCTCTCTTGCTCCAATATTTCTGCAGTATCTTGTTATATGCCAGTGGCAATGCCTAGATGATTTTTATATCATTTTTAAAGAATTCATTTCCCTCCAACTAATTCCTACATTATCAGCTCCTTATTTTGTTATACAGATACTGAGCTGATCTACTTAGTAACAGATTATGTCTTGTCCATCTTTCTTTAAAAAAAGACTTCTTTGCTTGGCTTTTCACTTGCAAAGAATAAGTACCCCAAAAGAACATATGGTACATTAGCACAGAGTGTTCATAACCTCCTTTCACCAGCTGAAGCTTATGCACAATCTTTTCACAGGGATTACCAGTTGACACACATAATTTCATACCTCTACTGAATGTTCTTTAAGGCCATTTTTATTGCATGAATATTTCCAGTGTATATTAAGATTCATGCCACAAGGTATGCTCTGCATTTCTAACAAAGAGAGCGATGAGGTCGTCCTTTATATGGAAGATATTTCCACTGACATATTATTTATAATATATTGTTAATACTAATATTAGATTTTGCCAAGGAAGATATGCTTCTACCTTTTAGGATCATCTATTAAAAAATAAAGCAACCAGCAGTGAAGAAATACACCGCACTTTAGCATTCGTAGAGTAGCTACAGTATGAAAACCATAGAAAATATATTCAGATGCTGGGATGTGCCTATAGCTACAAAGATTTTAAAAAAAAAAACATACAAGCAGTACTTTTCCCTGTGATCCTTCAGGGAAGTGAAAGTTGGATGAAGTCAAATGGGAAGAGTATTAATACTTTTGACTTTAGTGTTGGAAAATACTTTTGACAATACCATATATAGTCAAGATAACAAATAAATGGGTCATTGAGTATATCAATTCTGAAGTTCCCATTTGAGACACAAATAAATGATACTAATTTGAACACATTATGTGGAGACTTAGCTCTCTGGAAAAGACTCTAATGCTATTAAAGGAGGAGGAAAAGGAGGAGGTGGAGAAGGAGGAGGAGGAGGAGGAGGAGGAGGAGGAG
>NW_020769365.1:1343709-1358525 GCF_900518735.1 Pseudonaja textilis
GATACCAACAGCAAAATGGATGGAATCAGTAGAGGGATGATAACAGTTTATAAACTTAGTTAAAGAGATCTAGTTTGCTCATTGAGGCAAATTTTTCAATCTTATTTGTCACTATCAGGAACTGGCTAAACTCAAACACAATGATAGGATTGGGCAACCTGTAATCTGTGAGCTGCATGTTGTTTCTGATTTCCTGTTTTGCAATCTCCAGAATATCATTTTGAAAATTATTGCTTCAAATTGGGGCAGAGTTTTGGTACGACAGTGTGAGATGGCTTTTCATTTGCTTGCCCAACTTATTCTAGATTAAGTGGTTATTGAAAATGTATTGCCTGAGGGCTGTTAAAAATATCTACTACCAAGGTCTGTCAAGCAATTTTGCTCCTGTAGCTATTCTGTTGGATATATCCAACACTCAGCATGCCTTATGTTGGCATGTATGTAGACTCAGCTCCCCTGGGTAAGTCTCACAAACGAAATGTTGTAAAAGACAGTCTCCCATTGCTTCCAAGTTCAATCCCATGGCTTCAATTGAAGCTTTGGGTTGCTTTGATCATATTTCCTGTGAAAACCTTTTAAAGAAAATCAAGTAGGCATTTATTCAGGTTTCCATTTTTGCTTTTCACTTTTTCTTGGTCAGTGGATTAGTCAAGATTGATTTTTCTACACGACTGAGGAAGGCAGAAGGTTAAAAGATAAAAGGATGGATTCCTTTTAAAATGTAATTTAGCATTTTCTGGTATTAGTCCAAATATCAACACAAAATCACTTCAATTTTCCCAAGGCACCTGGGACCCACTTTGCAACTACGGGAGGTAGATAGCATATTCTTCTATAAAAACAAATTGATGTGTGCTTTGTGTATATGTATGTGCATGACTTAATGCTTTCATTGCATAATGTATACCTGTTCAGATAGCTAAAGTTAAAAAAAAGTTTATCCTTTATTTGATATAAATGCTAACGTGGCGCCAGAAACTGAAAATACACCATAATATAGAGAAGCAATTTATATACAAATCAATACTGCCAGAATCTGATTTATAATTTATAAAACATTTCCTTCTTCTGCAAAAGAGGTTTTGGCTTTTCTTTGGTATTCTGTGGTACTTGACAATTTCTTTCAAATTTACCTAGGTGGTTTTCTGAGTTTATTTTATTCTGCAAATGGTACAAGATGGTGCCACTATTGCTGCTGCTACTTCTACAAGTAGTAGTAGTACTATTACTAAGCATCTTTCTATCATATTATAGGCTTCTTGGCTACCTATTCATATAGGTGTATATATGTATGTATGTGTCTGTGTGTGTTTTCTTAAGTTTTCATGGATATTTATATGTATGGTATTCAGCTTTGTTCGGGTATTTTCCCACATCATTATAGTTGTGCTTTTAAAGTTGTAGTGATGTTTCCGCAGAATCTCATCTGCCATCATCAGGCTTGTGTATTGGGTTCATCTGCGTGTCAGGCTTTCCCAGCCATTTCTGTGTTAAATTTGGTGCTAGCCTCATGCTTTGTTAGAACGGTTTTTTCTTCATCCTGATTGGTTGGGAGTCTTGGTCTGTGCTTATGGTCTTGGAGTTTGCTGTGTTCTGCTTGATTGGTGTTTCTAATATCTTCTGTCTGTTTTGTAGCATTTTATTGTCTTGATTAGCTGGCAACATTGTTTATTGGGAGCTTTTAGCATGGCTTGGGTTTGGGTGAATGGCCAGCTATCATTTATTAGGAAGCTAAGTTTCATCTGGTTGGCTGGCTGGGGTGTGTTTGGGCTGGAGGTATCGGGGGGGGGGGTTGTTTGTGCCCAGGTGTTTGTTTGGCTTGGGGTGTTGAGATTTTTTTGTTTGTGAGTGCAGGCTTCTAGATAATTGACAGTCTGGTGGATATCTCCACACCACAAGCCAAACAAAAACCATTCTACCAAAGCACAAGGCTAGCCCCAAATTTAAAACTGAAATGGCTGTGAAAGTCTGACTCACAGACGAACACAATACAGAAGCCTGATGATGGTAGATGAGATTCTGCTGAAACGTTGCTACAACTTTAAAAGCATAACTATAATGATGTGGGAAAATACCCGAATAAAGCTGAAAACCGTGTGTGTGTGTGTGTGTGTGTGTGTGTGTATCTTTCTTTCCTGAAGTGTAAGAAGGTAGAGAAAATAGATATTGCCTTTGGACACACAGTAAAAATATAATATATTCTTATATCTTCTTGGCCATCTGGTAATTAGAGGAGTGAACACTGTGCTGTAAGAACTTCATTGAAATATTATTTTTCTTTGCAATAAATTTTAAAACAAATTCTCTTAATAAGAACGGTGCACCTCTCCTATTCTATAAACAATGCACGGACAACTTTCTATTCAACTTTCTGGTTGTCTTAAGAGGCTTAATTAGGATCTCTTCTGATGAAGAGTAGTTCTAAGTCTATGTGTCATTACAAGTGGCTCATACCTTTGGACTCATCTCAGACATGACCTAGAGAGGTTGCCAACAGGGCTTATTAATACAAATCAAATACTAGAAGTCTATCTTACTTCTCAATATAAAAATGGACCATAAATCTAATCTTAATGGTATTCATTGGAAACAAGATCATTGTAACGTATAGGGAATTTATAGCCAAGCAAGACAAGATTCAGAGCACTCTTGGACTTTGTTTGTTGTGGCAAAGCATTTCTTCCAGTCATTCCTGATTTATGTTCCTTTTCTGCTCTACCTGGGTTCAGAGTTCCTTCCAGCTAGCAAACTGTATGGCATTCACTAGAGGTGAAGCTTTTATGATGAAATATTTACAATTAGCCATAGTGCATCATAGCCATTCAAAAATATGCATAATATTTAATAATCTGTGCAAGTGGTGATACAAATAGACATTCACATTTTGATCTCCCTTGAGGCAAATTTTAAGTATCACATATGCAACCAAAGTCAGCACACAGCTCCCAAAATTTCTGAAGTTTTAGAGCAATCATTAACCTTCGGTGTATTTTAATGTTACAGCAGCATATTGATTTGAAAGACACTTAACTGAACATTTTCATTGACTGAAAGAGGAGGAGGGTCCCTAAAAGTTTGAAGTTCAGTCAGGGATAGACAGTGGTTGTAGTACAGTCTCAGGTTTAGCTACCGTTGTCCCCATTCTTTTCTCTCCAAACTGCCTTTTGTCTTCAAAACAGCCAGCCAGTACAGAAAAAGAACAACTTCTGTGATATGTTCAAATGAATCCAGCACAGGCAAGCTTGTTTACATCCTAACCCCCACCCCGCAAAGAGAATAAAGGAATATTAGAACAAAATGGAAGATGATTGCTTTTGTGCAATTTTGGAAGAATAATAGAGAAGACACAATGGGGACTTTGCTACTATTATTTCATCTTCCTAATGAAGAGGCTTTTCCTCCT
This sequence comes from Pseudonaja textilis, assembly GCF_900518735.1. Next base: position 1,347,113 of record NW_020769365.1, read on the forward strand.
TTTTTGGCAGCTGTACAAAAAAATCAACCTTGTTAAACTCAGTCATTTTTCTTTCATTTAAAGATTAATGGTCTTGCCCAAATGTTGATACATTAAAAAAACAGACACAGAAGGAAAGCTCTCAGATTTTTGTTATGCTATGATCTTGGCATTATTATCACTCATAGTGCCTAGTGCCAACATTTTAGCAATAATACAAACCTCTACCTGCAAACCTATCACACGGTTGATAGGAATAAGTAGTAATTTTGGGCTAACAAATATATCTAATATTATATAATTGTATGAAGGGGGAGAATGAAACAATAGCATTAAGGCTCCAAATTGATACCAGCTTTGATGCAAAAGGAGTCCCTCTCTTCCCCAATTTAATTGTGTAATGACATTTCTGGGTAATAGACTTGTGACATTATAAATGACACTTATGTCAAGATTGCCAGGCTATGACAACTCTGCTGACAGCTCTGGCAAGAAATTAATCACTTCTGAGGTTTGAAAGTTGCTCATTTATTGCTGCCAAATAAGATATTGCTTGGAAAATGAAAATGGTTTATCTCCCACTGTTCTCTTCTCCTGAAAGAAACTGAATAATCTTATTTGTTTGTTTGTTTATTGCAGAAAGAAGCCGCTGGGGACACTTCTTTAGAATGGATGGAAGACTTTGGTATGGTCGGTGAGTCAAAAAGTTAAGGTTAGTCTCTTCTGAACACCCCATACTTGTGATTGGATTCAAATGCCTTCTAGGTTAGAACATTGATATGTTCTGATATGTATTGAGGATGTCTGATATAATGAAAGATAAACATAGGATGGATATTTATATATCAGAAGAATGCATGGCAAAAATATTGACCATTTCCCCAAACTAAGAATAAATTAATTCTAAAAATAGATGGAATAAATGGGAGTATTAAATTGTAGTTACATGGTATATTTAAGGCTATATCCTCTAACATGGAGAAATCTTTCCATCATTAAGATCCTTTCTACTGTATGCATGGCCCAAAGTATTCCCAATGATTCCTAACTTGCCAGAGAAGACTGAAAATCTAAAATATCAATGCATTTAATATATCAGCCAACATCAGAACAGTACCATTATTATCATTTATTCACTTTATATGTTATTCATCTTACCATTTGAAATATAAGGTTTATAGTTATTGCATTTATGAAATGTATTCCTCTGAACTTGTACTAGTCACCTTTAGTCTTTCCCAATTTTTAATTCTATGAATCTTAGAGTTATTCTCTTTTTCTCTATGTCTCTCTGTCTTTTTCCATCATTGCTATCTGATCCTGGTAATTTTTGGAGAAATACCTGCCATCTTAACCTACCTGTGAAAATAATGCTTCCAAGGACATTCCACTATTTCTTGATCCCACCCAGTCCCTCATTCATTGTCTTCCTTGTCTTCTATTTCTTTGAAAAATTGCAGCTGTTCTTCAGAATTTCTAGCAGGATTTATTTCAACCTAACTGACCAGGAATCTTTGATATATTCTTCTTTTGGCCAATGCAGAGCTCTATCAGAAAGGTATCCTAGGAATATTCAGGGACAACTTTTCTAGCCTAGGGAAATAATTGTGCAATTCGCTACTCTTTTTTTTTTTACATGCTATTAAACATTGATTGTCTCTTTACTTTCAAGGCTGGATTCTTGATCAATTCTATTTCAACATCACCCATGCCCCAATAATTACTGGATGTAACAATTCTTAGAATGCAACTGAAAAGAAAAAGAATTCTTTCTTTCATGCATAGATAAATGTAAAGATTGTTTTAATTTCAATATGACCAAGATATTTTAAAAAGAAAGAAATGGTTCTAGTAAAGAACTATGCCTTTATTTGTTTTCTTGCTTTGGTTTCATTCATGCACTAGTTTTCATTAGAAAATGATGTTTTGAACCTATTGTTTCTGTTCAATAAGTTGTCACTATGGATATACTGTTATAGAGATTTCTACTGAGATAGACTCATCACTTCCTTAATAATTCAACTGTCTGTAGCCACCCACAGTTGAGTAGGAAGTCATGTAAATTTAGGTATAAACTATCTTTCACAGCTTCCCTAGCTACTATCAGAAAGTTATGGCATCCTTTACTGGCTATTTCTTATAGAACACATTCTAATAGAGTATAGATAATCATGCTTTTATACAATTTAAATTGCTCGATTTTCCCTTTCACTCTTTTCTTCAGTCCTCTGATTTCTAGAAGCTCCCTTTTATGTAAATAAATACTATTGTGTTTGACCTTGCTGACAATCTTCAACAAATATGAATGCTGAAAATATTAATATTATGTTCACTATATTACATTAGTTTCTTACACTTCTTTCTTACATTAGATTATGGTCCCCATTTGGAATTAATATAGAATTAAGTCTACAATTACCTCCCTTCTGGTTAGTTCCATCTCTAAGATGTATTATGCAGTAGTGGGATTCAAATTTTTTTTACTACCGGTTCTGTGCCCATGGCTTGGTGGGAGTAGCAGGGGAAGGATACTGTAAAATCTCCAGTCAGAGGTGGTATTTGCTGGTTCTCCGAACTACTTAAAATTTCTGCTATCAGTTCTTTAGAACTAGTCAGAACCTGCTGAATGCTCTGGTATTATGTCTAGACCATGGTTTGTTTATCATACCTGAGCATGAATAAATCTAGACTATCTACAGGTGGGGACAGAATCAAAAGAAGACAAATGACATACTTATGTGTGATGATTACACAAATGACATGATTCCTGAAAGAAGTACTGCACATAATTATATTACTATATTGCCATTTTGGTAATCATACTTAGCATGATTATTATCACTTTGGCAGCTTTGAAGGTCACTGTATATAACATTTATTCCAACAATTCCTCTTTTGCATGCCTCCCTAATTTCTTTCACTAACTCAAATCAGTACTTTGATTATGTGTGTAATATATGTCTATATTTAAGTTCAATTTCTGGCAAGACATCATCACTTCATTTGTTTTTATGCCCTGTGGTTCTATACAGTCTTCCTGCCACAATATCTATTTCTTTCCATTGTTCCTTAAAGTTCTTCCATACTGAGAATTTTTAGTGCAATAATTAGAAATAATTCCATCCAAATGCTTTGTTAATACTCATGTTGTTGAAAGGCTCAGTATAGACCATTAAGAAGTGCCAATGGGAAATTTCAGTGGCTCTTTTGATTTCCAGAAAGTGAATGGTCAACCCTGCCAAATAGATGGATCTAGTGATGAAGGCATGGGATAATGAGAATTTAAGAGCTTAGAATGACAAGCATTTAGAATTTCAATAAATTCTCCTATTTGATATTATTCCTGACCTCTGTCCCCTCTTCTGTTAAAAGTTAAACCCAGTTTCTATGTGTAGAAGATTAAAAGATATTGATATTTAGTTAGTTAATTGAAATAATATAACCACTCATCTCACCTGCATATGAGTAAAATTTTAGCTAACTTAAATTTAGCTAATTTAAATAAACCTCTGGTCCTGACATGGAATCTCTGCAGATGAGGTGGTGACATGTGATGCAAACAAAAACCTCAGAGCAAGGCCAGTCCAAACATCTTATGAGGATCGTGTAAAAAAAACTATCCCTTTCACTCCGAGAGATGAAAATGTTTATGCTTCTTGATATGTGCTGAGTTTGAGAAAAGGAGGTCCTACTATAAATTGCCAGAAGATCAATGTGTTAAGGAGACTCCAGGGGTGGGATGCTACTGGTTTGGCCTGGTTCTATTGAACCGGTAGCTGTGAAGAGTAGCCGACACTGAACCCATTTGTTGTTTGGCCCACCCTCTTGCTCGGGCTCTAGGTTGTCCTTTATTCCCTGCTTTTCCCTCCTCAGTTGCTTTGCGCAGCACAGCTGAAGTTGAAAAAGCAAGAAACAAGAGGATTTTCAAATGCTGTGAATCTGCGCCCAGCGCTTGTCAGCTGTCCAAGCGGCACAGATTTCTTGCAAATGCTGCACACGTGTGTGTTATCATTGTCTGCAGTTCAGAGAACTGGCAAATTTCTCCACAGGCTGGCCCCTCCCCACCCATTCACTCCTTACCTGGCGTGTGAACCATCCAGTTTGCCTGGTTTGGTAAATTGCTATTTTTCCTTTTTTTTCCCCTGACCATCAGCTGTTCTGCTCTGCCAGGAGATTTCTTGCTTTCTTCCTTGGATTTCTTGCTTTCTAGCTAATCTAAAAGCAGAGCAGAACCTTCCTTATGACTGAAGCTTCTACTTTTCAGTGCAGACTCAGGTAGCTGATTGCAGATAAATAGATCTCTAAGTGAATCTGTTATTCTGTGAGCAACTCAATCTGCCTGCCTGCTTTGCCTGCTTTTGGATAAAAGTTGCTATGTTTTTAAATAAAAAAAATTCAATATTTACATACGTGGTGTGTTGTGAGTTAATTTTGTGAGTTTGCTTGCAAGCAAATTTTATTTGACAGACTCAGATAGCTGATTGCAGAAAGATAGATAGCTAAGTGAATCTGTAATTCTGTGAGCAACTCAATCTGCCTGCCTGCTTTGCCTGCTTTTGGGTAAAAGTTGCTCTTTTTAAAAAAAAATAATCAATATTTATATACATATTTATAATATTTACATTCAAGCCATTCCCACCCAGTCACAGGACCACGAAGCCATGTCCACAGAACCGAAATTTGAATCCCATCCCTGGGAGACTGTCAAGGTTTTCAACATTGATGGCAACTAAATGGCAATAAGTTTAAAGAGATCAGAGTTCTAAAATATCTGCATGGCATTTTTAAGCAACGATTTCCTGGCTTGCACAAATTACTGTAATTTGATGAGAGGAAAGCATACAAAAGAATACAATAACTATTCTTCTTTTTTGTAGTATTGGTTGGTAATTATATTCCACCAGCCATAAAAAAAATTAACACCAAGATCACAATCCAACTGATACATGGTTCACAAATTTGTCTGTATAAATTTTTTGTTCCCCTGGAAATCATGCATTATAAAATTTTAAAGGCACATGTCTTGCTGTGTATTGAATATGATACTGTGTTTAGAGACAAAATGTTTTCAGTCAAGACTGTTACACTGATCTGACACTTCAACTATTGATTTTTTTTCACTTCAATTTTGCAAAAATTATTTTAAACTCTAGGATGCAAATCCTTCTACTGTTGTGGTTTCTCAGGGAAATTTTTAATTTCTTTGCAGAAAGAAATTAAAGGAAGGTTAAACAGTATTTCATGGATTTGGAATAACAGTGTTTTGAGAAATTTATTAAGTAAAAAAATGAGGGGTATTTCAGCTGTATATCTACTTAGCCTGGTCTTACAGAATGCTAGAGCAGATTTTAGTTGGATTCAATATAATGCCTCATTGTTAGCTTTATTTGGAGAGAAGGTATAAAAAAACATATACACATACCTAAAATGTCAATATACAGCTCTTTGGCAATAATTGAAAATAATGTGCTATTTCTTGCATAGAAAAACTCATACACATCAGTATATAATTCCATATCAAGATAAAAGTATTTGGAAGCCAGAACAGCAGTATATATTTATTTATTTTTTAGTTATAGATTACAGGACAAAATTTTCCCGAAACCAAACTTTGTTAGAGAGTAGGTTCTTTGTCTCTAAGTAATGGGTAATGGATTGGTTGATGATTGATTCAATTGACTTTGCAGGTGACACAACATAATAAGATTGGTCTATAACCTTCAACTAGGCTGGGGTCTCCCTTTTGAAAATAGGAATAACTGTGGCTAATGACCGTAGATCAGGCAAAGAGCTGGTTATAAAAAGTACCTCATAGATTGTGTTTAGTGGTTCGGCTATGGCAGTGGAATGCTTCTTCAAGAAGAAGGCACATAATCTTTATCAAGACTGACAAAGGCTTTATCAAGATTGAAAAAAAAAGTTTAATAGGAGCCTCTTGGCAATTATGGCTTTCCACAAATAAGTTCATTAAGACTTTGCTTGCTTGATTTTCCCTCTGTCTTGGTCAGACAGCAATTAATTCATTTATTTGACCTGTAGCTTAACTCTATGGAAATATGAACTAGTCTTTTGATTAGAAAATGTAAAAAAATACATTATGGTTATACTATTTATTCTTATTCTCTGTTAGAGGCTTTTCTTCCCTGAATACCTGTGACACAAACATGACCTTCTAGTATCTGTTTTCAGCTATGTGGCCAAACTATTTTGTTCACCTGATCTCCAGGCCTATAAATAACACAGCCTTAGGTTATCTATAGTTTTTTTTTTAAAAAAACCTTTTATTTCTAAATTTATTGAATAATTAATTTATTGTATAACAAAAAAAACCCTAAGTGTACAACACTAAGAAGAGTGATATATACTAATAATATGAACAAATACAAAGTGGAAAAATACCATTATCAGAAAAACTCTGAAAGTTGTTCATAATTTCTATGTATCATAAGTGATGATAAGATTGTACTTGTTTTTACTAACATAATGAATATGGTTGGCCCAAGATAGAACACTTGCTTATGAAAGTCCATTTTTCTAAATCTATCAGTAATAAAGCACTGCTTTTTTATAAAGAAATTGAGAAAGCTTTTTTTAAAACAAATTATTGTTTGATTGTCAAGAAATTCCAAATATTGTGCTTGATTAGCTTTGCTACCAAAATTAAATAAATAAACACTTCTTTATTTTTAGGCTGATCCTGTGAATAGATGCAACAAGCCTATTATTTATTCCAACTTGTCCAAAGTTTATGCGAGCTATTATGTCCTATTACCTTGGGAGAAATTTAGGTGACTGCAGTGATTTGAAACAGAGGGAAATGAAGCTGAATAAGGGATAGCAATGAGGAAGCAAATTCATGTTGATATAGTTTTCTAGGACTCATGGCTGGATAAAAAGCCATTTAATTCAGTACTGAATAAATCCTAGGTTGGATTCTAGGATCATATTTGAAGCTTATGTATGTGCCTATGAAACTGAGATGGTGCCATTGTGCCATTTCTAATCTAGCACTTAGCCTATTTATTGTGAGTGACTTTTCCATTCAATTTCTTCTGCATTCCTGCAAGCTGGCTCACTTTTCAAATATTTCCTCCCCCTAGAATAAAGATCAAACAGTGAAAGGTAGTCCAAATCAGCCATTGAGGCATTTGATAATGAGAAGGCATAACAAGATTCCTATGCCATCTTCCTTTTATGAAGAGAAGTTGTTTTAATTATTTCTGCCACTTGGTGGATTAAAGTTTGGTCTATGGCCTTTATTGGAAAGGTTTTCCAGCCAAAATACACAAGGAAAGAATAGAGAAAGCACAGGGTTTCTTTTACCTAGTTTTAAAAATCTATAGACACACAATAGTATATATTCAAAAATTATAAAACTCATTTGCAATTTTGTTCATACCTAAATTAAGTATGCATAAAATCCCATTATATACAATGTAAATACATCTAACAATCCCATTCAGGTTTAACAGACATTCTGCTTTGATGGACACACCTTTCTCCATTAATCTGTTAATTCAAAGATTTGCAGTTTAGAATGACATGTTCATATATGCATAGGCATGTATATAAACAACTGGAATTATAGTTTAACTATTATAGTTTAACTAAACAGAGAGTGTGTGAGATATTGGGTTTAGCTTTCTTTTTTTGTGTAATAATTTTACTGAAGTTTACAAGTATAAAGTTAAAAAATACAAACTACAGAAAACAATAAAAATAAACTAAAGAAAAAAAATACAGAAAGATTTAAAAAATGAAAAGAAGCTATATAAAAGATGACTCCTCCTACTCTCCAGACAAGTATAAACTATTTCAGTAAATTAACACCTTTGCTAGCATTTCAGTAATAAAAATATCTCATTCCTTGTCAATAATCAAATTATGAAAAAAATCAGCCCTAATCAGCAAAGGGCTGTCAGAAATCATAACATATATATATATATTAGCCTTAATCAAATAAATTGTCGATACCGGGCTTGACAGGTATCTATCTATCTTTAATCCAATATATTGCTTTCTCTAAAAAATAAAGTAAAATAATTTTCCCCACTAATCTTTAAAGACTTATCATTCAGTCCTAGCTAAAAAGAAATCCTATTGATATCTACCAGAAACTACAACTTATTTATGAAATAAATTCACTTTGTAATTTTTTTTAAAAAAAAAGCTTGATCTTTGATCAGTCAAATAATGACCCACAAGTTAATATCATTTTCTCTTTGTCTCCTTTAAGGAACAACTTCAATAATATCTCCTTTCCTTCTCCCAGGAACAACTTTATTAGTTTAACACCTTTCTTTTGTAAATCTAAGATGAGAGGGCTTTCCAAGTCACACTTTATTCTTTGTTTGGTATCTTTAATTATTAAGACATCAGCTGGTTTCATTTAAAAATCCATTTTACCATGTCACTTTTACATCCTGACATTTTAAAATACATTTTCAAATCTTCAGCACTTTTTTTTCACATTACTTTTGTAAACCAGCATTTAAAAAAAAATCCACATTCACATTCATATCAGACACAATATCTGTTTATCTAATAATATCTGTTTGTTCTACTATACCCTCCATTATAGTATCACACAATCTTGTAAGTAATTTCTGAGCACATAGTTCCCAAATAGCCTTTAGTCAAATAGTATTGACCATTATATTAATGGGCTATTTCTCTTTTAATTATATTTGTTTGTTCTCTCTTGTTCTCTTTATTCAACTTTCAAATCTCCTTTTATCTTTTGTTTATTTTCCAATTTTAAAAAATTCCCACAGGAAAGTTACATACAGTTAATTTCAAAGTCATTATATATATTTTTGTATTTTTTTAACACCTTACAAGTGTATTCTTTCAAGTTTGTCTAACCCTTAACTTTCCAAAATCAACAGTGTAGTCTCCTTTTTGGTGTTTTCTAAAGATTAAAGCTTTTCTTGTTAATCCTTAAACTAATTTTTATCCGGGTAAAAGGTGAATCTCCTAGTGTAATACAGCTTTTTAAATATCTAGAAACACATTAACAAGCAATTTATTAGTAGAAAAGTAGAACAGATAAATCCAGTATCCCTTTAAAGGTGTCAAACCACAACTTTTTTATTTGTTTGTTTGTTGAGCATGTATTAGATAGCAAATGTAAGTATAAAGTAATTATTAATACATGAAATGGGTACAAATAAAAGAGAACATTAGGATGGGACAATAGGCATGTTGGTGCACTTATACACACCTCTTACAAACCTCTTAGGAATGGGGTGAGGTCAACAGTAGACAGTCTAAGGTTAAAATTTTGGGGGCTTGGGGAAGAAACCACAGTCAGGTAGTGTATTCCAGGCATTGACCACTCTGTTGCTGAAGTTGTATTTCCTGCAATCACGTTTGGTGCTGTTTACCTTGAGTTTGTGTCTATTGTGTGCTCATGTATTATTGTAGTTTAAGCTGAAGTATTCATTGATAGGTAGGACATTGCAACGGATAATTTTATATACAACTCTTAGAATGCACTGAAGGCAGCATAGTTCTAAGTTATCTAAGCCTAAAATTTCAAGTCTGGTGGCGTAAGGTATTCTGTTGCATGCAGAGGAGTGGAGGATTCTCTCGATTGTATTGATGTCAGATATGTAATGCAGGTTCCAGACAGATGAGCTGTATTCGAGAATTGGTCTAGCAAATGTTTTCTATGCTCTAGTTAGTAGCACAATATTACTGGAGAAACAGCTATGCAGGATTAGGTTAACTACTCTTAACGCCTTTTTGGCTATGTAGTTACAGTGGGCTCTAGCACTTAGATCATTAGAGATGAGTACTCCAACTGAGAGGGAGTCATCTACAAGGTCATGTCTATTCAGCTTGTATTTTATTTACTTATTTTATTTTAAGTTAGACTTAATGTTCCCTGCTCTGGCCCCCAGAGCTCCCAAACCAGCTGGAAATTGCTATTTTATGTTCTCTTCTCTGGGAGTTACTGACTATAACAAATTGTGGTGATCCATGTTCTTTCCTAAAAAGGAGTTCTGAGTAGTCAATACATCATCTCCTCTTTTTTCTATGGTGGTCTGCAATGGTCTTTCAGAGTCCTCTTCAGTCCACCATTGCTCAGAGTCACCTAACACAAGATGGATGCAAAAAAATGTGCTAAATAAAAAATAAATTGCTTTCCATGAAATCCTTAGGTTTAATTTTCCAGTCATCTTTAGCTCATCTTACTCTTTACTGTTTTACCCTTTAACTGTTTTGGACCACTTTTTCATATTCTTCTTCTGTTATTGCCAGTCATGGCTTTTGTCCTTTTCATCTTTTTTCAGAATATTGCATTTCAAGGATTATTCCAAGTATTTAGTTATAGTTTGGGGAGGTGAGGTGGAGATGCCCTGAAAATTTCCACTCAACGTATTTCTTATAAAGTATCATATTACTGTTTTTTACCTAAATTGATGTGAATGCTACTGGAGGGAACAATTGGTTCTGGCAATGATATATGGTTTTCATCCCTTACAGAAGAAATGTATGACCTGTATCCTTGGGGCCTCAAACAGTCTTACTTTCTCCAGTTTGTTACAATTCTCTTTACAAAAGTTGTTATAAATCCCAATATTTAAAATGCTGAAACACAGAATGGGGAATTGAATCAGCTAGCCTGAATAACCCATTCAAGCATTATAGGTCTTTTACAATGTAAGGAAAACAACTCATGGAATCTTTGTATTTAATGGGATGCTGTTGAATATCCAAGTGAATTAAATTAAGACAAATGTAAATTTTGCCTTAGCCCTGCCAGATTAACCAAATTTTGTATGCTTTTGGGATTAGGATTTAAGACTTCGGCATGTGCCTCAAAGGCCCAGAATAACTCTAGACCAGGGGTGTCAAACTGGCATCATCACAGCGGTGTCATGTGACATATTGGGACTTTCCCCCCCTTTTCTAAACAGGGCATGGACATGGCCAGTGCATGATGCATCTGGCCTGCGGGCCGCAAGTTTGACAGCCCTGCTCTAGACCAGGGTGTCAAACTTGATTGTGCCATGTGATGTATACTGGTGAGTTTTTGGTTTTTTTGCCTTTATGAGCCAGGGTGGGCTTGGCCTGCACACCCAGCATGGGGGTCACCAATTTGACACCCCATTCTAGACTCAAATGAGGCTCCTATCTTTGTTTATGTTATTTTATTCCCTTGTCCCAAAATGTTCATAATACTATTAAAGAGCCCCAGAAAAAGATGTAACTAACAATAAAATCACTTTGGGCCAAGTGAAACTATCTCTAAGTGGATATGCATGACTGTTCTCAGTAGAAGCTGATCCAAATTCCAAACGATCACGTCTATTTTTTATACAAACAAGCCCTCATTCAGTTTAAAGTGACAAGTGGAGCATCTCACACTTTTTTACTCGGAAAGAAAGAAAGAAAGAAAGAAAGAAAGAAAGAAAGAAAGAAAGAA
>NW_020769365.1:1358535-1383981 GCF_900518735.1 Pseudonaja textilis
AGAAAGAAAGAAAGAAAGAAAGAAAGAAAGAAAGAAAGAAAGAAAGAGAAAGGAAGGTCAATTTCTAAATAAGGCTCAAGTCATGGTTACTTCACAGAACTGTGCATGGAATTTCCTTGGCAGCCGGACAGTGGGTTGTCATTGACTTCTAGGCATTGTTTTAAATAAGTTATTCATTTGAGCAGTATATGTATCAAAACACAAGATACAGATGCTATTGTAGTTCCTGGTGCTTTCTCTCCTCTTTTTGCAGTAGAACAACTTCCCTCTCTTTGATTATTTTGCTCCATCCTCAGCCTCCCTGTCCACGTATAGGCTTTGAAAAGGATATCACACAAAAGATAAAATGCAACTGGGTCTTTTGTGGTGTGGGAACTCCAGCTGGCCATTAAATAGAATGGCTTCATGCATATTCATTGATGAAAATTATTTATGAAGCAAATCAGGAGATGTTTTTGAGAAAACCAAATTATTTCAATGTATAGTTAATTAACACTCACTGCCTCTCCAGGCCTCAGATCAGGTCACAAAATTCCTTTATGCCAGGTTTTCTTTCTCCATCCACCCCAACTTTATTTTAAAATAGGTAAAATATAAATGTTAGAAAGGCTTAACAAATAATTTTTAAAAATTACACTGCATATTTTCTGGATTGCAACAGTATTCATGTATCTAATTCTCAGGATAACAATGCAGAACACTATCAATTCATGTTATGAATTGAATAAACCTTAAGGCTTTAAATTGTTGGCAGAAGTATGTTCATGGTGGGCATTATTATGGGAGAAATTGAGCAGTCCTGCTTTACTGTTCATCTAATTAATCTACTGCGGTCAATAATTATTGTTCAAGTCTTGAGAACTATTTACTATTCTGTTGCTTGCTGCTAATTTTCAAGCTCTCAGTATTTCTCTACTAGCTCCAATTAACAGAAATAAAATAAAATTATTATAAACAATTTCAGCATTAGATGTCTATAAAAATTTCAAATATGAATAATCTGTAATGTTACTTCTGAAAGAGTTTAGTTAAAAAAATATTCAAAAGAATATGGCTTGGAATGAGTACACCATATATTAATGAAAATTTCTTTCCTACTCTAATATAGGGATTGTTATTAAAATTATAGTTTCCATGTTGCAAGGCACAGTCACTGGTAAACTGCAAAAAAAAAAAACCTTCCTTTTTTCAACAAAAGGTTATTGAACAGTAATGTCATTAAAAATTTTACCTAAAACAAATTAGGCTTAGGTGAAATGACATTAATTACCTAATTAGAGTCCGGGCACAAATTGTGATTGATGTATTCAAACAAAAGTTGTATGTTTCTGGAATGCTTTAATTTGGAATCTGGAAGTGAACAGGAAGTTGAATGTAGTGACCTATAGTCTCTTCTATATTTATGATTCTACAGTTCAGAAACTAATACCTTATATAGAAAAATAAAAATTACCTAGAAAAAAATTAATAGAAATTTTCATTCAAATTGTTTATAATAGGAACCTATTTATACAAGAAGTGTGCAATTCCCATTTTTCATTGGGTGGGGAACATAAAGCCAAATGTGGATGTAGCCAGTCAGTACCACAGCAAGAGATTTTGTTGTACAATCCATAGTGCTAGTGGCAAAAAGGCCTGCACTTATTAAACTCAGGTTTAATATCCTCACTTCATGAGAAATTCATCTCAGAAAGGGAAGAAAGGAAGGACTAAGTTGCTTTATCTTTAAATATGAAGTAAATGAGATTCCTGGTTTTCAAAAGAGAGAATTGCAGAATAGCCCAGAATTGCTGGTCTAACTGAATAGTTTCTCTGAAAAGATTGATCCTGGGAGCTGTGTTTTGCTTCTCCCACCCCCCAAAATCATTGGCTCAAATGCTTAAAGCAACACTAGAATACGTATAATAGTCACGGATGTGCAATCTTCCTAGATCTGATTGAGTTGGCCCTTTGTACTAAATTGGAAACTGCTGGGAATGAGACAAGCAATGCCATCCAATTGCATATACCCAGTTTGTTGTAATCGCTCCACATACAACAATCATTTTTGATGGCAAGAAAAGGTAACAGCTGCCATATCACCTTTAATATGGAAGGAGTGCAGACTCAAGAATGCAGACTATCCTTTGTTCTATCCCTGAAATGTATTTCATTATTTTGGTTGCTTTCTACTCCATAAATTATCCCCCTGGGAAAATGTTGAACTGGTTTACAAGACTGTAACAAGAATACAGAATAAATTTCTTGCTCTTTGGAGTCTATTTTATCATCAGCTAAATGCACAGTGACTTCTACTGTGATGACTATTGTACAGAACAGGCTTGGACCCTCTGAAATTTTGTTCCCATTCTGGCCCAACTTCCAAGCTTGCCCATATATCCACTTTAGCTCATTATGACCTAAGTGTCTCTGATATAGTGCACCCAGGATGGTTGTTAGGGCTATATCTACTGCATAGATCAAGTGAACACATTGAACAAACAGATGGTGCTTGGATAAATCAAGGTGTTTTCTTTTTGTACTTGATAGGTGAGCTGACAGTGCCATGATAGAAGGCACAAAAATAGCAACTGCCATTTGTTCTCAAAACTGTTCCGAGCAGTTCTTCTTCTGCCACTCTGAAGGAAAATAAAATCCTTTCTTTGTTCATTTGCAGTGCATTTATGAAAGTGGTTTTCCTATTTGCTGCTATTGATATCAGACAAAACAGCCTTTTGTGACTCCTGGACAAATTATTTGTTTGTTTTTGTTTAATACTTGAGGGATTATTTTTACACAATGTTCAAATATTTAGAATGGATTTCAGAATTGTGAGAATGCAATATTTAATTATAAAGCATATTTGAATCAATGATTTGTTTTGAAAAAGAAAATGTACAGATGCTTAATCTTTTTTCTTGAAAAAAAAACCCTCTCCTTGATATATGCCCATGTATATGTGTGAATATCATATGTATAATATGATATTTGTAAATTCCAGGCTTGTAGAAGACAAATAATATCCTTATTGGGAAGGGGAATCTCAGGCTGTGAAGTTGAGAAGTAAATTATGGACATATAATGTTGAGTGATGGCAAACAGGTAATGGCACAAGTAGGGAATGTGATGAAATACCAGGATTCTGGAAAGAGAAAAGGATGTTCTGCTAGCTTGGTGAATTCAAAAAATAATAAGAGCATTCTAAAATGCAGCATTTTGTCCTTCAGTTCTAGTTGTATTCTTTACCAACAGCACATTTATTGAAAGAGAAAAAGCATTTTAATTGTAACATAATTATTCTTCTCCTTCCTAGTGTTGTTCCTGCACTATGGCAGGGTTTAATTGTAGCATAATCGTTAAACCTTCTAAAATAACTATATATTGTCTTAAATATATAGAATCCAACATAGGGGACAAAATTCATGTACCTAGAATAATATTTTTCTCATTCTGTGTCTTCTTCAAATATTTCTTTATTCTGCCAATATTACAGGTATTCTCAATTGGAGCAAAGGGAGGGATGTGTACTTTTATAGTACTTTTATAAAGTTTATAGTACTTTTATAAAGTGTTAAGTTAAAAGCAGGCAAATTCATTTGGCTATGAAAAATTGGGTGTCATTCTATAATTCTTATCATTGGGAAATATGAAATAAATTTTGTAGAATGTATTCACTATATAAAATGGGATTGTTCCAGTGACAAGTAACACTGATTGCAAATTTGGCGTAGATATTTTGCTCTTTACACAATAATCACATTTTTAAAAAATTCACTTTAACTTGCAAAATGAAACTGCCTTCTATTAATATTGATTTACCTGTAAAGTACAAAACAACTGAGAACAGAGATGAGATCTGACTGGAATGAATCTAACAAACTGATTAACAAGATGTCCAATTTTATTTTTTTATCAAGTTGGGGAAAATATTATGAAGCCAGAAGAATATCCGCATCATCTGCAAATTTTGCCAGTGTCCTTTTTGTAGAACATGATCAGACAGAGTGAATAAACCTTGTTCATCAAAATAAATTCTCAGATGACAAGCTTTAGCCAGCTTAAAACAAAACAAAACTCCTATTCATAATGAATGTGTGGAGGTAGATTTAATGAATTACTACACAAATTGTTTTTCTATTTTTTATTATATGCTTACTTACCAACTGTAACTGCAATTGCTATCACATAGTTCTGTCCCAACAATTAATATGTTGGCATTTGACAGCACTCTTGAGGTGCCTGAAAGGATATAACACAAAGTTGAAATATGTTATCTATCATCACAGACCACAGATCATATAATAACTGATTCCAACTGAGCTTTAAAAAAATCTTTAAAAGTAAAAACAGATTGCCAAATGAACTATTACTAAGGGAGAGGGTAGGCTTTCCTTCCTGTGTTCAAGCAGAGACTAGAAAACTATCTATCAGATATGCTTTAATTTGGATTTCTGTACAGAGTAGTGGGTTGCAACCAAGAGCTAAATAGCCTTTTCCAGGACTATGATGACGAAGGTTGGCCCATCAATTGTAGCAACGGAATTGTACAAGCAAGAGCAACAAAGTACAGCCTTTCCTTTCCTGCTTTAGTGGTTAGGAAAAAAAGAGTCAATCTGCTACTATATCTTTCTTCACAAAAGAAGAAAAAATGGTGAAATCTGAGTATAAATCTGAAATGAAAGTTGTTGGTCAGGAGGCAATGAAAGTGCTTTATGTAAGCAAGAATATTCCAGACTTGGCCCTTATTCCTAATATATTTATTTACAGTATATCAGTAAGAAGATTTTATGAAAGAGAAATGTGTTTGAAAGAAATATTATATAAGTCCATAGGGCAAGACATATGTGTCCTTTAGTAAGGGAAATTTGATGAAGCAGTATCACCAGAATCAGATGATACATAACAGAGTTTTCCAGTCTTTTTCCAGTGTTGAAGCAATGGATAAAAGTGTAACTGTGTGGTATCCTATTACCAATAACTGATATATTATATTACAGCAGCTGAATGCCCCTACCCATCTTACTCAGGACTAAATTGCAGCATCCAAGGCCTCTTCTGCGCGTTTCAAACCCATACAGTCCAGAGCTTTCAAAATTAATTATATTATTTCTTTTATTCATTAAACATGAAACTCAGTGAACTGAACATTTAAAAATGTATCACAAATATCATTGATTGGCACTGATGGTTGATACGGGTTACCAACAGCATCCTGTTGTTGTTGTTGTTGTTGTTGCTATATACTTTATTCATTAAACATGAAACTCAGTCAACTGGACATTCAAAAATGCATCACAAATACCATTAACTAGTGCTAATGGTTGATATGGATTGATACCAGCATCCTAGGTATCAACCAAGTGCCTTCTTAAAATGTACGATGTTCCAAGTAGCACATTTTTTTTGCAATTCCACTGGTATTATTGCAGGAAGCTGCAGTTTCTTCATGTATTTTATAAAACTCTTGGACATGGTACCAAGTGCCCTGAAGATAATGGTTATCACTGTCACATGTTTCATCCTTAATCACATAGGTCATGATATTTCATGATTTTTTCGAGTTCTTTTTCTTTGAATCTGATGTTTCCTGGTGTTGTTGTTAGTTGTTATTATTATTGTTGTTGTTGTTGTCATTATTATTATCATTATTATTATTACTATTGTTGCTATTACTACTATTACTATCATTATCATTGTTATTACTATTATTACTGTTATTACTATTATTTCATATTGTGTTGGATAGAAAATTGTACTTGGATCTTCTATCTTATGCTACAATTGATGTTATCCATGGGAGAAGCTTGAATTCTCCTTTTGAAGTTGACCCATGATATTTTCCAGTGGCCACAGCAGGAGCCCAGATAATACAATAAATGAAAAACTAGCCCTGGGTATTCCTATATACTGATATAGAATAAACAACTGATATATGGAATAGACATATAAAACATAAATCTGAAATACAAACAGATAAATACTCTCCAAGACATTAGTAACTATACCAGGACAGAGAACAATATTGGGTAAGAAGTCTAATAAATAAGATACCTTTGTCTGAGAAAATGGGTTGGGATAAAATTTCAGTATTTTGCTTTAAAAATAAAATGAATAAGAAGACATTATTTTGACTCCTTACCTACATTATTCACACACAGACTTTATGTAAAGGAGAATTGTGATTATTACCCAGTGGCCCATCCTTTTTCAGTGAAACATATATTATTATGCTGCTTATCTGAGCAGTCCAGAAAATAAGATTCAGGAATGTTATTCAAAATAATTTGTTAATGTGGGATTTAGGAATTAGGTGTATTGTTATTTTTTTCAAAAAATAGGACATTTAAAGGAATATTTATTATATATGGGACTTGCAAATCTAAGGAACATCATTTGAGTTTTAATGTATCTCATATGTTGGGACATATGTGTAATGTATGTACATTGTGATTTAGGCACACAAATACAAATTAATCTATAACAAAATCATTTACATTCCTCTTAACAACTTTGCTGTTGTTATTTCATTACTCTTTCCCCTGATGCTCATAATCAATTTTTCTGCAAATAACTTTTAGATGCAAATAAATAAATAGAAGGAAACCAAAAGGGAGAACAAATAATCTTGCTTTGTCTGCTAGTACTGTGAGATTTTTTTTTTTAAAAAAAAAGATGTCTTATCACTAGGGAGTTGTTATATCATTGGATGTGGCTAAAATGCTTTAAAATATCTGGCTATGTTTTTAATTCAGCCTACATTTTAAAGCCTTAAAGTACAAATATGGATTTTAAGTATGCCAAGGGAATAAATTAACTCCAATAAATGGCTATTCTTTCTAAGATTGCACCTGCCATGAAATTGCTCCAAGTTTGCATTTCCCCCTCTCGTCTCCAGTGTATCATTAGAGCAGATTGATCTCCATCATCTCTCTAGCAGTTCCCCATTAGATGGTTTTTATATGGAAATTAACAGAAGGCTGAAAACATGGCTTTCTGAGCTGCAATAGTGGAAGTCACTTTTGATGAAGCATTTGAAAGCTCCCAGACTGCAGTGATCTCTTTGCTTTAGTTCCTTCTTGTATTAACACTAGTGTCAAGTTTTGTTGAAATAGCATTTTTTTTTGCCACAACCTCATTTACTTCTAACAGGAGTCTCATTCAAATGTGCCTCATGTTATTTTCTTACTATAAGTCTTGTTCTCTTATCTACCAAAGCTTGAATTGATCTAGATAATTCAAAAGTAGTTGAAGGATCCCCTTCCTTTGCATCTACTGCCTGGACTCATATTTTTCTTTGTAACAACTTACTGGGCAGTTTCTCATATTATGTACAGAATCACAGATTGTAAAATCTATGAATATGAAGGCAAATATGGATATTCTTCAGAAGTTCACTTTTACCCCTGATCATTATTATACTTCAATCTTTCCAATTAGAATGGTGTTTTCTGTAGTAAACTAGAAACATGTTGATGTTTACTGTAAGGGCATTGTGGCCTCAACCTAATTTCATGCACCCTTGCCCGATTGCTCAACTCCCTCTACATTTTATAGAGTTTTGAGTAGAGTGATTTGTTCCTTTCATTTCAGCTGACTGGAAACAATGGATGATGGTGGACATGGGAAGAATAGAAGAAAAGGGGGTGGGAGATAGGAAAGAAAGAAAAGTGGGAAGAAAGAGAGAGAAAAGTAGCATATTATCTCCAGCAAAAATTATCCTTGTCAGAGAAAATATTCTTACTATTTGATAGATAGACCTAATACTTTAATGTTCTAATTTTTATACACTGTTTTATACACTCATGATTTATTGTACACCACCTAGAGTCCCTCTTTGAGGGAGATGGGAGGTTTATAAATGTGACAATAAATCAATAATATAAATTGCAGTAATGGTTGTTCCATGTGTTTTCCCTGATCACTTTTGTATCCATGCTCCTATGACTATTTGAAGATCCCCTCAAATGAACCAGAAGCATGTATTTATCCATCGCTTATGGTTGTTTCTATGATTTCAAAAGACTTCCCTCTGGGATATTCTGAACTTTTTCAAAATGAGACAATGTAATAGTATGTGAGAATGACTTTTGGAGACAGCTAGGAGCAATCCAAAAAGAACATTTTTATCTGCAGATTATAGAAGGAACAGATCAGACATCTAGCCCTTGCTAGATGGAGACCGAGTGGAAAAAGGGCCCAGTTTTAAGTTTCTTGGTGTTACCTGACCTGGATTGCCCACATTGCAACCCTGGTCAAAAGAGCCCAGCAGAGATTATACTACCTGAGGCTTCTTAGAAAACAACTGACTGAGAAACTGCTGGTGACCTTCTACTGCTGCACCATAGAAAGCATTTAAACATACTGCACCTCTGTATGGTTTGCCAATTGCACAGTGGCAGATAAGAAAGTACTCCAGAGGGTTAATGTCATTGCCAAGAAGATCATTGGTTGCCCTCTCCCCTCTTTGGAAAAGCTGTATAGCTCCTGCTGCCTTAAGAAAGTTCAAAACATTCTGAAAGATCCATCTCATCCTGGGCACCATTTTTTTGAACTATTACCATCTGGCAGATGGTACAGAATAATAAAAACAAGGACAAATAGGCTGAAAAACAGCTTCTATCCCAGGACAGTAGCTCTTTAGAATTCTACTGTATAGTGTAGTGTTGGTGTGGTGTCGGGGGTTTCCGGTTCAATGTGTGAAGAGTGAAGGATGTGTTTTTGTGTTTATTTTCATTGTCATGGTCATGATGTGCACTGAAGATGGTGTTTGATTTCATTGTACAAGGTGCAATGAAAATAAAGTAAAGTAAAGATGGGGGAGGGGAACCAGTAGAAAGATTTCAGAAGGAAGCCTCTCTAGTTTTCTGGAAGCTAAAAAGTAAATGGAAAACAAATACTTTCAGTCTTGCAAGATTCTGTTAATATAATCTCACAATAAAGTAGGATTAGTTCATTTGGGCATGAACTTCTGGACTATGTTGCAAGTCTGACAGAACTTGAGAGGAAATTTATTCCTGAAGCTTTTCCCCATGATACATCATCTACAAACATTGTTACTTACAAGACATGAAGACTGAAGAGAAAAAAAAAACATTATACAAACAAGAAGTGGTTAACAAGATGTCCATTGACATATCTAAGTATACTATGGGGTATGCCCATAGTATTTTAGAATAGTGGAACATTAGGACATTTTTAGAATGAATAAATACTAGATATTCTCCTAAACCTAATGCCCACTAATTTCCAAATTATATTGTAACTGAGATGACTTTCCTTTGTTGTAACTTCATGGTACTTGTTTCTGGGAATACCAACACAATGTCAGCATCAAGTGCTTACTGCAATTCATCTACAATAATCAATACTTAGTAATCTTATCACCAGGCTGTTAATTCATAATTTCTATGTTTATTGCATATGAAAGATTGCCATCCTCAAGCAAATATGTACACAGTCTTTCTATTACCAATACAGAAAAGAAATAGAAATGCCTATAGGCACACAATGAGTTTTATTTTGCATAGTAGGCAATATTACAGAGACATATATTTTCAAATTAAACAAGAAGATTATTTTTAAATATTGAGCTTTGAAATATAATAATGTATTCCAATACAAAGATAAATCACAACCATTCAGTTTCCCCATTAGCATTAATATTTAATGTCACGTTGAATACTTATCCTCTCTCCCCTTGCAATCATTTTGCTTCCTACCTGCGTAATTTCATTGAATTTTTGCATGTCAGCTGAAAAACAAAAGTAGCTTTTCGGCATGGAGTCTATATTAAAGAACAGGATAATATTAATCAAAGCTGTAATAGAAATGAGAGTGTAAGATAACTATAAAAGGCATGGCCAGTCACAATGCTGAAATATCATATTCTGGCTACATTATCAATGATCAATATTTTTCTAAGAAACAATTAATGTAGTAAAATAGAAAAGTGGGAGGATTCTTTTAAATTGGAATCCAGATAAAATGTGTTTCAATTTAGAATAATGAAGGTTTCTACTATTCTGCAAAACATGGAAATATAAGTGAATGTTGATTAAATTTGCCAAATTTTGGTTTGCATATATCAGAGTATATTCATGAACTGGAATAGAGCATGGTAACAAGGTCAGCCAATGAATAGGCATAGCAACTAAATCAACCAATGAGGACTGTTTTGGAAACTGAAACTAGAAGTAGCCTAGCCGTGGCTCTATATTAAGCTCTGAAGCTATGTTAAGGTCTGAATCTGTCTATTGAAAATGAAACTGCTTCTCTCCTCTGCTGTGTATAATGCTTGCCTGCTGAACTAAAATGAAACTGATGTCTGTTTCTGAGCTACTGAGTTGCTACTAAAGTGACTTGCAATCTATAACTGGTTTGTAAAATCTACTTATTATGTTTATAAAGATGTTAAATGAAGCATCAGCCATCTGTGTTTATTTTTCTGGCGCTGAATCAATGCTGCAAAATTCTGAACAGCATACAATTTTCTGCACCCCAGGATTTGAGAGCCACCAAAGTTCAATATAAGGTGGGTGACAGTGTGTGTGTGGGGCGGGGGGGAGAGGCAGGGGAGAGAGACAGATGGGGTGGGGGAGGACAAGGACAAGGAGAGAGATTATGGCACCAAATCTCAGCAGAAAAATGGCTAAATTTTGAGTTTATTTTTAGAGACATTTTTAAAAGTAGAACAGAAACTGTTATGTCCTGAGGACTCAAGGAGTTCTCACTCAGGTCCACTCACTTTGTGTGGGCGTTATTCCCCCCATTCCCATTGGTCAGTTCTCCCCAGCAGCCAGCTATAAAAGCAGGCTGCGGGGTCCAACTGGCTGCTGATTGCTGCGAGCCAGTTCCAGGCTTGGCAAGCACGGTCAGCCCTTTATTTGTAAAATAAAGTACTGTTGCACTCATGCTCTGGTTCAGCCTCTCATTGCTCAAACTTAACAGAAACAGTTTGCTTATGGTTGCAATTTATCATCTAGTGGCCTTTCGCCTTTGATTTTACTCCAATGAGTAAAAGACCTGCACCTAAATTTCTCTTCCCAGTGACATTGTTATTTGATTTCTACAGGAAGTAATACGAAAAAAGGCTGATAAAGTCAATTATTTGCAAAGCAAGAATGTATTTTGCAGTCTGAAAAGCTATCTAACACATTTACATTTTATTGTAAACAAAGAAATTATGTGGTTAGTAAGCTAATGGCAGTGCCAGGAACAAAATATTATATTGTAAGATTCACATTACACTTGAGTGAATTAAGCAGAGGTGCACATCCTGTGTTAAACAAATTGAAGAGATATTCTGAATCTGTGATTACACTACTGATAAACTCATGAGGAAATTTATGCATTAATCAATCCAGAGTCTGACAACATATTGGATATATGAAATAATATTAATTTTATTCCTGTTCTTCCCATTTTCATTTTCTAGTTCCCTTGCTCTGAGTGCTCCCCTAAAATATTTCTCAAGTTTCCTTTTCACTTTATAAATGCTAATTTGTCTTTCTCTATAGCTTTTCTAGTTTTATAATAGTATGTTTAGAATTAATGTATAGTCTAATGCTTAAGGGTAGGCATACTGAGTCATTTTATTGTATATTAGCTGGATTATGTTCTATATTTTTCTGTATATAAAATAAACATGTAAGACTTTGAAACTGTTATATTTATCAAATGAATCTACACGAGGAAAAGAAATGTCATATATGTGATATGGGTTGCTCTTTAAAATTAGAATTAAATTAATATAGTTAGTCAAGGGGAATCAAGCAGCAAACTGAAAACTTGACAGATTGGCAGTGTAGATTTTGAAAGAGAAGTATAAATTCCAAACTAGCATTAAAGATATCTTACCAAAATTTTTCTGGTTCTTGTTTCCTTGATCTTGTCCAGGTACATAAGCTTTGGCATATACTACTCTCATCTTCCAACTTTTCTGCTTCCTCTTACAATCTTCTGCCTAAGGTCATGGCCTCATTTTATCTGGTGGTAAAGTCAGTCCTATAGCTTTTCTACCAAAATGTGTATTTACACACACGGGGGGGGGGAGTGAGAGGGGAGAGAGCGGGGGAGTTTAGCTTAATTTACTTTATTGTCATTACACCTCGTACAAAGTAATCAAACACTAACTTCAGTGCATATCATGACCATGAAAATAAACACAAACACATCCTTCACTCTCCACACATTGAACTGAAAACCCCCAACACCACACCAACACTGCACCTAACAGTAGAATTCAAAAGAGCTCCTGCCCTGGCGTAGAAGCTGTTTTTCAGCCTATTTGTGCTTGTTTTTATTATTCTGTACCATCTGCCAGATGGTAATAGTTCAAAAAAAGGGTTCCCTGGATGAGATGGATCTTTCAGAATGTTTTGAACTTTCTTAAGGCAGCGGGAGCTATAAAGCTCTTCCAAAGAGGGGAGATGGCAACCAGTGATCTTCTGGGAAATGACATTAACCCTCTGGAGTACTTTCCTATCTGCCATTATGCAATTGGAAAACCATACAGAGGTGCAGTAAGTTAAGATATTCTTTTTGGTGCAGTGGTAGAAGGTCCCCGGCAGTTTTTCATTCAGTTGTTGTTTTCTGAGAAGTCTCAGGTGGTATAATCTCTGCTGGGCCCTTTTGACCAGTCCATCCCAGGTCAGGTCCTTTTTTATGGTAACACCCAGAAACTTAAAACTGGCCACTTGCTCTATTCGGTCTCCATTGATAAGCAAGGGCTGGATGTCTGATCTGTTCCTTCTATAGTTCACTATAAGTTCCTTGGTCTTATTGGACCAAGTTATTGTTCCACACCATGAAAGCAACCAGTCCACCTCATCTCGGTAGGCAGACTCATCCCCCCTGGAGATGAGTCCACCACCGTTGTATCATCTGCAAATTTAGTAATAGTATTAGTAGCGTGAGTGGGAATGCAGTCATGCATATAAGGTGTATAGAGTAAAGGACTCAATACACAACCCTGTGGTGTACCAGTGTTAAGAATAAGGGCTGAAGAGGTATCATTATCTAATCTGACCCTCTGTGAGCAGCCAAACAGGAAATCCATAATCCAAAGGGAGATTGAATAGGAAAGACCAAGGTCCAGAAGTTTAGACACTAGTCTATGTGGAAGAATTGTGTTAAATGCAGAACTAAAATTTACAAAAAGCATCCTCGCATAGCCCCTCCACTGTTCTAGATGAGTCAGAGAAGTGCAAAGAGTGATGGCTATAGCGTCCTCTGTAGATCTATTTTTTCTGTATGCAAACTGGTGTTTATCAAATGTATGCAGAAGACGAGAAATGATATGCCAGCAGACCAATTTTTCAAAGCACTTCATGATGATAGGAGTGAGTGTCACTGGTCTGTAATCGTCGAGGTTATTGATATGGAACTTCTTTGGAAGTGGAACAATGGTGAAAGTCTTCAAACAAGATGGAATAGTGGACTGGGATAAAGACCGATAGAAGATCATGGTAAAGACTCCAGCCAACTGATCAGCACAGTCTTTAAACACTCGGCCAGAGATACCGTCAGAACTGGCAGCCTTTCTAGGGTCCACAGCCCTCAGAATACTCCTCACCTCCTGTTCCCCTACAATGAGGTGGGGGCTACAATTGGCTGGTGGTTGTATTTTATCTGTCTCTGATGTCTTCACTTCAAAGCAAGCAAAGAAATGATTCAGTTCCTCTGCCAATGAAGCATCCCCTTCAGCAGGGATGACATTGGTCGGTTGATGGTAATTTGTTGAATCCCTCACCACACCTGCCTCATGTTATTGCTATAAAAATTATCCTCTTATAATCAGTCTTGATCTTCCGAATACCTGTCTACATATTAGCTCTGGCAACACTGTATCTTGCCCCATCACCGGACCTAAAGGCCTTGGTCCTGTCATGCAAGAAACGCTGGACTTCCTTGATCATCCAGGATTTCTGATTGGGATAGATCCTAATACATTTATCCATGTATTAATATTGGGAGAGAGAGGTAGAGACTAGGTGTGAAAATTAACACTTTAAGCTTAGTGACACAAATTTTCTGCTTCCTCTTACAATCTTCTGCCTAAGGTCGTGGCTTCATTCTATCTAGTGGTAAAGTCGGTCTTATAGATTTTCTACCTAAATGTGTATTTACACACACACAAAGAAGGGGAGAGGGAGGGAGAGGGAGGGAGAGAGGGAGGAAGGGAGAGAGGGAAAGGGAGGGAGAGAGGGGAGAGGGAGAGAATAGTATGTAAGTTAACACAAGGTTGTTAGTGACACAACCTTAAATCACAGGGTGACAGAATTAGATGGGGAAAGGTAATATAACAATGCTCTAAATCAGCATGAAGCTCAGCCACGTTACAAAGGGACATTCAGGATGTATTATAAAACATGCAGATCAACTAAATGTCACAACAGTTTCTAGGGACAATTTATTAATTTAACATTGTGTTGGAAAGCATGGTAGTGATTATTTTTGAGGAAAAATTATTGATGCATTTGCAGGTGCAAAAAAGGAAAAGAGCCAAACCATTGAACAGTTATTTGCAAAAGTCATAAAACCACTGTTTGAATATTAATCCATCAATCAGACAGAAGCAAAAGCCAGTCTATATATGATGATGCAGAAGCAATTACAGTGATTGGATGTGCCAAAATTTGGATATCACAATTACACTACAATAGAGAGTGCCTGAAGAGATGAAACAGCAGTCCGTGAATGGAAACATGGAGACTTTGGGTAAGAGATTTCAGTCAGATGTCTGGCTAAATATCAGGGTTTCTATTGTTGTTTTCTAGGCACCAGCAAGAGGAAAACAGCAACAATAGCACACAAGGATTTGGGTACAACAATACAAGAAAAGGCAGAAAAGGATCTAGACAAATTTGGCCTGAAGCCAGTCAAGAGTCACCTGCAAATGAAAACAGGAAGACAATAAAGACAAACTATTAACTGAATTAAGGGGGGGGAGCATAATTGTGGGGCAAGCATAAGACAGGGAAAAAAGAAAAGATGCTGAGACAAGGATAAATTCCATGTAACGCTAAGACAGAAGCAAACAGCTTCATGACAGGCTCCAATTTTATTGCTGAGGTGTTTTGTGTACATATATCTATAAGATTTAGAGTTTTCCTCCATTCGTTAGTGAAGGAACATAACCAAAAGTCACTGGGGAGTTTTCTGTAGTCAATTCCAGTTAGTTTATACTTTATTTCTACATGATGGAGATAGTTTTAAAAGTAATAGGAACTGAGGCTCAGAAAACATAGCATTGTTCCTTTAAAAAAAAAAAAACGAAGAAAAGTCATGTGCACACATAACATCTAATACATATTTATTAGGAAGTCAAGCTCTTGTTCAATATGACCTGCTAAGTATAAATAGGACAATTTCAAAAACTAACATCCATATGCCTGATAGCAGCTTTTTTTTTAATAATTAGGGAAAACTAGATATAACAACCCATTAATCTGGGTTTTAGAACTGAGGAAATATTTAAAGGTTTTGTTTTATATGCAAAATCTGGAATTAGTATTAAATTAATCTACAATTGTGAGGAAACCATAAAAGAGTGGCACAATCTATTTAGTTCTTTTCTTAGATTTCTAACCCATCTTTACTCCAGCAACAAAAGGTTGTACATTGCATCCTTTATTCAATTTACGTTACAAATAAATGGGGAATTTGTAAATGGTCTGCATATGGAACAGTAATGCTTCCAGTCCAGACATCTATATTGAGTTAATTTAGTATCCCATGCTTACTTAGCTTGAATCACATTCCATTAAACTCAGTAGGAAATATGCGGGCAGAGTAGACTAGAAGTGTTTCTAATATCATTAAAAATTCTATGTCATGGCAAGAAATAGGGGGAGGCAAGAGAACATAAACATACCAGTATCTCCTGGTGCTATCCTCAGATTGAAGATGAACTTCCACCACAGGGAAAATTTATTTCTACTGAAGATGCCCAAATGGTAAAATCTGAGCTCTAAATTGATTAGAGAAATCATGTGTGGCAAACGGAGATGGGCAGAACTTGAATATTCTTTCATTGGCCTCCACACTATCACCAAAATATTTGAATTAAGCTTTTGGGGCAGTGGTGGTGGTATTTGTGTGCGCATGTGTTGAGTGGAAAGAGAGGGGGAGAGGGGGGAAGGAGGGAAAGGGGAAGAGAGAGAAAGGGGTTTTATCATAATCAAACGTATGATAGACTGACTAATTAAAGATTTAGGATTTTCCTCCTCATAACTAGCATGGCTATTGTTATTTTCTATTGTAATATTAAATTACATGGGTCTCCAGAGTGCAGCTATTTGATAGTTTTAAAAGCTTTTTAAATGATTTTTTTCATTCTGTACTGTAGGATAAATCTGACAACATGCTATTAGACGATTACTTTAATAACAGATTTGGGAAACCGCTTCTGTAACTGCTATTGTTTCAGTCACTTCCACTCTTTCTTTTTAATATCTCATTTCAGAAATCCCATGGTCAGTAGCAAGCTAGCTTTCTTTTTTTCTTTTTGGCTTCTTCTTTAAACTAAAAACTGTTGCTAAACTCTGTTCAAACATTTATCCTTACAAATGGTCCCACCATATCATCAAGACATATGCAGCAAATGAAAACATCCATGAACTAATATGCACATTATTCAGCCCGCAATACACAATGAGTGAGATTAGTTTCATTTTGTATATCTAATATCAATATGCGACTGCATTCCCAGGGCCTTTAGTTCATTTGCTGAAACTCAGTGGGCACAGAACTATTATTCATTTAGAGCAGTTCAGTTAAAATTATTGTAAAATGATCTAATACTATAAACATATTTCATAAAATTAATGCTGGTGAGGCACTTTATAACCCCTATCTCTTCACAAACCATTGATCAGCCAGATGCCAGAAATAGTAATATTCTCTTTATTGCACTTTAGGTTTATTATAGAGGTCCCATAAACAGTTCTGTTAAAAGTACCGAGCTAAGGCTATTCCTTCTTCTTTGTTCTTTCTTTACTGCATTTTGTTAATTTTCCTTGATCTTTTATGGACATTTTATGTGACATAATAGTAATACCCTTAAAAATACATCCTCAGATTTCCTGGGAATACATTTTTCATTGGTTAATTCCATTAAGCTATTTCCAGGATCCCATCTTAATATGCAGAGCAACTTTAAACAATGGTATAAAATTTCTATCTGCAAGAAAATCAATAGAAACTCACACTGGGTTTTCAGGATACTAGATCATACTCAAGGTATTTTCACAGAGATAGGTTGCTTGCAGCACAGAATTATCTCTAGAAAACCCCAGTAAATAATCCCCATAAGCCATTTCTATATTTATTAGGTGCCATTTTATTTTTCACAGGATAAAACAGCATGTTGCTGCACAAGCAACACAAAACTAACATCATGTGACAGAAAAACAATAATTATATATATTCAGACAAAGAGAACATTATAAGTTTCTAAATTATGAAGGCATCAACGGTTCAGGAAATGGGGAAATCCAAAAGAACTCCTTGGTCTATATTTAATTATATAATGTTTACTACCAGGAACAATAAATATTGATCCATGTGATCACTACAATTACAACTGTATTTTGAGCAATGTTCCCTTCCTACATGAGATATGGGACAATTGCCCTAGGTTATAAATGAATAACACCCTGGATTACAGAATTTCCTTTATGCTTTTTTTTTCTTTGCTTCTCCTGGAATTAGACAATTACTATAACTCAAGACATCTTTAGTCAGACACAGTAATTGCAAATAGTAATTTATCAGAGCCTACCCTGTACTGACAAAAGTCATAATAGGGGCACAAACTCTATTAAAATATAAAAGAACTAATTAAAATATTTATTTCCTATATTCAATGCTAGGAGAAAGATTATCAGGCATTTCACATATTACACAATGGCATCATCAGCCAAAAACCATGTCTAAAAAGAAATGCACATTCTATTTAATTATAGTAATCCTTTGAGAAGTGGTCATCTAGCTTAGCTCATTTCCAAGTTTTTGGTCTGGAAAAGCCATGTTAATAGTGAATGACATCATGACTAAAATGAAAGATCTTGTGAATTATACAGATTTTGATGCAAGGATAATAATGCAATTGCCTCTGTGTAGATATAACCAAATTCATTTTAATTTAGGTTGCCCCTTTTCAAATAATGCAGCCTACATTAATAGAAAAAAGATGGTCAACCATTTCATGCCTTGACCACATTACTATATATATACAATAAAGGTAATTAATTATAAAGAAGGATTGTAAATTGTAAAAAAAAAAAGAGTGTGGTGGCGCAGCGGTTAGAATGCAAGAATAAAAGCTAATTTTATTATGATCCTGCTGTAGAAAGCAGCAATAATTCTCATATCCTGCTTTTTATATGCATCTGGTTGACTATTATGGAAAGCAGAACACTGAATTAACTGGGTCCTTGGTCACATCCAGCAGAATTGGCTGTAATATTAATGTATCAATACAGTAATATATGTTCTGATATTTCTGCCATTTTCTCAGACATTTGAGAACATTTTATCTTCTGGAGTAGCAAATGCAATAGAGTAGAGCAGAACAGAATAGAACAGAATAGAATAGAAAGCTGTCAGGTTCCAAGAACCACACAACTTCCAAGCATGTCTTTTTAATTGTTCCTCACCTATAAATGGAAATTAGTTTCAGGCCTAGCCCTTTTAAGAGCCTTGGCTACAGTTAAGAATGTTTTCAATTGACTAGAAGAATAATTACTAGAAATAAACTCAGTACAAGGAATAGTATAGCCAAAATAAATTGTTTAAAATTCCAATTGTCACACACCAATAGGTGAAGTATTTTTTCCAGCTGTAGGATAATGTCATCCCTTCCTTCTAATGAGATGGAACTAATTAACCTCCTTTATTAAATTATCTTCTGTCTCAGAGCTAGCTGGGTTTTCCTGAAATAAACTATGAAACAGACCCAGGCATAGAATAGATAGAACATAACAGTTTAACAGAGTTGGAAGGGACCTTGTAAGTCATCTAGTCCAACCCCTCCTTCATACACAGGGGACCCTACAAAATATTAACTTCTAATTAAAATAACAGATTTATTCCTTTGTTGATCTCCATCATTTTCTGAAATCCCTATTATCAAAAATATTTAAAGATCTTATGATAATAATACAATGTGGCCACCTGGGTAATAACAGGTATAGTTTGACATCCTTGGATGGTACTGTTATTTCCAGAGCAGTTTTTGTTACTCATTAGCTTCAGGATGTGGCTTGAGATCCTGTTGTCACCTTTAAGGCCGTATGCATCTTGATAATTCCAGATCAGGTTATCTGAGAGACTGTTTTTCCCCTAATCTGCCCATTGAATCACACTAGATAGGGTTAAGAACTTCATGTCCTGTAATTATGAGATTGTTATGACCAGGGATTCAAATTTTTTATCAACCGGTTCTATAGGCATGGCTTAGTTGGTGGGCATGGCTTGGTGGTCATGTGACCAGGTGGACATGGCTTGGTGATCATGTTACTGGCTGGGAGTGGCCAACTCAACATCACTCACATCGAGACACGCCTCTCCTGGCCTGGCCTCTCACGACTGTGGGGATGCTGCAACAGTTGTAAGTATGAAAAATGGTCATAAGTCACTTTTTTCAATGGTCAGTCCACACAAGCAAAGTATCAGCAAAGGAGGGGAAAAAAACTCCAGAGACGTTCCTGAGACAGGAAGTTTAGTCCTGACAAGAATGTTATATGGGTTAACGGAGAGGCAATTTCTGTAAGGAACACCAGAATGTTTCCTTCCTGCCTTCTGTACAGGATTAGGCCAGTAATTTCTTCTAACAACCAGTTCTCCGAACTGCTTAGAATGTTAACAACCGGTTCTAGCGAATAGGTGCGAACTGGTAGAATCCCACCCCTGGTTATGACCGGGTCCCAGGTGGAATTTATAATAGCTGCCATCATATTTCAAACTTTCATCTCCATATAGTTTTAGTAAACTCAACACATTCTAAGCTCTAACAAACACAATCTAGAACAGGAGGATATTTTATAGCTATAGTTTTTATACCTGCTATTGGTCAACTGGATGTATGGTAGCAGGATAAAATCTTCATTTACCTTTTTTTAAATTGGTTAATGTACATGAAAAACATCACATGGAATATATCTTGGTAATATTAGAGTGATTTTCCTCACTCCAAGAGGGTGAGGTAAAAGAGGCATGACATAATATGATATCTGCATCTCTCTGTTTTGAGAATTTAAGTGAACATAGATTGCATGAATATTCTGAGAATTTCTAGATATTCATTCCTGCATTCACTGAACCCCAGAACCTGGATAATTTCTAAAGCTTATTAATTTCATATAATGATATAAAGTTCAAAAGTTCATCATTTGAACCCCATAGAATAACATTTAGCAACTGCAACTGAAGAGTACCAAGAAAAGGTGAAGATGATAATGAGATGCCACCAGGACTGCTGGCCAATATAACCAAGTATATGTTTATATATTACATGTATATGCCACTCATCTCACTTTCCAAAGCAGATCTGGACTATAAAACAGGTATTACCCATCCAGATCTGCTTGGTTATATTGGCCAGCATATACACACATATATATATATCCATGTTGGATTTTGTTCAATATTACGTGTATATATATATATATATCCATGTTGGATTTTGTTCAATATTACGTGTGAAAATAGTCATGTGGAATGTCACTTCTACATGAAAATTCTGAACTGGTGTAGAAACAGTCTGGACAATTGTGTTTCCATACTCACAGCACTATTACAGAGCCATTTTTTTCTGCTTCAGCTGTAGTAACAAAACTAATTTTTTATATATTTGTCCCTGTGTGTTTGTTTGTTTGTGTGTTCACATTGGAAGGAATTCTTGCTCACACACACACACACATTACCTTCTGGTCAAGTAAGAGAATCACTAGCAATTCCCCACCTCTAGTAGTCTAAAATGCTTACATTAAAAAAACTTAGGGTTGCACTTGTTATTGTTGCTATTCCTACAGGACCTAAAACCACTTTGAACTTGGGCAAAGAATTTTGCTTTTCTGAAATTAGCAGAAGTGAAATCAGTAATGCATGTCCTTCAAATTGCTACTGAACTAAGAGAAAATAGTAGTGTTCTTCAATAACACAGAGAATATATGAAATTCAACATAATAGCAATATTACAGAAATTTTGATTTTTAGCAAAAA
The DNA here is from genome assembly GCF_900518735.1 of Pseudonaja textilis. The sequence goes on from NW_020769365.1 coordinate 1,379,740, forward strand.
CAAACATTGGCTTTATTATAATTTTACTGAACTCTTAAAATTGGTGTATACTAACTAGGTCATTCATTTTGGACTTCCAAGCATCTGTCAGAAAAGTTATAGTTACTCTGCCATGGAAAAATGTATAATTCTTTCCATGAGTAGAGTTGATGTCTTACTTATAGAAAACACTGTAGTTCTACACAGGTATGAATCTTTAAAAAGGTTTCTGGTAAGCATCATCTATAACTGCAAAAGGATCCAGCTATACTTGCTGCCTTACTTTTTCAAAAATAATTCATTCAGATACTTCAATTTGAAAAGGCTCTATGTTTTAATTTGTTAATGATAAGAAACATAATAGCCTTAGACAATAAGGATATTGGATATGGATATGGATATATGGGGGGGAGGGAGGGAGGGAGTGGGGAGAGGGAAAGAGAGAGAGAGAGAGAGAGAAAGACTATAGTAAACATTCAAGGTATATTGCTTAATTTATCCCCCAGCACATCCATAATTTTATATTCCATTTTTAATATTCTGAGTCATTAGATTTCAATAACCAACCCAGTACTGTGTGTGTCTCATTTCCCTGGACAAGTAAAATAGGATGTAACTTCTCCCTGTTTTGAGTACTAATGCTGTAATTTAGAAATTCTGTCAAGATGAAAGATCTTCCAAGGGAATTGCATAAGACCTATAGCAACACTTGAGAACAGAACTGGATAATGAAGTTTTCATTATTAAATAAAGATATTTTAGGAATGTCAGAACCCATAAATCCTTCCCCTATAATATATCCCTGCATTAGTTTGTTTATTTCATAGTCAGAGACTCCTGCCCCCACCCCTTCACATTTAGCTATTCTTTGAACTCACTGAAGTTGCCATGGAGATGATTTTATATGTCTCCTTTGGCAGCTGTGATGCTGGATTGTGATTGGATCGAAAAATCTCAATGCCTTTCAGGGAAGGTAGGGAAGGTACTCCTTTGTTGGCATACATTCTAAGGCTCTGCAATTTAATGTTACCTTAAGGAAATGCTAACGTGAATCATATGGGTTGGAAGATGGAAGAAGTACAAAGAGAAGGGCTTTTTTTCTCTCTCTTCAAAGTGAATTTAGTGCTGCTGAATAGTACCAAACAGAGTACCCTGGGGCTCAACTATTCAATTTATTTACCAGGCATGTAGGCAATGAGAATTTATATATGTATAAAAAACGCTCTCTTCTCTCCTCCCTATCACTGAATACTTTCACCGCCTAAGACATTACAGTCTGTTTCCACATCATGATCATGTCTTTGGATACTATAATGTGCAACCTACTGCATATAGCTGGAGAAGAATTAACTCCATACTGGAATTTTCTAACAAGTCAGTGGGTTTTGAGTTAATACAGGGAACAACATCAACAAAATGAGAATATAGGAGAGCTACTCATATATTCCCCATTATTATAAGATCTGAAAAAGAAGAAAGTAGAATTGGACCCTGGTTTTGTTTGAAAGTCATAGATGCCATCAAAAAGACATACAATTTATCAGATATGTAGCCAAAATTATTGTAAGATTCTGTCATCAGTGACATATATATTTCTAAACCAATTTCAAAATGAGGAACATTTTGGTGGAGTGATGAGCTGACTTTTCAAAAGCTTTATAGATCATTACAACAATTGACTGAAAGCTGTCATCTTTGTTCCTATCTTCTCAATTTTAAAGACAAACCTAGAGAATGAAATTCCTTTGAAAATTTTAAATGTGTGGTTTAATTTTGTCTCTGCTTATTTTTTATTTATTTACTTTTAAATACTGTGATCCTCCACAGACTAAGAGCAGAAAAGCAGTTAGTAAAAGGAACAAATAAAAACTTGAAATTAAGAAAGGAAAGAATTATTCTAGGATGGGCATAGAGTAATCGCTTGATCCAATACCAAAGGACCTTGGGACTTTGTTTTCCAAAGAAAAAGAAAAGGTTGGATTGTTTACAACTAATGAGTAGAGAAACATCCAAGAGTAAATATAGGGTGTAATCTCCATGCAATAGTATTCCATATCTCGTATCTTGTTTACCTAATTATGTAACCTTGAAGCCACATGACTTCTTAAAAACTTTAGCCAGCATGGCTCAAAAACAAATCATGGCCCACTGGATCTTCACCTTCAACCACATTATATACTGCAGGGAATAAAATGGGAAAATAATCTGTATTTGTATATTGACAGAAGAATGGAAGATATAAATATGGTATAGTAACAATAATGATAATAGCATCAGAAATATAAGATCAAGACTGAAGGTTTTGTTATTACAGCCATGCACAGCAGGAGGAGCTGATGCTCAATATCAGAATCAAGATTACTTAATGCTGCACTAATTGTGGAGCCTTGGTGACTGGATTAAATATCAGGAAAACAATATGTATATGTGTGTGGTATGTATTTGTGTGCATTGTATGTTCCAGCTGAAGGTAGAAGGATGCTCCTTTGAAAGATTACAGAGGTTAGAACAGAATAAATAGAATGGCTTGCTTTTAGAAAGACAGAGAGAAAATTGTGCGCTTAACATCTGTGTTGGCATCCATTGACTCTGAAAAACATCTGGAAAAGAAAATTAGAAAGTGCTTCAAAAAAGAAGAGTGGGTCATTCTCTCATCAAATTTATGTGTTTCTTTTTAGAACAGAAAGCAAACCATAAACATGATCAGCACTTCAATTAAGTGAAAATAAATTTTCCTTTCCCAACACTAAACAAATGGGAAAGTTTGGTATGATAGTGTTAATGCCAGCTGTAATTGTTTGCTAAGATTCGACTAATTAAAAAAAAACCTCATTTGAAGATAGTTAATGGATTCTACATTTCTACAAAGCATTAAGAAGACAACATTTATCTGAACTTTGGGCCTGCACTGATTACTACTCAATTAGTTGTGATTCAATTCACTGAAGAAAAATGGTCATTTCATTAGCACAAAGAAATAACTATTGGCCACAAAATATATTTCCTGGAATTGCTATGGCAACTCAGATGACACTGTGCTGAGCTTGGAATTTTAATTCTGCCTGGGAGTTGTAATTGTGGCCATGCTGGATCTTCCTTAAATGATTGCCAGGAGCTGGTAATGGGTTGGATAAACATAAATTTGAGAGTAACTCCAAAGAAAAATAGAATTACTCAAAATGGCTGATCACAGAATTAGCAGAAGTGCTTTTAGTTTCAAATGAATGATTTATTTATTTTTTAAATGTGAAATTATATGAATGGATGTGAATGAGACTCCTAATCGGGACTCCCATTCATACCATTTGAAATCAGAATTTACAGAACAATAATGGCTGCTGATTCTACCCATTGTTCTTTGTGGTTTCTCTCTCTTTTTACCCCTAGATTTTCGTGAGACATCATTCTGGAATATCATAGGAGGAAAAAAATTACAGACACCATTTTAAAAATGGGGTCACCTGCTGGATGAAGGAATGGAGATGGTTTGTATGTACTGCATGTGTGTGTGCATATGTGTGTCAGGTGCCTCTTATCACATCCTTAGGAAAGCTAACAATGAAAGCAAAATATTTTATAAAATGTGCATATATAAATAAGAATAACAAAAGAAATGTGCTTTCAATGATGCAGGTAGAACAATTCAGACTTGCATTAATGAATAATTAAATGGATACAAAGAGGAAATGGAGGATATCGTGGGGGGGGGGGGAAGAGGAGCCTAAACAGATCAAGGAATGAAATAAATAGCAGTAGCACAATAAAATCTTGTACACCTCTAAAATTGAAAAGTGCTATTTCAGATAGCATTGCTTGGCATATTGTGGATAATTATAATGTTTATTCAGCTGTGACAGACTCAGTACTCTGTTGGTGGCAGAAAAAAAGGAAGCATAAAAAGGAACAGCATTTATTATTGCTGCATATCATGGTTTTCAGATTTCATTTGCATTCACAGAAAGTTGGGTGATTTAAAGTATATTAAACTCGAAAGTCTATAGACACCATCAACATTCTCATAATGGATCAGCATGATTGTATATATTGATCATATATTTATATCTAGTCACAAATAGTTTTATTGCTCATACTTTTCTACATATTTAGGACAATAGGCATAGTTTTGAGAAACCATGGCCAATAATAATAATATTAGTAAAAGGTGTGAATTCCAAATCAGAGTAACTATCCTGATGCATGAATCATACATACATACAGAGAGAGAGAGAGAGAGAGAGAGAGAGAGAGAGAGAGAGAGAGAGA
>NW_020769365.1:1388223-1398349 GCF_900518735.1 Pseudonaja textilis
TCATCTGCCATCATCAGGCTTCTGTATTGTGTTCATCTGTGAGTCAGACTTTTACAGTTGTTTCATTTCTAAATTTAGTTTTAAATGATTAAATGATGGCAGATGAGATTCTGCCGAAATGTTGCTACAACTTTAAAAGCACAACTACAATGACGTGGGAAAATACCCGAACAAAGCTGAATGCCATACATGTAAGAACCCGCGAAAACTTAAGAAAAAAATATATATATATATATAATGTTTTTAAATTTTTATTTGAACACTGTCCAGAATCCACCTATGGGAGAAATGGGCAGTTCCTGAGTGGGATAGAGGATAGGTGAGAGAGGAGAGAGAGGAGAGAGGAGAGAGAGAGAGACAGATAGATATGGAATTCATTATGTGGAATTCTATTGTGCAATTTGGAGGGCCTTCACTGCATTCCACAATAGATATGCTTCTGTTTTACTCTGCCATTTTAGCTTGCTGTGTGTTATACATTTCTGATTTGATTACTAATGCAATATATATATCTAATTGTTTTATGATATGATTTTATGTTTTGACAGTAAATTATTCTTTAATGGCCACCATTTCAAGGATATTTTGAAAAATACTTTATAAATGAACACTAATCTGTAATAATACTAGAATAATGATTAAAAATGTCCCCTTTTAAGCACTGCTTAAATTACGTCTTACCACATGGAGCACAATTACAAGTCTTGAAAAACTAATTTCATGGCAATATGTTATTATAAATTAATCCCATAAATCCACTCTGGGGCTGCAGTTTCCAGCATACATTCTTAGAATTACACTATATTGTCTAGTAAATATATTTAGGAATGAAATGTAAAACACTTCTTAATTCATTTGTGAAACTTAATGTATGATTACATGGAAACTGGCAAATGGTATAATAATGAAGAATTTAACTACATTTTTGCACTAAGAGGTTCAATGGCAAAAAAGTAAAACAGATAATTCCCTAGCAAATAAGCAAAATGAGTGACCCTATCTGGGTGAAAGGAACTCATTAAATAAGCAATAGTCTGCTACTGATGCAATTGCAAACTCTTATTGTTAATGATTAATTTTTGCCTTTTTATTACACTTTTCACGTATTTCTTTCTTCTGCACCCTTTTCATTCTGGCAGAAATTTCAGATTTGTCTCAAGTGTCAATGTAGCCTTTATTTGCTCAAATTTGATCAGAAGTAATCTTTTGAAGACAAAATATTGACAAGAAAAGCTACTAAAGAGGCAACCAAAGAATAAACTTAGACTGAAGGAAATGTAAGATCTAGATAACCATTTTGATAAGTTTTCTTCTTTTTTACATGATTAACAATAAAACTGTTGAGGAACTTTCTAAATGAATTATTTAATGTTTGATTGTCTTCACTGAACAAAATGATACCTTACGATCTGTCTGATTCTGTGATCCATTTCCAACTTGTTTACAAAATACATAACCTTTGTCTTTGAAAACATGCATGACACATTGATAATTTTTTGTTAAAATATTGAGTCTCCAGGGAGAAGAAAATGAACCAGATACTCACAAAACAAAAGAAAGTACTTATCAATGAGTTAATTAGAGTCAGGATTTCTTTAGAGTAAGTCACAAAACTCGGATAATAATAATAATGCAGGGGGCACTTGATATCTGTCAGTAGTAGAGCAGCTGGCAGCTTGGGGGAAGCACTTTGCACAGGTTCTGCACATTCCTGAAAGGAACGTCAAGTTCTGTTGATAACTTGGTCACCACTCATTTGGATTACTAGAATGCATTCTTCATAGGGCTGGCCATGAAGATCATTCAGAAATAGCAGCTGGTCCAGAATGCAGAATGCAGTGGCATGGACAGTTTGGAATTTCTTATTATGGTTATATAATGTAACTGCTCCATTTGCTGCATTAGCTCCCACAAAGCACCTGGGTGTGATTCAGGGTGCTGGTTGTCACCCATAAAGACTTACATGTCATAGGACCAGGCTATTTATGGGACCTTCTCTCTTCCATTGTTTTAGCTTGCCACACCAGATATAGCAGAGAGGACATGTTATGGATCCTTTCTATCAAACATGTCATCTTCTTAGGCCTAGGAATCTTGCCATCCTCTGTGTCAGCACCAGCCTTGTAGAATATCCATCCAGAAATCCAGATTGGCTCTCAACCTGTTAGCCTTTCCCTTATACAAGAGTTTCTAGGGGCATTCCTAGTTTTCAGCCATCATAATGATAATCTTACATATCTGAAGTTGTTGACTGATCTTTCAGCCATTTTAATTCCAGTTCCAGTTTGTTTTAGTTATTTATTAGCATTCTGCTACTGTCAATGAGCATATTATTCTTTTATTTTTTTCAATTTTAAATATTTCTTCTTGTTCTCAGCATCCTTCAACAATCTCAGCTCATTCTGAATGGTAGCCTTTTTACTACTGCTTTACAGTTTTAGACTATTTATATATACATTTCTTCAGTGACTTCTCTTGCTTTCTACTTTATATGAGTGCCTTTTTATTTTCCAATTTTATTTTCTATGTGCGTGTGTTCAAAAATATAACAACTTCTTGAGTGCTAGAAATGATTCTAAATTTATATCACATGGTTGTCACAAAGAAACAAATCATTACTAATTTAACAAAGCACTTTGCAGTTAGTAAATTGCATAAAGCATTACAAAGTTACTTATAAATAAACTTTTATTTTTAGTTCTGGAATTCTGGAAGTATTTATTACCATAAACATTTTTATAACTGAATTATTTATATGAAATATCCCATGGCATGCTGATACACAATTTGTTGCTGGCTGATAATGGAGTACAAGAAGCTATCAGAGACTTCCATATTCCGCCCAATGAAAAGTTCCTCCCAATCAAGAGTTTTGAAACTGAGGAGTTCTGTCCCCCATTTTTTGATAGGACAACACAATTGTCATGTTTGTGATGCCTTTAAATGTTGTCCAAAAACAAAGGTTTTCTTCCTGTGTTTTTATCAACATTTAAAGAAGGTTATCCCATAAATCGCTATTTTATAATGTACTATCTTAATTGGGTCTGCAGTTTTGACAGATACAGTCAACAAATTGTGAATCAACCAGTTGTTGGGAGTCAGGCAACAAACAAATACATAAATAAATAATAAATACATTGATGTAGTAATTCATAATATTAACATCAGCATGGTCTGCAATGCCTTGTGTCAGAAAAACAAAATGGTTGGGTAGACTTAAGGAGATTAAATCAAAACCATTGGCTTCATTTATTATATTAATACCTCATCTTTTCCATAGAAACTGAATGTGATATGTGTGGCACTCTCTACCCTTTTTGGGTGGAGGGAAGAGGGAGACTTAAAAATACATTTGGGAGTTTAATTTCTCAAGTACTTAGCAAGTTTTGTGCTTTTTATTTACAAGTTATTTTTACATTCTTTGTCTTCATAGTAGCAAAGCATATTTTGGGTTTCAATTCATATTGGTCATCCATTTGAAGTACAAGGTGTTTCTGTGTTTCTGAATGTTATTCTTTTACCTTTGCCTTATCACATTTTTTTTCTTTATGGCACAGCATAGGTTAGATCAGGGCTACGCCTTAAAGATGTACCTAGGTATGTTTTATGCATAAGGTAAAAATTAGAATTGTATGGAAGTCATGGGAATTCTATGGGGAAATTTATTTTTTGTTGTTGTTGTTGTTGTTGTTGTTGTTCAGAAGGAACTGGAAATCTTTCAGCTTTCTATTCCTTTTTCCTCCCAACACCAGACAACAGAAAGGTGTTATTTTCAGCTTCTTTTTTTTTAACTTCTTCAGACACTCCACCCATTCCAGGATTCTCTTTCTAATTCTCTGGCTCTCTTTCTCATTAGTCATGCAATTATCTCTGCCTCACAAAGAAGTCTCCCTCCCTTTCAATATCAGAAATATTAGCAGATACAGATGCTTGATTGTTCAGCCACTCAGGTAGTTTGTTTATGGTAAAGGGGGTGTAGTTTTTTCCGGGAATATTTCTATGTGCAAGTAGTACTTCAAGTAAATTGAATATTCCAGTTTGTCTCTGGAACACCAACTGTATGTTTCAACATATCAAGTATGTTTCACATTAAAATTTGTGGAGTAGGAGTAGACTATAGACATATAGAACCAGAAAGTGATGGTTGTCATGGGTCTTATGCTTGTGAACATAATTGTGAACATAATTGTGCTTTCCTCCCCAGGTGAAGTTGGCTTTATCTCTGCCAATATTCTGGAAATTCCTTGAAATATGTCAGGCTTGGGGATTTCAGGGAAATGGAGAACTGGTTAAATGGCTGCATTGTATGTAATATCAAAATGCACTCTTTCAGGTTTTAAAAGTTTATATTAATATTTTATTATTATTTATTATGGTATAATTGTTAATGTTTGCTTTTTACAATTTGTTTTTATTGTGCCTCATTCAGAGTCATGTACATGAAATGGATGGCTATATATACCTGCTGCAGAGAGAGAGAGAGAGAGAGAGAGAGAGAACAGTTTAATTGGTATACTGAATTTAATTCCATGTTAATGGATAACTTCAAAGCTGCTGTTAAATAGGACTGGAGAAAATGTAAAGTCCTGAAGGATTCCCACAGAATAATGATCTAGGCCTAGATTTCTCCCCTCCTACCAACACTGATTGGAAGTGACCCCAAAGAAAGAAGAACTAACTACTAGCTGCATATATATATTTTCAAATTCAGAGCTGATATGTTAACCTAATATTCCTTTCTAGTATGGGAATTAGTGGTTGCCCCTTCAATCAAAACATGCTTAAAATTGCTTAATGAAGTAATAGAACCTTTCCATTCCTAGGACATAATGGTCTGTATTCCTTTATTTTAAGATGCTTTTTGCATCTTTTCAGTTTTCACTCACAGAGTTTGAATTGTGAAAGAAAGCTGAGAAGAGCCTTTTCAACAAGAACTGTGAGAGAAGACTGACAGGAATCTTCTTGCACCAGACTGATATTCATCATGGGTGGTCAGACTGAGCAGATTTGGTGTGTGCTATTCTGCAGAGCACACCAAAGTAAACTTATAGGACTATACAACAACATCCACTTGAAAGGGAGGCATGTTACCTTCATTATTTTGATTAAAATGGCATTGCATTATTAGAGTTCAAACCCTGTCCCTTTTGTAATCCAGCATAATATTACAGGCATGTCTAAAATATGATGGAGATTGCAGTGTAATGGTGCTTTAGTTTCTCCGTTGAAAGCAGTTAGAGCCTACTGGTATCCATGGAGTATGTTTGATAGGCGCCAATGGACTATTCAGGCTATCCATCTTCAGCACATACTGTATGGTGATTCCACAGTACACAATGAAGCCTTTCTACTGTTAAAGAAGGTGCAAGATCTTCAAGAGAAGGCTCAAGCTCCCCACAAAAGAAACCTGCATCCATAATATAGCCTCAAGCAATTGGAGGGCCACAATCCTAATAATTAGACATTGAGTGTAAAATTAACATTTACATACATAAAGTACACAAATTTATATCCTTGGGAAATTCAGAGGACTCACATGGTTATTAAAGACTGAAAGTGCTTAGGAAAGCTGTTTGCAGTTACTTCCAAATAAAATGATTCCAGTATTCACTTTTGTTTCTGCATTAGCCAGACTGCAGCCCATTTAGAAAAGTCAGCTGTGCTCTTATAGCATTTTGAGTTATTACTTTTTTCAGATGATGGCATCTAAATGGCTTGAAGACCAGAGTGACCTAGAAGCATCTGTTACCTGAGCAAAAGATGCAATATCAGTAGCAAAATGTTTCATATTGGAAGATTGATGGGAATACAGCTCCAAAATTTATGATTGCAGAGAGACTTTCAACATGTGTTAGATTTTTTTCAACACATTGTTGATAAAGAAGATGATTCTTTGATGTTCAAGGTAGTTTGATGAATGGTGTATGTGGGACTGTAAAATCTCTACATTGTGTTGAAATAACATTCTGAGTATATGTCAATTCATTGATATTCCTAATTGGTTGAATGAGGTCAATAAAATGTTGGATTGCAAAGTAATCAAGGTAATCTATATGTTGAAGCCTTTCTCAGCATGCTAAGAGGTAAATCTGTTTCCTTTCTTTTCTTTTTAGGAGAGACTTGTACTTCTTTTTCAAGAACAAGGAGTTTCTTAAGAATGTTGGTTACCATAAGCCTCACAATTCTGGAGGCAATAGCTACCTCTGCCTGTGCTACTTTTCTGCCAAACCAGGATTTGAAGACAATTATTGTAGACAGCACCAAAGCTAAACTTAATTTGTGTAATTTCTTGTGAAATATTTAGAATTTCCTATGTGTCCTTTGAATCATTTATGTATTGTTTAAATGGTGGTCTTTGGAGACCTTTAAAAAATTAATGGCAGCACATAGGGATTTGTTTGTTCATGTAAATCAAAGATACATCTCAGATGAGGGTTCAGCCACAATTTATGGAGCTTGACTGTCATCTACTAGGATAAAATGAAAAGACTATTACTATTTTAAAAAAGATCACTATCAAGGTGAGGGCTATATAAAATTCTTTGCAGTAGTTGCATGATATTAGTATAAAACCTAGGATTGTTCGACCTCTTTCTTCCCAGATAGTGATTTATCCACCAAAGACTCCTAGAGATGTGATGTATATAATTCAGAGATCAAATTTTACAGTCAATTGGAGTTTCAACGTAGCTTTTTTTCAAAAGACATCTGGTTCATCTGATGAAGTTTCTTGGATGAGAAGTGAAAGCCTTCTTCCCCAAGGGAAAAAAAAAACATAGTCCAGTTGCCTTTTTGAAAAAAAAGTACCTTTGAGACAACTATGACTTGGATGATGATAATCTCCATAGATATTTTAGCCAGTTGGAGCAAACTCTGTCCTCCAATATTAATACCTTTGCCTGGAGCATTGATGCAAGGGTAGGTAAAATTAAAACCCTCTGTTTTAAATATTTTTGAATTCAGGAGCTGGAATGTACATATTTAAAAAATTATATGTTGTGATGGGTGAAGAATGCTAAACAAGCAATCTCCAGCAAAATGAATAAAATTAAAAAATAAAAGTGATGCTATTATATGGGGTGAAATGGACGTAAAGAATGCTGAAATAACTTTTTTAGAGATCTGCATGGAAAGTATAGGCTAGGTGGTTTGACAGTTCATTCTAAGTGCAACCTTTCAGCCATATAGAAGAAATTTTGGCTCAAATCATATTTAAAAAAATAAATTCCCATCGGAAACATTGGGAACACATATCTGGTCTTACTGAAATAAAATGGTTTAGATAGCAATCTGTTACCAAAATTTCTCCTTCTCAACAGAAAGTATGCTTATATTTAAATAACCTCTCTGGGTCACTCAATTAACAGATAGGACAAAGTGACAAAGTGAGAAGCTGAACTCTTTAACATTTCATAGATTTAGAACCTCTCCTTTGTGGGATTTTCTTAGTGTTTTGATTGTCTTAACAAAATTATCCTTGGGGCCACTTTTTATTGGCATTATTTGTTCTTTTCTTTTAAAGTCTGTCTGCAGTACAAAGGTGAAAATTAACCAAAAGCAACCTGTATTTTTGTTTGTATAGAAGGATGGCCACTGGTGCAAAAAAAAAAAAAAAGCAAGTTACATCACACTCACTCCAATGTTTGCCAATCAGCTATATTAGTAGCTACATTCTACAACCTCAAGAGCATTGGCAATATGTATGAGGTACATATATTAATATATGTTAGTATGAATTGCTTGCAAAATCAAACACAGTGGAGTCCTTGGTGCTGTTTGAACTTGGTTCTTTTATTGCAGACATTTCATTTCCAAACTAAGTAACATTGTTAGTGGAAGCAGGGAGTGGGAGTTGCTCTCATTTTATATTAAAATCAACCACGGTACAAATATATACACAACCAACTTATCCAACTAAATGCTTTGCCTTTCTCATTGTTGTGGCTGTGTTTGTTTTTTTAAAGCAGACATAGTTATAGCTGCAAGGCATCCTGTTCTTTCTAACCATATGCTTAATTGTTTCTTTCGTCTCCTGCATCAACCCATCCAGTCTAAATCGGTTAACAGCAGGGATCTAATTGTTCCCTGGTGTTGTACTGGGTAGGGCTGAAAAACTCTGACACTCGATCAAGAGCTGCAAAATGACAAGCAAAGTGCAGAGTTTGAAACATTTGGAATATTCAAAACAAACAGCCAGGTTTTATTTTACTCATTTCACAAGGATGAAACAAAATTTGTGTTTCTCAAAAAAAATATGTATGATTTCTACTCCAAATGTTCACAACAGCCATTTTGAGACTGGAAGATTTTGAAGCTGAAGTTTTTGGACATCTCTAGTTTGTTGCTTCTGGTCACATTATAATTTTAGCCATTTGTGCTAAAAATTATTTCATTCTCTGCTACATGTTCAAGACATGTTGCAAGCTTTATTTTACTCTTGGTAATGGGATAAATGGATGATCGTACTAACTGCTTATAATTCTTGTAGGCCAGGTTAATACTTGTGCATTAATTATTAAATGGGTTACTCAAGTGATGTGGTATATCTATATCTATATATCTATGTCTATGTGTATCACCTATAATTATTGCAATTTAATCATTTGCAGATCATATTCAATCATAAACAATCATAGTGCAAAATTTCTCTGTTCTGGGAATCTTCCTACAAAAAAAAGATAAACATATAAATTCTCTTCAACTACCACTTCATTTAAATTCCATACATTATATTGAAAATCATTGATACAACAAAAGAAATTTTCAAATGCTTGGACTGAATTGTGCTTTCTACCTGTTTTGTTTTATAATAAGGCTTTATTAGTGCACTTGATTTAACCAAGTGATACAACTACTAAACTATATTTATAATGTGATGCTAAATAACATCAAACACACTTCATGGTGAGCTACCTTAATTGAGTTCATAAAATGTGCTCTGCCTTCATTACAATTTGTAAATTGCTTAGATGCACATGATTCAACAATAACTAAATATTTTCCTTAATCATTTGCAGTAAATATTGCCTATATGCTTCTTTTCAAAAGAGAATCAACTTGACTGTATTTTCCAGGTGATTTATTTCCTTGCTTTGGGGGCTACAGGGGTGTGAAAGGAATTTCAAGATATATTTAGGAGTATGTTGCTGTTGCACCAAGACATGAACTAAAATTCTTTAGAGAAAGGGAAGAAATACCTTGGTGAAGCCAACTTTGTAATTGTTGCAGTTGCATGGCAGCCTTTATTAAGTCTGTAACATTTACGAGCCTACTAAGAAAAAACATCAACCTTCTAGGGTTGGGCAGACACATCTGTGAATGCTATCTTTTCAGCAGCCACTCCTTATATTTCTAAGCTGAGGAGAAGTGAGAAGAGAGTAGTACATCTGCCCTTTTTCAGGATATGAATTTGGTATCTATATGCAGTTTCTCATCGTCTATAACATTGTTTTCAAATTTCAGCAACTTAAAAAAATATCTGGACTTAAATCCCCAGAGTTCCCCAGCCAGCATGCCCAAACTGAAAAAGTTGATGAAAAATACTGACATGTAGTATAATATGTGGATCTTGAAAAATGATAGAAATATAATGGTAAAACTGATGACTTTCTTTTGCATCAATTAGCATTCTATACTTTTATCTTGTTCCAGCAATCTGGAAATCCATTCCTTACCTTAATCTAGATCAGGGATTCCCGACCTATAGGCTGTAGCCCATTAGTGGGCTGTGAGGGGATTATAACTGGACCACAGAAACTGCAGGCAAGTGTACGTGCACACCCTCACTTGCACAAGCAGTGGGCAAGTACAGGTGTTCCATTTGTGTGTATGGCAGGTACACATGCACAGCGGTCCACAAATGGAGCTGTGTGCATTTGCGCTTGCTGGTCATTCACAAGCAACCATCCCCTCTGTCCCCACCACCAATCCACAAAGCTGAAAACATTGGGGAACTCTGATCTAGATCAGTACTTCTCAATCTTGGCAACTTTAACTGTGTGAACTTCATCTCCAGAATTGTGCAGCTATTCTGGAAGCTAGAGTCTACACATCTTAATGTTACCAAGTTCAGGAAACACTGATCTGGAATCTCTCTCTCTCTCTCTCTCTCTCTCTCTCTCTCTCT
>NW_020769365.1:1398359-1417778 GCF_900518735.1 Pseudonaja textilis
TCTCTCTCTCTCTCTCTCTCTCTCTCTCTCTCTCTCTTTCACACACACACACACACACACACACACAGAATCATTATGTGCTGAAAAGGGGACAGTCTTCTATATTTGTTTTTCACTGTTTAAAAGCTCAAGCAGAGAGACAATATTGATAAAATTATAGTCTATTTTCCCATCATATATGTCTGCATGTACATGCTTTTCTGGCTTGAGAAGTTAGTAGGCTGTGGAAACAGTGGTGGGATTCAAAAATTTTTACTACCGGTTCTGTGGGCGTGGCTTGGTGGACGTGGCAGGGGAAGGATACTGTAAAATCTCCAGTCAGGGGTGGTATTTGCCGCTTCTCTAAACTACTCAAAATTTCTGCTACAGGTTCTCCAATTCTGGTCAGAACCTGCTGAATACCACCTCTGCTTGGAAACCATATTGCTTCTTAAAACTGAAACATATTAAGCTTCTATGGCATTTAATTGTTCTTGCAAAATATGTATAACATTTACAATTCCTTAACTACCAGTTCATATGTGCCTGATATAAGTATATGGAAAATAAATGAATCTATCATAGTCCGTGAGTGTAGTTGCATAAAGCACTTTCATTAAATAGTGCTAGATACTTCTTAAGTATTAAAAAAAGGATGATTTTACCAGCAACTAATATCCGAAAATGGGAATTGTCTTTGGAATTTAGAGCAAGTCATTATCACATGCAGGAGATATTAATACCTTCTTGCAATGAGACAGGTCTCATTAAAGTCCTCTGGTCAGCTGTTATTGATCCTAGCTTATGAGTGAAGTCATTAACTATTAGTAATGATTTTTGGTTAAAAGATTTACCACTTAAAACTATGGGAATCAATGAAAAAAAATATTTTGGCTAAAGTTTCCATTGATAACTTAAGGTCTGCAACAGTCACTGGTATTGTTCTCTTTTACTGCACCTGGCATTTTTCTTTTTAATTGCCCAATGGAATTAAAACTTTAGAAACAGCTTAATTACTAGATTTATGCTTCCTCACAAAAGGTTCCATTCTAATTATATGTTACCTTTTTAAAAACAATCTAATTGCAAATAATTGAATCCAAAAGACATTTAACATTTTAGGGAGAAACAAAGGGTCTGGCTATAAGATAAAAGTTTATTTTATTTTATTTTTACAATAGAATAAATTCTGTAAAAATAATACATTGGCTCTTATAACAAATACTTTGGTTCTCATTCATTCTGCTCATCAGTTATATGCATTGTATAGGGCTTAAACTGTAGAAGGCAATTGTGGTCATTTTGATGCATATGTAGGAATGGAACTATAGCCAGCTTCCATAAGATTACAGTGAAAACTTTCACTTTAAATTACCTTTAAAAAGGATTGAGAAGACTATCATAGTTAGGTGTGATCAGTATAAATATGAATACCAGATGATTGGGAGCACCTACACTGTTCTCATCCCCCTCTCTAGTTCTTAGGTTTGGTGATATTAACATATTTTTCCAATTTTATGATTGATCTATAAATCCTCACTATATCCCATGGAAGGTAACTATGTCACCATTACTACATGTGCACAACAATGTTTTCAACCTAGAAAACAGAAAACTGTGGTTAATTGTAGACTTCTGGATTTAATTTTACTTACTATGTAGTATAAGGAAAAAGAGCTCATGAAATGTGTATAACTTTATTAAGCCAAGGTATTATTGTCTATATCAAAGACTGGTTTAAATTGCTGGTAACTAAATTAGTGCATTGCCAAACTGTAAAGACTAAAGATGACTTTGAAAAGAATATGCAGAAACTCTTAAATAAGCAACTATTTTGCTAAACAATCTGGTCACTAAATGAGTAGGGGGTATGTTTACCAATATCTGTTTGGCATTTTAACATTATCTTTCTAGAGCAATATGTTTCCTTACTAATAGATATTTTAACATACTATGTGGAACAGTCAACAGTAATGTAATGCATTGTTCGCCATTCTAGAAATACTGTGCTGTTTCCTATACTACCATTAGTTTAGTTAGTTAGTTACAGATTAACTTGTTTTATTAAAATTATTTTAATTAGTATCAAATCAAGACCAGCAATAGAGAATATTCCAATTCCATGTAGCCCATGATAAAATTTCATGTAAAATAGCAAAGAGAGAGATTGTGTGTGTAATATAATGTAGGGAATCCTTCTGTCTTGTGAACTGTTCCCTTCTGATCTTGTCATCATTCATTAATGCACGATATTCAACTTCTTTTATATGGGTGATGAAAAAGGCTTTAAGAGTTGTAAATATAATCTTATGAAGCTTCTCCTCCAGTAATATTTAATTGCTAACTAGGGCATACAAACCTTTGCTAGACCAATACTCGAATACAGCTCAGCTGTCTGGAATCTGCACTGTATATCAGACATTAATACAATTAGGTGAGTCCAGAAGTATTTCACGAGAAGAGTACTACACTCCTCTGCAGAAGTGAATATCTTACAACACCAGGCTTGAGATTTTGGGCTTGGACATCCTAGAATTACACCACCTACAGTTGGGCTTAAGTGTAGTACACAAAATTATCCGCTACAATGACTACTTCAGCTTCAACCACAACAAGAGCATACAACAGATAGCAACTCAATGTAAACCACTCCAAACTTGACTGCAGAAAAAATGACTTCAGCAACAGAGTGGTCAATGCCTGATTCTGTTGTTACATCCTCAAACCCCCACTCCTTTACCCTTTAACTGTCCACTATTGACCTCACCACATTCCTGAGAGGTCTGTAAGGGGAGTGCATAAGCGCACAATCGTGCCTACCATTCCTGTCCTATTGTCCTCATTTATTCATACCTATTTCCTGTATTCATACTCATGTTTACTCTTATACCTATTATCTTGTAAACAATTAACAAATAAAATAAAATAAAATGATCTTCCTTTCTTTCTCCGAGGAGGGAGGGCATGAGTGATAACTTAATAAGAGTATGTTATTGTGATGATGTTAATGGATGGAGTGGGGTCAAATGCTTTAGCATTGTGGTAGGGATCTTTGGGGACTGAAAGTTAATAGAAATAGATTCAATAAGGCTCAGATTAAATACTTTAGCATGCTATGTGAAACAAGGAAGAGTCAACACTAATGCAATGCACTGCTTTTAATAAACCCATACTGGCTTCTAATAATCACATTGTTTATTTCCAGGTTCTCACTATTCCTCTGCTTGATTATCTTTTCCAGGATTTTCTCAGCCATTGATATCAAGCTGATTAGTCTATAATTTCCTGGATTTTGTCATCTCTTTGTAGATTGGAATCACATCAGCTCCTTCCTGACATTGTTCCTGAATCCTAAATATCTGTATAATGCACTTCTCAGGTGGTGTGGGTAAATGATGTTCTGCATATCATAACAACATTGTAGAAATGATGTGAAGATGTAATTTGAAATGTCATTTTGAATGTGATATCATCCTGGTTTCCATTGGATGCCTATATATTCAAGTTAATATTACTACTGAATGAAATGTTGCATTTCTTCTGTTGTAGTATAATAGTGTCAAAGGGGACAGAAAGAGCTAATGCACCCTGATTTTCTGCAGTTAGGAATATGTTCATCTAAGAGGTAGCACCAAGGCTAATCATTTCAAGAATTCTTTCAGCGTTAGCATGAACAGCTAGTCTGCTAACACTGTTTGGGGTTTACTTTTTTCAGGTCCCAGAGCAAAGTTATAGTTTCTCTCTTTAACCTTCCATGTAGAATGAACAGAAGGAAGGTTAGAGAGTATGGGGCGGAGTTGTCAGCAATAATTGATTTTCTAAAATAGTGCTCATTATCCCTGATTTGAAGCTTTGTTATGCTAGTCACAATGAATGTAACACCACAGAGATCAGCCAAGTTCACTCTCATATCCAATTAATGTAATAAAAGAGAAAATCCAGCATGACATTTCACATATTAAAATAAATTAGAGACACAGACTGTTGCGAAATCCAAATCTTTCAAACACCTTATGTTTAGGATGAAAAGAAAGAAGGAAGGAAAGAAGAGGTCAGAGGCACAATTGCTTTAGCTCACTATTACTCTTTTGCCTTGAGAGACATTTTTTTCCTTTCTGTCTAT
Source organism: Pseudonaja textilis (assembly GCF_900518735.1). Next base: position 1,402,462 of record NW_020769365.1, read on the forward strand.
CTTTTCAGTGAGAAAAGCAGTTTATTCATATGTTGCACAGGCAGGCAGTTCTAGGGAAATAGCAAGGAAAGAGATGAGGTGAAAAGTAGCAAGTAGAAAGGCTGACTGGGAAGAAATAATAATAATGAGAAAATGTCACATTAAAATTTCAGAGCTACAGTGGCAGCTGCCCCAAATTTTGGGAGGAGAGGAGCAAAAAGTAGCATGTAGTATCTTGCTAGCATTCCTGTGGCTGGGACAAGCCTGTACAACCACAAGAAAATTCCTTCCGCCCACAGAATTTGCTTCTTTACCTGTGATTCTCGTAGACTTTCTTTTCATTTACTGCAACAGGCCTTTTGTACTGCAATGATTAGAGCCTAAAGACCCTTTAAAATATTATAATACTCCTGTCCTATTGCTTCTTTTCTTATTCGTATCCATTTCATGTATTCATAACCGTGCTTATACTTATACCTGTTATCTAATACTTGCTTGACAAATAAAATAAGTAAATAAAATATTGAAGTACACAAAGATTTTCCAATTCTTTGGAGAAATTATGATTTATCAAACTGAATGTTCATGTAACAAAAAAATGGGAGGAAATGTTGAATTTTTTATTGCTGATATAAGAGAACAAGACAGCCTCAAAGGAAAATAAACACTAAACTCAAAGGTCTTTGTGTTCTACTGGCCTTACAAGTCAAGAAGTTTGGTTGAATTAAAACTTTCTAACTACTCCAAATAATATCTTCTAAATAAACTTCATCACTATAGTTATTACTGAACACATTTTAAAGAAAATGTTTTTAGTTCTTAAAAAAAGACAGTAAGTTGTACCAAAAAGATCTGAATGTGATTGGATACAGTCATCATAAGAGCCTTTCTCAAACTGGTACATTCCTGGTATGTTGGGCCTGCAAATCCCCAATCAGCAATGGCTAAGTGCCAGATTGGTGGATTAGCTTCAGGGGTGGAATTCTACTGGTTCTGTCCGGTTCTATAGAACCCCTTGTTAACTTTCTAAGCAGTTCGGAGAACCGGTAGTTAGAAGCAATCTCCTTTTGTTTTTTCCACCCTTATTATATTTTTGCCAGAATGCCTAGACTTCCTGTCTCTGCAGCTTTTAAGGCTTGGCTTTCTTAAAGGGGAAGGGTTGTTTTAAGATTTTTACACTGCTGTTGGGAGGAAATACTTCCCTGGACAACCAGCACTTTGAAGAAATAATTGAAGAATGAAGCAAAGCTTTTAGTGACAGGGAATCAAGATGAGTGACATTCAGCAAGGCTTCTTGGCTAGCTAGAAAGATTGACATTCAAACGTGAGTTTACATTCCCTTTCTGAGTTTTGGTCTAAAACTGGTTTTTGGTGAAGGTTAATTCTGTGCTTGGTGATGTTTAATCCTGTGTTTATTGATGGGATAATTTTCCCAATTCAGCTTCAACAAGCAACAGTTACTGTTGTGATTTAATTATTTGTATTGTGTTTGAATTTTTTCTTGCCTCATGGTTTCTTTTTCTATTTGGAGAGGGGGTCTTTCTCACTGCTTTAGTACTATCCGGCACTGTCCTTTTGGGGTATACTTCCAAGAGGCAGGATGCAAGCTTGGCACTGAATTTTTTTTTACTGCCTTTCTTGGGGGGGCATGTGACCTTTCCTTAAATCTGGATGATTTCCTTAGGATATCTTTTGAGGTGAATGAGACCAGCTGGTATCTTTAAGTGGTACAGGTGGATCTAAGGATTGCTTTTCCTGGGTGTGCTTTTTCTGGAGAGCTCAAATGACCTTTCTGCTAAAGGGTTTCACTTTACGAGCAAGAGATGACTGCTTGATAGTTATCACTGCATTTTAACTATTTTTATTCCTCAGGGTTCTCTGGCACCCTGCCTGATTTGTAACTCTGGCTTGAAGGTATTTTTAATCTAATGATTGGTATTTAGGGCAGCTTTTTCCAAACAAAGAAGGTTTTTTTTTATTTTTTGTACAGGCAATTCTTGACTTACAACAATTCATTTAGTGACCATTCAAAGTTACTATGGCACTGAAAAAAGTGACTTATGACCATTTTTCACACTTATGACTGTTGCAGCATCCCCACTGTCTTGAGAGGCCAGGCAAGGAGAAGCGCCCCTTGACATGAGTGATGTTGAGTTGGCCATGCCCACTCAGTCACATGACCACCAAGTCACACCCACCAACTAAACCACACCCACAGAACTGATTGTTAAAAACTGAATCCCACCCCTGTTTAGCTTATGAGAGCTTGGAACAGGGAACAATTGCTGGTGATAAACTCTATTGAACAAAAAAATGTTTCTATTAGAAGCCAAGGATTACATGGCAATATTTTGCTACAGATCCTAAGACTCCTATATGTGGGCTTCAAAAGTCTAGATCATTATTAGATCACAATAGAAGTTTCTCTATAAATCTTTGATGGTGCAACTATGGTCATTGTAACATGTTTATTTTTAATTGAAAACAAAAACTAAAAATGATGTTACTCTGTATATCAGTAAAAATAATGATTACTGGATTGGCTTATCTTCAGTGAATTATAGTTATGACTTTTTCACATTGGAATTTGAGTTAATACAATTTAAGGGAAGAATTATAGTTCATTGAGACAAGATATAACTTGCATTTCTTCCAGCCCCCTAAAATAATTCTGGTTCAATTCTCCAGCTCTGAAAAGTAGGATTGAAAAAATTATGTTGCCAACAGTATTGAGTGAACGGGTCTATATGAATTGATTACACACACAAGCAAACATACTGGGTAGCACAGTCTCCTATGTTCCCAACATAAAAAAGAAGTCTATATATTCATCGTGTAGTCTAGTTATCACTTCTAATCTTTTTTTGACAAAATTCATTTTCCTCTAAAACTTTAAGGAATAGAATGCAAGTTGTATAGAGTGTATGGAATGTACAGAATGTATGTATGAGTAGACAAAGCATGGAAAACTAGGGAAGGAAAATATAAACATATTCCTAATACCAGTATGGATCTCAGTAATAATACCATCCTACATGCAGTTCAGGATGATTGTAGTAATGAATGTAGTGTTACATTTCACTATTTTGACTTAAGCCACCTAGACTAAAGGTTTGTGGTAAACCTTTTAATGTGTTAAGAGATTATTTCTGAAAAATATCCTTCCTCTTGCAAATATTGGTTATGTAAACTTCAGTCTGGCATGGTTATCTAGGCCTCTCCTAGGGGAATGGAGCAACTTTTAATTAATCATATGCAAATATGTAAACAATTTCTTTCTGATAATTTAGAATATTTCCAATGAATGAATGTTTGTCTGAGTAGAAAAAGGATGCCAATTTTATTATTCCAACTAGTTGATTTTTTGCTCCTGAATCAGCTATTCAGTAGAATCTGTCAACTGTGCTGGACAATAGAAATATTAATAAATGAATTTAACTCTTTATGTCCCTATTTTTGCCTGTCCATCAGGAAAACCAGTATTTTTTGTTGTATTCCATTGTTATAGTTATCATAGTGCTTTTTGTTTATCAGTGCTGATAGGAAGCAATGATCATAATTTTTTAAGTGGAATTGCAACATAAATAACCCGCTGCCTGTATCATAGTATTGTTTTACAATTCCTTCACTCAGGGCCATCTTAACAGCATTATGGGCCCCAGCAAAGCAGTGTACTGGAGCCCCTACAACAACTACTCACAGAAATAAAAATATAACTGGTCAATAAAATTAAACATATTTGCATGCTAGTATTAATAAAAATGCAGTAAAAGGTAATAAATATGTTGCTGTATTTATATGATACAAGGTGCATTGAAGGGTTAACATATACAGATTAGTATGGGGCCTCTATGCTTTTGAGGCCCACGGGCAAGTGCCCATCAGACCCACGTATTAAGATAGCCCTGCCTCCACTCATATAGATAAATCAAAAGAAAATGGCAAGCAATCAACCCTCTGGTTTTTTTTCCCTTAGTTTTATTATAAAATATGAAAAAATATGAGTTCCATTTTGAGAAGAGTTGCAACTGAAAAGATTCTAGATCCTTTGGGTAGGTCAGCTAATAATAACCTTAACAATAATTGTATTAAAATTTATTTCTTTTTTTCTTTTGATGTTTCTCCTTGTTGCCCTACAGGTTTTTCTTTCTCTAAGAGAAAAAAAAAACTTCAAATGGACTAAACCATACCAGTGGGAACCTATTAAATTATGAATGTTTGAGAATTGAAGCCAAACCTTCAGAACAAGTCAAGACCCACCTTTATACACTCCTAGTTGTGTGAATAATCCTTTTTTCTCTAGTTGTGTCCAACTATGAGTAAGGGTATGAGTGTATGAGTAAGGGCTTGCTCCTTACTCCTCCTAAGCCTACAGGGCTGTGCAATGCAAATCTGGGAAGGGAAAAACAATATTTGTAAATGTTCATTGGTGCTGTGCTAAGTATGTTGTAAATATGACAGATAAGATCAAACTTAAGTCTCAAAATGGTTCATAGGTTTTGCAACTGCCCAAGGCTTAAACATTAGAAAAGAACATGAAAAAGGCCCTGAGTTTGAAAACCAGGATCATTCCACTGAAATATCTCAGGCTGAAACAATTGGACACACCTAATTTTTGCTATTGTCACTACTATTCGGGTCAATATTTTGATTGCCTTTTTGGTCTATAATATGCTGTGCTCAACCTAGATGGCATATTTGAAAATGTGAAACTGTTCAACTAAACTATTCACAGGCAAGCGTTTTGGAGAAATTAGTGTTTGGCGTACATTATTGAAGATGCTGCTAGTAAACCTTCATATTTTATTACATGCCATGCAAAAGCTGAAAAATAATCACAATAATCACAATAATCACAATGAATTATTTTAGATATCAATTAGATGTAAGTATGGACATGCTACATCAGACTATTACCTATATAAGATAAGAAAAAATAAACTGAAGTATAATATTGGCAAGCTTTCATCTACATGCATCTCAGTTAACTTTTATTCTTCAGTTAACCTTATTTACTCAGTGATTTTACTTTTACCACAGACAAGATTCTGAAAGTAGTCCAACTATCACAGCAGCTATATATGACAACAAAACCATCATAACCTTTCTCACTCCAGTAACTGTAATTTTCAGGGAATTTTATTTAGTATTTGATTTGATTTGTCAATCTCTTACAAGATACAGGTATAAGAATAAATATAGTTTTGAATACATGAGAAAGATACTTATAAGAAAAAAACAAACAAACAATAGGACAGGAATGGTAGGCACGATTGGTGCGCTTATGAATGCCCCCTACAGGCCTCTTAGAAAGGGGGTGAGGTCAATAGTAGACAGTCTAAGGTTAAAGTTTCGGGGGGGTGGGGAAGAAACCACAGAGTCAGGTAGAGTATTCCAAACATTGACCACTCTGTTGCTGAAGTCATATTTTCTGCAATCAAGTTTGGTGCGGTTAACCTTGAGTTTGTATCTATTGTGTGCTCTTGTATTGTTATGATTGAAGCTGAAGTATTCATTTGCAGGTAGGACATTGAAATGTATGATTTTATATCTATATTTAGATCGGACCGGAGGCAGCGTAGTTCTAGATTTTCTAGGTCTAGAGTTTCAAGTCTGGTGGCATAAGGGATTCTGTAATGAGCAGAGGAGCAGAGAACTCTTCTTGTGAACTCTTCTTTTCTGGACTTTTTCAATTGTGTTAATATCAGATACATGATATGGGTTCCAGACTGATGAGCTGTATTCAAGTATAGGTCTTGCAAATGTTTTGTAAGCTCTAATTATTAGTGTAATATTACCAGAGAAGAAGCTCTGTAAGATTAGGTTAACAATTCTTAATGCCTCTTGGCTATGTAGTTACAGTGGGCTCTAGCACTTTGATCATTTGAGATGAGTACTCCAAGGTCCTTGACAAAGTTTGTATCTTCAACAAGGTCTTGACTATTTAGCTTGTATTTCATTTTCGGATTTTTTCTGCCAATATGTAAGACAGAGCATTTATTTGTTGAGATTTTAAGTTGCCATTTGATTAACCATTCTGATACATAGTCAAGATCTTTTTGGAGGATAGTAATATTGTCTGTGGTGTTGAATAGCTTTACATCATCCGCAAAGAGAACACAGTTTCTCTTAATATGATCACAGAGGTCATTTATGTAGAGTATGAAGAGAGTTGGTCCTAAAACACTGCCTTGGGTGACACCCCTGTTGACAGGTATAGAATTTGATAGAACACTCCCAATTTTGACATATTTGTTGTATGACAGGAATGCTTCTATCCAGTTATGTAGGTGTCCAGAGATACCAGAAGATTTTAGTTTTAGTAGTAGTTTGTCGTATACCACTGAATCAAAGGCTTTACAGAAGTCTGTGTATTGCATCTATTGCTTTGCCCTGATCGAGTTGTGTAGTCCATATGATTTTGCAGTCTAAGAGTTGCAGATTACAGGATAGTTTTTTCTGAAACCAAATTGTTTGTTAGAGAGTAGGTTGTTTGTCTCTAAGTGGAGGATGATGGATTGGTTAATAATTGATTCCATGACTCTACAGGTGAGGCAGCATAAGGAGACTGGTCTGTAATTTTCAATGAGGCTGGGGTCTCCCTTTTTGAAGATGGGGATGACCGTGGCTTGTGACCATAGTTTTGGCAAGGAGCTGGTCCTGAAAGATTTTTCAAAGATTATGCTTACAGGTTCGGCTATGGCAGTAGATAGCCTTTTTAAGAAGTAGGCACATATTCCGTCCGGTCCAATAGATAGGGATGGTTATAGATTGTGCAGTGCTATTTCAACAATGTCTTCTGTAAAATCAATATGTATTAGATCATTGTAGTTGTCTGTGGTTCAACTAGGAAGTACTGGGCTTGATCCATTGCTGTTTACAAATACTGAGCCAAAGAATGTGTTAAAGAGGTTTGCTTTGATGGTGTCATCGTTGCAGTCTTTGCCATTAAGTCCTCAGGAAGACTTGGGTAACTTGGATGTTTTTTAGATGTAAGGACTTTTGATAGAAGATAGCAACACAACCTCCTCTACGAATTTCACGATCGGATCGGTAAACATGATAGTCTCTTACTGAGGTAATGAAGTCAGATGCATTGAGCCATGTTTCACAGACAAATATGATGTCAAATTTAGCCGTATTTAGTAAGAAGAGAAATTCAGGTATTTTATTTACAAGGCTTCTTGCATTGAGTAGCTTTCATTTAAGGCCAGTTGTAGTTTGAATTGAGGTAGTTGGGGGTGTGCATGCCTAGTCTTGAGTGATGGCAGATTGGTTGAAGAAGGTTTGGATGCTGAGTTGTGGGTTGTGTGACAGTTAACTTTTATTCCGAAGTTAACCTTATTTAATCAGTGATTTTACTTTTACCATGGACAAGATTTTGAAAGTAGTCCAACTGTCACAGCAGCTATATATGACAACAAAACCATCATAACCTTTCTCACTCCAGTAACTGTAATTTTCAGGGAATTTTATCTTGCTGAGAGTAAGATACAAAAGTTATCTTAAAATTTTTGACCCTACTTTAGGGTAGAGAAAGGGAAGAGAAGATTTGCAATTACCCAGGGGCAGACAAATAGTCTGCTTTACTTGTTGCTGCTTGCAGTAGCAGGAAGTTTTCTGCCTTCTGCACAGAGGTGGATTTGTAAACTGTACAGATGCAGATAGATAACTCAACAAGATGTCCATAACAATATACATTTATTGGTTCATCAGATATCCTCATAACTCACGTTTGTGACAAAGTTCTTCTTTAATGACCATTCCTTTGTATATCTGCCTTTTAGTAAAAGATGGTTATCTCCTAACCCAATAAAAATAATCTGCTATGAGTTAGTGAATTCAGACGTAAGTGAGGAAAACTCCCCCAACCCATCGAGGGTCAAATTAGTGACCAATCGGGATTACAGATGTGGCACATGACATGAACTACATTTCCCAGGATACCTTTAACTACAGTTACCATGATGCCTTCCCTTAAGGGGACAGCTCATAATTCCTAAGTAACTGTCCAATTCCCATAGAGTGGCTTGGACAGCACACTCTGTGCCTGGAATTGTAAATTCCACTATTAAAAGAAGAGAAAAAAAATTAACTATGAACTAAGATAATCAGTAAACAGTAATACTATGAATAGCAGATAACTATATAACTAAGATACAGTTAGCTATGTAACTAAGAAAAACAGTAAATATTAATAAAGCATCAAACAAAGCAAAGCATGCAAAGCTTGAGGTTCAATTTTCAAGTTCAGCCTCTTGGTGCAAATCTGCTGGTCACCTCTGGCAGCCTTTTAGGGTGTACAGGTACTCTTGGTGGCAAAGGTGAAAGTCTGGTGGTCGCTTCTGGCAGCCTTAGGGTTGGAATGGTACTCTTGCTTCCACGGTGTCAAAGGGCATTAGGAAGCTGTTGGAAAAGATGTTGCATAGGCATATGCCTGTGTAGAGCATCTTAGTGGATGTCTGGTGGTTGTTGGTGGCTGTTTAGGTTGTCCTAGTGAAAGTGTACTGATTGCCAGTGGCCTTTTAGGCTGGAATGGCATTCTTGTTTTTGATGGTATTAAAGGGCATCAGAAGGCAGTTGGACTGGATGGTGCTAAGGCATTTGCCTGAGTTAGAGCCTGCATCCGATCATCACTGACAATTCCTACGATCCCCCATCCTAGTGAAGATTTGATGGCCACTGGGCCATCTACAAGACCGCCGACTGACTTGGAGAAGAGAAAGGCACGTGGGGCATTATTTCCCAGCAAGAGTAGGATCTAGAGCGGGAAAGTGATGAGCCAGGTGCTGTAGGTAAGGCATGCTGCTTATGACCTCAGGTGTTGCAATCTTCGGTATCCCATTGCATTCAAATACAGGCGGTAGTTGGAACCGAGAACTTCCATCCAATGACTCTATACAGAGTCCAGTAGCTCTCCTCCCACTGTGCTTCTTGGTCCATGGCACATTGATACAGTGAAGGGAAGTTTGTTTTGTTGCACCCCAAAGAGGTTGAAGAATGCAGGTCTGGCCAGGGTGCAGGTGCTTTGAGTGTCTGTCCACACATACATTTTCACGGCATCTTCAGGGCATTCTTCAGGATACACTTTGGCTAAGCAAATGGGAAGACACAAACAAGGGCATGGTGAGTCAGCTCACAGTGCTGTGCAGTTGACACTCATTCTTGGTTTTGGTTGCAGTTTGGCAATCTGCCGAGGAGCCCTGCACGCTTCTATGTTACGTTGAAGCTCCTTGTCTGAAGGAAGGCTACAGGATATCTGCGGTCGGGTGCTGGTCACTATTGCAAAAGTCACATTGCACCTTGGCTGTGCAGTACTTGGATGGGTGTTTGGATTCGCAGCACTTGTAGCAGTATTGGTACTCTCTTAGCAATTCTTTTCATTGTGTCAGTGATTTCACTGCAAACCCAGTGCAGCTGTTCAGAGAGTGATGAGTGTTGTGCATAGGACAAAACTGTATTCTCCTTGCGTTTGGAGATCTCAATTGGGTTGTATCTGATGAGTTATCTCCCCAATCGTGTGTGGATGAGGAATCGATCTCGGTGTTATGGACAACCATGAAAGGTCTTTCCCTGGTAGTGTGCACAGGGCCTGAGGGCAATGTATAGTTGATGTTGTATCTTCTGTCATTAGGAGGACTGACAGCTCTGAGTCCATGGGCCTGGTGTGTGTTGCACACTGTCACCTGGTAGGACACAAATTCTTCAAGAAGTGTGAAGGGTATAAAGTGGTGGCGACCCTTGGCCATGAAGATGCCAGTCAACTGGAGCCACTTTTCAATTGGCACCTGCAGAAGTTTTCGAACAATTTTGTTCTACGCGTTGACGTGATCGAGACAGGTGAGTGCCAGTAAGTTGGGATCCTGTTGTACCATTCTCAGCTGGACAAGTATGTTAGCGAGGTCTATGATTTGGTGAGGCTTGTCGATAGGAATTTTAGGAAAACTGTTGAGGCTATCCAAGAGAGTTGCTTCTACGTCCTCAGAAGTGCCATATAGTTCATCAAGCCTTTTCCATGATAACTGTAGGGCAGCATCCGGGTCATCTAAGTGGGATGCCAAAAGTATTTCAGAAGACTGTGGTGCTAGCCATGCTATCAAGTGTCCAATTATTTCATCAAGGTTCAGGCATGCTGCCTGAACGGGGCACAGGAAAAATTTCTTCCATACTAGACATTTGCCACCTAGCTTGTCAGAGAATCTGCAAACTCCATTGGCATGCAAATTTAGCTTTTCACTCTGTACAGCCAAGTTTCTTCAGTAATCTTCAGCATTTTCTGAGTTGTGGGGAGGTATTGACATAGAGGGTTCTCCCCCTGGATTCTCGTAGGGTGGGTTCAGGTTGTTAGTCAATGATGGGTTGTAGTCTTCCTCCCAGTACTTATGGAGGATGTTGTTCTCCAATACTGGGGATGATGGTTGAGTGTCATGCTGCTGTGTAGGCTGGGCATGGTTACCTTGTGGTGCCTAGGAGCTGGATTGGTATTGAGATTGTGGCAGGAAATCTGCTGCCTATGGATTGAGTGTGGCAGTTGTCATTGATGGCATGTCAACTCATCAAATAGTTGTGAGCACTGGTGGGCTAATTTGCTCACCTGGCAGGCCATGAGACGTTGGAGTAGGGATGCTAGTGTTGGGAACAGAATCTCGGACCTTAGTACATATGACATCAGTTGGGGAAGGTTTGCTTTTGGTGGGGAGTGAATCTTGTACTTTTGGTCGTACAACATCAGTTGCATAACTGACATGTAATCTGTGGTTGAGGTTTATCCCTGTGCTTCCCTGGTTGTAGGAGACTACTAGGCAACTGAGGCAGTTCCATCTGCTCATTTTGTAGCGAGTGCTGCTCACCTTGACCTGAGTATCCGGGCTCTCTTCTCCCAACTCATCGAGGTTGAAGTTGAGGGAGGCAGTGTTAGCCGTCTTTTGCCATGCTGTGGCCCATGCTGTTTTTGCTGCCGTCTCTGTTGTTCGAGTAACTCCATTTGGGCCTCAGCTTTGACCATTTCTGCTTGTTGATTGGCCATTTCTGCTTGTTGTTTGGCCTGAGCTTTGGTCATTTCTGCTTGTTGTTTGGCCTGAGCTTTGGCCATTTCTGCTTGTTGATTGGCCATTTCTGCTTGTTGTTTGGCCTGAGCTTTGGTCATTTCTGCTTGTTGTTTGGCCAGTTCAGCCTTCTACCATATCACTTCTGTCGTAATACATAAATCTGCCTCTGCTGCTGCAGCTTCAACTTGGGCTTCTACAGCTTGTTCGGTGTAACTTGCTGCTTTGGAGGCCTTAGATGCACCACTGCAATGGGAGGATGCTCTGGAAAGATGGTGAGAGCTGGCAACAGAGAATTGGCATGAGATACTAGAACCTACCTGCAATCTAGCCAATTTGGGATGGAGGGAGGAGGCTTTCTTTGAGTGGTGGGAAGAAGCTGCTTGTGATTGAAGATCTCTGTTGGATGTGGTCTTCTTCTACTTGCTCCTTCTGTAGCACAATGAGGAGCGCGGCCTGGAGGGAGTTTCTGCCTTCCCGAATGCTGTCTTCACATTCTTTGTTCACATCCTCGAAGCAATGGAAGTGTTCCTGGAACTCTGGGTCTTCCAGGTTCGATGTATGTATTTAAGCTTATTTTCACTGTCTCTCCATCGTGCGAGGTGCTCCTTTAACTCCTTCTACATCAGGAAGAGGTTCTCGAGGGGCAACTTGCTTTTGGGGATGTCACAGTTCCTGACCAGCTCCATCCATGCATCTCCATGATGGTGATACTGCCTTTCCCAATCCTCTCTGAAGCATGTCACCGTGGGTGAGGTAAGCTTCCTATGCTGTCTGAGGTGGTAGGCCTTCTGAGGTATCGCAGCTTCTCCAGAGTGTTGGACATTTAAAACTGGGTTTTGGGAATTAGGCTCCACATTTACAACAAGGGTGGGTGGAGGAATCGGGTCTTCTGGTACATCAGAGACATCTGTCATGGCTGAGGAAGTTGCCATGCTTCAAATTGGCAAAGGGAGAAATTTGGAAAAATTTAATGGTTTTCTGTGCAATTCCCTTTTTTTGTACTAGGAGGTGCTGCAAGCAGGTAGCAGAAAGTAGAATTGCTGCTGGATTGAATATTTGAGCACATAGGTGGCACTGTAGAGTCTGGGTAATGCTAGCACAGCACACAATATGGCTGCTTCTAGGGTGCGTTGTGAGCTTGCAACACAAGGGGGCACTAGAGGTTGCATCACGAAGTCTGAAGACTAAAGGGCTGAATGCAGAAAGATGCGTAGTGTAGTCTGAAGACTTGAGGGCGGAATGCAGAAATATGCTTATAATTGTAGCTTGCTTCACAAGGTGGCAGCAGAGGGTCAGGAAGATGCTGTTGCTACGCCCATGTTAGATTGCAGTTAATCTTGGAACATTTGAATTAAATTAATTAAATTGTCCACAAGAGTTGCAAAAAGGGGTCATCAATGGACTCTGGTCAATCTTGAGAGACTTTGTAAAAAAAATCATAGCAAAAGGCAAGATGCTGACTTTGTTTAAATCATTGCTAGATTAAGTGTCTCTCTTCAGGGGGAAGGAATGTGCCCGTTGCTGTGGAGACAGCTCTAGCTGGAGGAATTTTTATAACCGTGGCCTCTTTATTGCTTTGCCAGAGGAACAGAGGAAGATCAGCTTTGTTTTACCGACAAACATACAGGCATGATTTCTCAGAGTCTCTCACTTCATTTGTAGAAGGTTTAAAGACAGAGGTTTGGTTTTCCTTTGAGAGCTGGGAAATATCTAACTCTCCTTGTTATGCAGATAGAGTCTTTGAGATAGCAGGAAGACGGATTGAGCAGAGAAGAGGGGGTGGGTGGGTTAGAAAACTCTCTTTGTTACTAGCATGTGGGGAATTCCAGCCCCTCCCACCATGTAAACAGCATGTAAAAAGTTCCGTTGCTCACAGAGAGAGAGAGAGGAAGAGAGATGATGAGAAAATGTAGGCTTAAATTAACATTGTATATTCACTCCTGGCTTCAATATTACTTTGCTTTATCACAAACCCAAATTAACATCCTTTATATTGATGGGTTTCAGGACTTCATCTTATACTTTTCTGCCTTCTGCACAGAGGTGGATTTGTAAACTGTACAGATGCAGATAAATAACTCAACAAGACGTCCATAACAAATTACATTTATTGGTTCATCAGGTATCCTCATAACTCACGTTTGTGATGAAGTTCTTCTTTAATGACCAATCCTTTGTATATCTGCCTTGTAGTAAAAGATGGTTATCTCCTAACCCATCTCGTAGTGATAGAAAGAAGCTGCTATGAGTTAGTGAATTCAGACAAAAGTGAGGAAAACTCCCCCAACCCATCGAGGGTCAAATTAGTGACCAATCAGGATTACAGATGTGGCCATGTGACATGAACTACATTTCCCAGGATACCTTTAACTACATTTACCATGATGCCTTCCCTTAAAGGGACAGCTCATAATTCCTAAGTAACTATCCAATTCCCATAAACTGGCTGGGACAGCACAGGAAGACACAAGGGAAAGGAGAATTTGCTAATCCTATAGATTTGAACCTTCCACAATGTTCCATACAGTTCATCTCCTGAACAATGTAGAGACTCATCCCAAAGGAGCTCTTTTTTAGGAGGCAACTGGACTTTTTGGTTTTGGAAGGATTTAAACTCCTTGCAGACAGCTGGTCATTTGCCTTCTTTTAGAGAGTCATTGAGGCCACCTGGAAGTTTATCTGCATCATCAGGGCCACCTAAGTAGTCCAAAGGAATGTGGTGCCTTTTTGGAACTGTTGAAAGGACTGCATTGTAGACTGGAGATAGATGATGTTGTATCCCTCCCCTCTGTTGAGAGAGGGCTGTTCAGTTTTGACATAGATGGCTCTTTGACTCATGACCAAAACAATGTATAATGTTCAGAGAAAATTCTTAATAGTGGCACTTTTCTCTACTTGTGAGACAAAAATTTACTCCCAGAAATATTTTTCAAGGGAGAAGAAAACCAAATCTACTGAGCAATATTCTAGTGTATCTCTAAGGCAGGGGTCTTCAAACTTGACAGCTTTGAGACTTGGACTTCAACTCCCAGAATTCCGTTTCCAGTCATGTTAGATCAGGAATTCTGGGAGTTGAAGTCTACAAGCCTTAAACTTGCCAAGTTTGAAGACGCTTGCTCTAAGGCCTGAGATAGCTTTTATCAAATAACAATAATTACTAATAACCACCTGACTCAATTGAAAATGCATATTATAAACAATAGACATTACAAATATGTATGCTTATGAGCAAAACTACTATATTTATTCTGTAATTTTGTGAAAGGGGATGTTGTACTGTATCTGAAATCCTGAAGAACACCTTAGTTCAATATTACCATAGTGTTTGTTTCAAATGTCATCTAATTATAGTAAAATATGTTATTTGCTATTATGGACTCATCTAGGAAAGCATAAACATACAGGACAAAATTTAACTTTCAAATCATAAATTTGTGGATAGCTTTACATGACAAAATGTCAGGCTCTAGGTTCGAAATATATTTAGCATTTGTAAAACATGCATGAAAAGCAAAATACTAAATTTTGAGAAGAAAATGCAGAACAAACAACAGAACAGTAATTAAAGATAAGCGTATAGTCAAATAATACAATTCCTACAAAATAGATTGAATATTTTTTGCCTCCACAGATTAAAAAAGCAGCAAACTTATTAAAGGAAGTTCTTAGTCATTTTCAGATGCAACATGAGACTCCCAATATGTCTTCCCTTGTAATTTCTTATAACAGATTACCCAAAGTACAGCCCATTGCAAATTCCTTATCACCTCAAGGGAATATCTTATCTGTCAGTAAGAGGTGCTCCTGTCTCCCATAGACATTTTATTCAGAACAAATAAAAAATAAAAGAGTAGGGAACATCATTTAGCTCTTATTTGACTTACATCCAATATTGTGAGATTACTTCCATATCGTTTGGATTAAATTGCAATTTGTTAAACCTCCATTTACTATCAAGAAAGCTCTACTCTGTGGTTAATCTATGAATATAGAATTAGATACTTATTAGCATAAAACACTGGATAATCTCTTAGTAGCTTCATATGGATGGATGGAGAGAGAGAGAGAGAGAGGGGGGGATTATTGAACATCATATATAGTGCTATTTCTAAAGGCAACAAACTAACATTGATATTTAATAACCTTTGATAAAGTTCAGCAAACTCATTGAAGGTCTAGATTCAGCAAGTGTTCAAGGAGAGTTATCATAATTATGTGTCCTCTTATATTTACATATCTATCTATCTATCTATCTATCTATCTATCTATCTATCTATCTATCTATCTATC
>NW_020769365.1:1417788-1496957 GCF_900518735.1 Pseudonaja textilis
ATCTATCTATCTATCTATCTATCTATCTATCTATCTATCTATCTATCATCTCTATCTATCTCTCCTTCCAAAAGAAGTTTCATCTGTCAAGATAAGTAAAACTTAGTCCCAAAACAAAGTTGTTGTGGATCGAGGAAATGAGAGGCTTAGACCAGAGCATAGTCGGAACAAGCTTTATTCTAAGAATAAAGGGTCGTCGCGTCTGCTTGCTAACAGGCAGACTTGCCAGCGAACGACGACTGGCTCAACCCGACAGCCGGCTTTTATAGCCGACTGTCAAACGGAGCCAGCCAATGGGAGCTGCTGGTGCTCCCGCTTAAAGAACGGACCTGGTTGGGAACCCCAACCAGTCCCAAAGACATAACAAAAGTCATATGTCCAGCCACATTTGAGAAATTATATATTATGTGCTGTATTTACTCTACTAGTACACAATTAGTTGCTTTGCCCACAAAGGAAAGGTTTGGAATGTGGCTAAACCTGATAAATGCCTATCTAAATATGATTTCTGCCAAAGCAGAAATAACTCTCTCTTTTAATAAAAGATGAACCTTCATTTTTTTATCTACAAATTTTCTAACATTCATTCAATTAATATTCTCTACCAGAATGGATCTAAAAATACCAACATAATCCCAAGTTCTTTTGACATTTTGGTGTGAAAAGGAGGCCAAAGCTGAACTGATCCAAACAAATTACAACGGGGAGTTCTCTTGACATCCCTAGGCCATATTCTGTTAAAAAATATTGTAAGCAAGTCTAACCAGAATTAAGCAACTTTGCCAGCCAGGAAACTGAGTAAAACCACCATTACAGCAAGTTGTAGATGCCTCACCCTTCAAATTCTCCCTCGGGCACAATAATCATTTCATACATTATGGGAACTCAGTGAGATATAATCTTGCTGATGCAGTTGTGGGACAAAAATATTATTTCTTTGCCCTCAAAATTTTGAGGTATGCTTGATCAGATCTAATTGCATACCAGTTGCATTATTACTTCCAGACCTATTTCATCTATCATAGTTCTAGTTTATATCCTTGGAATGGAAAATTAGATAATTTTCAGTTTAGTTTGCACCAAGAACAGTCTCCTATATCCAGTTCAGAGCAAGCACACAGGCCATTCATGTAAAGTAGCAAAAAAATAAAGAGCTTGATTATTCTTTATTAAACATTTCAAACAAGGAAAAATATTAACTAGAAAAATGGGATAAAAGGAACAGAGAGACAGACACATGAATAACAGACAAGAATATTACATTATCTCTGTATTTCTATGTAGTATCATGAGGAATTTCCAGAACCAATAAAAAAGCAATCTTGTGGGTAATTAGGGTGAACAATTCTGATGACCTATATATTGCAGTTTTCACCTTTTTATGCACACAACAACAAAAGAGACAAAAGACTCCAGGTGATCCTTCCCATTCTGCACTTGAAGGACAGGGTTGAAATACCCAGCAAAAAAGAAGAGAAATAATCAGGGATGATATCTAGAGTAGAATTATAGTCCATCATGGTTTTGTTGGGAGACAATATATTTTATTTCAGCTGGTCTTTGTTATAATGTAAACTCTAGAATCAAAATCCACTAGTTTTTGCTTCCCTAGTTTAAAAAAAGCTGAAAAGAGTCAGTACGGAAAGTTAGTCTTTGAAAAGATCTACTTTAAATGTCATTTTTTTAAAAAAAAATAATAAACTAACAACCTATATAAGAATGAAAATAGAGACATTTACGTTAAAAAGTAGTTGGGAATTTCAGGTAATTTGAAGTGCAATGCCTAAAATGTAAATTATTATTTAAAACACACATTCAGGTATAAAATACCTGATCAGAATATTTCCCTATCAATGAAGGCAATAAAGCAGATGATTTTTTTAAAATAAAGCGCTTATTCTTTTCCTTGGACAGGCTTCAAACCTAGTGCATATACTGTAGGTAATACAAGATCAGTAATGTTATTTGAAGTATCAGATCCATATCGGCTTGGAACCCCATAAATTCCAGTGGTATAAGCTGTTGTAAGTAATGATATCTTCAAAGTTAGTTATCTTTTTCCAATGGGCAGTCAAAGCTGCCAATGGAATAAGTCCCATAGTACAGAACTAACTAATGTAGTAACCAATAGACAGAATGCAGCCCACCCCCTATCCATTTTTACCAACTTTCTTGAAGATTATACTACAAAACATTATGCCCAAATGCTAATTGTATTCTCCTTCTGAAAATACGACTGAAGCTAAGCATGTTATGCTACTCTTAGCCTTGTTGAATCTATTTTCCATTAACTTTCAGTTCCCCAAGAACCCTACCACAATGCTAAAGTGTTTGGCCCCACTCCATCCAATGACATCATCACAACAACCGTACTATTACTTAGTTACCACTCATGCCCAGCCTCCCGAGGAAAAGGAAGGAAGGAAGGAAGGAGCAGCACTCAGATAAAAGAAGTTGAATATTCTGCCTTAATGAATGGAGATAGAAGCAAAAGTGGACAAGATTCACAAAACAGCAGGGTCTCTTCCCCCCCTCTCCTATTTCATGTGAAATTTGGTCATAGGCTACATGAAAATCAGAAAGTTCTTTATTCTTGGTCTAGATTTGAATTGGTTTGTACCAGAGGTAGTATGCTACCAGTTCATCCTGGTTCTGCCGAGCCAATAGCGATGATGAGCAGCGGAGATCACCTGACTCACCTTTATCTTCTGCTTTTGAAATGCAGCTACTTTGCGTGGCACAGAAGAGTGTCACGCGGCAGCTGCTAAAGCGACCGGGAAAGTGCAGGCTTGCAGAAGGTTGAATTGGAGTGCCTGCGCAAACGCCTCTGCACTTTCACAAAGTGTGTGTTTGGCATGCACATGCACGCAGTGTGTGTGCACTCACAAAGCAAGCCCACCAAGCCATTCCCACTGAACCGGTGGTAAAAGTTTTTTAATCCCACCACTGGTTTGCAAGCTAAACTAATAGAAGTGTAAGGCACATCACATTACTTCTAGAAACCTGGACAATGCATTACATTACTGTTGATTCTTCCTTGTTTAACATAGCACACTAAAATATTTATTGGTATGGAAAAAGATTGCTCTAGAAAGACAATGCTGGTAGACCAAACAGATACTGATAAATACATTCCCTACTCATTTAGTGACCAAGTCCATTCCAATGACCAGGTTATTCAGCAAAATAGTCACTAAGTGAACATTTGACTAACAGAGTGTGAGAACAATTTTTTACTGGTTGCTACTGTCTCATTCTGATAAAAATCATTCATACAGTTACTCCAGTGGTACTTTTAGCTTTCATTGCTGTCAGATGCATGAAATTTGGTCATAAACATGCACATTGACCAGATGATTATTTTTATTACCATTGTATTTGCAATTGATCACTAACCAAGGTAGTTTGCTAAATGAAAAGCAGATGTATCTATATATTTCAAACTGAGAGCCAATTATCTATGCCAAGGGGGTCAAACTCATGTTGTCACGGTATCATCATGTGATGTATCAGGACTTTTTTCCCCTTCACTAAACTGGGTGTGAGTGTGGCCAGCACATGACACATCTGCTCTGCAGGCTGAGAGTTTGACAGCCCTGATGAGAGTTTGACAGCCCATCTGAGGGGTCAATGTAGTTGCCTCTCCCTATTAATACTTCTCTCCAACTGTCTATGTATTATTGTCCCCACTTGTATTTTTGTTACTAATTTACTGGTACATCCTCTGAGCCAATGCGTCCAGAGATTTACATTAATATAGCCTTCCATGTATCAACTAGTCCCATTCACAATTAATATTTGACACAAGAGTTAATATGTCTGTCTATAGTTATGCACATACCTATCTATGCATTCTTCTCACTGTAGATTTGGGCATGTGCACTGTCAATTTATCTCTATTCCATAAGAACAATTTCTAGGGGGAAAAAAACCTTCCCATATTTTCTATAAATGGTTGTAAATATGTACAGAGAAATAAATATAAACTCTGCAAATCCTCATGATAAGGATTTGAAAATGTACTTCTCTGATTTTCTGTTCTCATCTTTTGTCCTTGGTAGGAACTGATAGAAATTGAAGCTTAGCAACATAAGAAGGATCTTGTGTTACCTATCCCTCATTAAATAAGAAAAAGAATTAGAAATATTGCTGCAAAAGGACAGTTCTTACTATAGATTAAAAAAATAAACTGCATAGTTCATAGTATTACTAAAATACTTGCATTTCAATGAGGTAAGAAACTGGAAAATAGTATTAATGAAATGGTCCAAGCCTACAGACAAAAATCAGGATGGAAAACTAATAATAGTTCAATGAATCACTGTTTTCAGCCTAGTGTGGTAACAACCAGAGAGTAATTTATGCAAGTTTTCTTCCTATTGCCTATTCTTATATTAGTTAATAAAACTTTTCTAGTAAGAGAGTTTCAGTTCACCTTGCAGTGGCTTTCAAAAGCCAGGCAGAATTTCGGGAAAAATAAATCATATGCCCCTAAGCACTTCCAAATATGAAAAGACGTTTTTAAAACACAGAGAACAAAAAGTGGCAGACTGTAAGTTTTCTTCCAGAAGATGACCCAGCCCTTCATAAAAATGCAAATCAAAGCAATAATCTGTAGGTATGACTAATACTATTCCTTGTGCAAAATGCTTTGTATTCCTTTGTTGTTAAGGAAACTTCATTCCAGGCTCTCTAATAACTGGGTCCCCCAGGTAACTGTAAGCAAAACATCGGACCAGATTTATGGAACATTATTTTATTTTCATGACAGATGCCCACTCAAGTGGCACCAGAGATAATAAAACATACTTTTAGAACTAGCTGTGTGTTATTACCATGTCACATAACAATGATTGTTTTAAGCTAGTTAATTCCTTTCAGTAGTAAGATTTGTAGTACCTGAGCAAGTTGGTGAGTGAGCTGTACCAATCTTGCTAGTTATCTTAGCAATACTTATGTTTAAATCTCACTTCACACAATATGCACTGAAAGTTATTTACATACCTGCCTATTGTACTTAATTGTTTTAAAAGAATGCATACCCCAACTTTCTGTCACTTCCAACATTGAAGATGGCTTATAATAAAACATGCAAAGTAGAAAAGATTGTGAACTTAATATAATCAATAATGACATTAGAATCAGTCATTGAGATAATTGACAAAAGCTTGCTGAAAGACAAATCCTAAATCCTGGAAAAATAGGAGCCAAATATTTCTTGGTGGAACATATCCATAGCCTGGGAGCAATTCAGGAGAAGGCTTTGTATTTGCATATCTGATAATCAAGCTTTTGGCAGCAAGGATATTTTCAAAAAGCTGTCTCTTGCAGCAGAAGTAACTGGGCACATTCAGAGTTGGACACATAGTTAATTAAGACCCAAGCCATTTAAGCCTTTAAAGACTAAACATTAGATTATATCTGGAAGGAAATGTTTGGTTCTGTATTGTACAGACATAATACAATCCAAATTACTTGTGTCAATCAACTGCATGGATGCTGCATTTTTCACTAACAGTAATTTCCCAACACTTTTCAAAACTTGAGTCACTAAAGTATACCACAGTAGTTAAGATAAATATAACCAAAGAGTTGAAAATCAGACTGACTCTGGAAGGAAATGTTGGGTACTGTTAAGTCGCGGGAATGAGACTCAGAACACCAGCATGATTCCAATTTGTTTTTACTTCCGTCTAGGACTGAGCAGCAAAGAAACCGCGGCAACCCTTCTTATACTTGGGCTGCTCACGGCTGTGGCCAGTGACGGCTCTTCAAATTTCCTGCTGCCATGGACCAACCAATGCTAATGCATAACACCTCTCCCCACCTTGTCCAGTCCAACCAATCGGAGCCTCGCATACCATACATAATCACATAGGTAGGCGGGGCTTCTATGGGTCCTATGGGACCTGTGCAACTCAGTTTCCGTTTGGCTCCTGAGCTGTTCAGATGGATCTGCTGTTCCTCCCGTCCACCTTCTTGGAACATCCTGGAAGGTTGAGTTGGCCACGCCGCTCCCTCCAGGAATTTCCTGGCCGATTGAGTCGGCCTGGCTGCTCCCGCCAGGGACTGCTTCCCCATTATCCTTCAGGGCCTGTTTCTGTCTTCCAGACCTGCCTTCTTCCCTGGTCTCGGGTACGTGTTTGCGTTTCCCGACTGGGGCTAGTGTTAGTATTGGTTGTTGCATAGTTGTCAGGGTTTGTTCTGTTATTTCTGTTGTTGTGGAAGGTCTCCCCCTCCCTTCCTACTTGTGTTTTGTCTGTTTGAGGGGTCTCCCCCTCTTCTCTGGTTGTATTTTGTTTGTTTGAGGGTTCTCCCTTCTCCCCTATGGTTATTTTCAAGGGGTTTCCCCCTCCTTCCTTGTATTTGTTTTGTTTGTTTAAGAGGTTTTCCCCCTTCCTTCATGGTTTTGCTTGGGCTTCGTGACTCTCACTCTGAGCTGGTCAATGTGCCTCCTCCAGCTTCTCCCATCCATAGTGTCTACCCTGTATGAATGGGCCCCGTTATCTGGGTTACTTTTGCTGGTATCCACAGTGGTTTTCCTGTGAGATTTTTTTGCATAAACTGGGTCCCCTGTTCGAAATGTGCAGCAATTACTGGAGGAATCTGCTGTTTTTTCTGGGCTATACATGGGGTGTAGTCTGTCTATGTGTGATCTTAGTTTCCTCCCCATTAGTAACTCTTCTGGGCTTTTATCTGTTGTGGCACTGGATGTCATGTGTTGAATGGTTAGTAGCTTATCTATCTTTTCTTGTGTGTCCCCAGGCCCCATCTTTTGTAATGTCTCCTTAGTGTAACATACTATGCATTCCGCCCGTCTGTTCATAGCTAGGTGTCCCGGCGCTGTTAGTGCATGCCTTATCCCCTGCTGTGCTAGAAATCCCTTGAATGTTGTTGCCATGAATTGCAGCCCATTGTCAGATACTATCAAATCCGGCAATCCATGTGTGGCAAAAAGTTTCCTGAGCTATCTAATGACAGCTTCTGTTGTAGTGGAGTGCATGATGCTTACCTCTAGCCATTTGGAGTAAGTGTCTGCGACTATTAGAAATGTGTGTCCTTTGGTTGGGCCTGCAAAATCAATGTGTAATCTGGACCATGGTTGCCTTGGTGTTTCCCATTTGTGTTTTGGTGCTGTGGGGGGTGTTGGCCTCAATTCCTGGCAGCTTTTACACGTTGACACCCAATCCCCTATTTCCTTATCCATCCCTGGCCACCATACATATCTCCTTGCCAGGCTTTCATTTTTACAATACCCGGGTGTCTCTCATGTAATAATTCTAGTATGTGTTTCCTTAATCTGTCCAGTATGATCCCCCGATCCCTCCATAGTACGCACCCCTTAAGCATTGAAAGTTCTGTTTGTCAATTCTGGAATGGTCTGATGGTCTCATTGCTCTCTGTTTCTGGCCATCCTTTTCCTACCCAATTTAAAATTCACGCCAGGGTTTTGTCTCTAGCTGTCTCCCTAGCAATGTCTGCTGTCGTTATGGGTAGGTTTTCTAATGTCTCTATTTGAAGAGTCAATGTGGTTGGTGCTGGGTTGTCTTCTATGTGAGGTAGAGGGCAACGGCTAAGCGTGTCAGCGTGATTTATGTCTTTTCTGGGTCGGTAGATCAGTTTGTAGTTATATGCAGCCAGGAATTCTGACCACTCGTCATTCATGGTGACAGTATATTAGGTGTAGTTTTGTTTCCTGCGATTATGCCCAGGAGTGGCTTGTGGTCTGTAACTAGTGTGAAGGTTCTCGCATAGATATATTCATGGAAACATTTTATTCCGGTGACAGCAGCCAATGCCTCATTGTCTAGTTGACTGTAGTTCCGCTTTGGTTTTGACAATGTCTTTGAATAGAAGATTATAGGTGCTTCTTTTCCATCTGGTAGTACGTGGCTGAGTATTGCGCCAATGCCAAAAGGTGATGCATTGCAGGTTAGTGTTATTGAAAGTGTCTCACTGTATTGTATTAGTACGCAGTCTCATGTGATCAAGTTTTTTATTTCCTGGAATACCTTTTCTTCTCGTTGCCCCCAGGACCAGGTTGCTTTCTTGTCAAACAACCTGTGTAGTGGTTCCACAATGGTTGCTTTCTGTGATAGGAATATATTACAAAAGTTAATGAGTCCTAAAAAGGCTTGTAGATCAGTTTTATTTGTGGGTCTGGGGGCTTCCTTGATTGCTCTGATTTTATTTTCAGTGGGGTGGATTCCTTAGAATACTTATATCTTAGATATAAGATATCCTAGGAATTAAACTTTGCTGGCGGCTAATTGGCACTTCTCCTTTTTTACTTTTAGTCCCGCCTCCTTGAATTTACCTAGGACTTCCCTTAGGTGGTCACGTAGTTGTTCTTTGTTCCTGGCTGATACTAGGACATCATTGAAGTTTGGTACCACCCCTTTTATCCCTTGCAATAGGCATTCCATTAAGCTCTGGAGCACCCCTAGGGCGACTCTGACACCAAATTGTAGTCTGTTGTATTTGAATGCCCCCCTGTGCATCATGATTGTATGAGCTTCCGCTGTTTGGAGGTCAACTGGCAACTGTTGGTATGCCTGCGCAAGGTCTAGTTTCACAAAGATTTCTGCCCCCCCCCCCAGGGAATGTAACAGATGCTGTACCACTGGGACTGGGTATGCGCTTTGTTGGAGCACGTAGTTAAGGGTCACTTTGTAGTCCCCGCAGATGCGCACTGACCCATCAGGTTTAATTGGGGTTTCCCACTTTGCATGGTCAATTGGTTCTAAAACCCCTTGTGTGATGAGTTTATCCAATTGCTCATCAGTTTTCGGTTTTAGCACGAAAGGAACCCATCTCGCCTTTAGTCTTATGGGAGCTATATTTGGTTTTAGATGAAAGGAAACTGGGGACCCTGGTACTTGCCCAGTTCTCTGTTGAATACGCCTCAGAATTCTTCCATCAGGTCATCTTCTGACTCTGTTTCGGTTATTCTGTTTATCCCTATGACCTCAATTCCTAATGGTGCAAACCATTTGAATCCCAATAGGCTGGGTCGATTCCAGTTGACTATTGTTAGTGGAAGGACTCTGGTGTATTTTTTGAAGGTTACTTTGAACTGACCAGTACCTACTATGGGGATTTTATTCCCCTGGTAGTCTTTTAGTGTTAGTGTTTGTTTTTCGAGTTCTTCACGGCTCATGTCTGATATCAGTCTTTTTATGGTGTCCCATGATACCATTGACAAGTATGAGCCTGTGTCGACTTCTATCCGGCACGGCTGACCTTCTATGGTGACCTGGACATATACTTTCTTGGCATTTGTCATGTTGGAGTGTCTGATGGTCACCGTCTGGTGTGTTTCTTACCTTCTCTTGCTTGCTTCTTTTCCTCGTCTGCTTCTGTTGTCTTGGTTCCAACGGCTCCCTGTTTCTCTCTCTCTCTCTCTCTGGGGGTGGGGTGTTTCATCTTTGTCTAGGGCTGTAATTCTTTCTTGATCAGCATGCTCCAGCAATATGTCCCCACCATTCACAATGTTTGCAGATTGAATCTAGGAAATGGCATTCGGAATGTGGGTGGTTCCCCTCGCAACCAGCACAAAGAAATTCTTTCCTTTTTCCATTCTGGTCCCTCTGTCCTGTTCTGCCCGGAGTAGATTTACCCGTTCTTCTTCCTCGTTGTCTTCCGATGGGGACTCGATGTCCTTGTGGTGGGTTGTGGCGGTGTTTTTTGGAGTCTCTGGTGTTGCTTTGTTCATCTTCTGCATGGCGGCCACCGATTTTTACATTGCTTCTGCTTCAGTAGCTTCCTCTATTGCTTCTTGGAGTGTTATTTTGGGTTTTGTTAATAACTGGCCTTGGAGTGTAAGATCTCTCAGTCCCAAAACCACTTGGTCCCTCATGGCTTCATCCATGTTTAGGAATTCACAGGCTCCGGTGATGTCTCGCAGTGTCGCAATGAAATCGCTGATGCTCTCACCTTCTTTTTGGTCACGCCAATAAAATTCATGTCTTCTGATTAGGCAGGAAATGGTTGGCATGAAGTGAGCCCTCAGTATCTTTTCCAGGTCCGCCCAAGCCATCATTTTCACCTCAGTGGGTGCTGCTAATGCTTTGACCATCTTAAATACTGTGGGACTGCAATGGGTGAGGAAGATGACTCTCTTCCTATTTTTGGATACATTATGGAGGTCGCTCCCTTCAAGGAACATGAAGAATCGGTCGATGTATGATTCCCAGTCTTCGGTTGCTGGATCGAACGGTGCGGGTGGCATGTTGTTTCTCGCCATTTTACCTCGATGCGTTGCTAGTGTTCATCGGTCACCACATGTTCGCTGGTCCCCTTTATCTCAGTATCCCACCTTCGTCGCCAGTGTTAAGTCATGGGAATGAGACTCAGGACACCAGCATGATTCCAATTTGTTTTTACTTCCATCTAGGACTGAGCAGCGAAGAAACTGTGGCAGCCCTTCTTATACTCAGGCTGCTCATGGCTGTGGCCAGTGACGGGTCTTCAAATTTCCCACTGCCATGGACCGACCAATTACAGGTGAGTATGCTAATACATAACAGGTACATCATTTCTAATTGTACAAATGTTCATCTTGGCACAATTAATGCTTGTAAAGCCTGTGATAGCTTCTATATTGTAAACCTATATTGTACAAATACATTCAGAATAAATGCCCAGGTAAGAGCCTGGAAGATAATGATCATTCATTGGCTATAAATGCATTTCTTCCCAGAGGGACTGACCCCTCTAGTACTGACTGATAACTACCCCTCCCCCTGGAAGCAGGCAGTAGACCACAAGCTGGGCTCCTGTGGGCTCTCACCAGTATTTTTAATCTCCCTGGGCTTTGACCAAGCAAAGCAAGTAGTAATCAATAGAATGAAGGATATGGGGTTCCAAGAAGAACTAAATATGTTGACTTGCCACAGCAGGCACAGAATTAAACAGGGAGTGTGGAAATCAGCAAGATATCTAAATGATCTGCTCTCCCCAAAACAAAGAATTGCATTCTTCAGAGCCAGATTTAATATTTTCCCATCAGCAATCCTTCAGGGCAGGTATAAGAAAACACCAGTAGCAGAATGGGTATGTATATGTGGTAAAGGAGAAGTTGAAGATATCTCACATGTGAGTTTTACAGAGTTTATGGGTCATTGTATATTCTCCCCTTGCTAGAGAGATTGCCAGGGAGGGCAGACAATTTTTATGTAGACTTTCTCCTCGAGGATTCAAATCCAGCTATTATGCGTGCAGTGGCAAAATTCTGTGTTGCTGCAATGTCTACTAGAAAAAAAATTGGTTAAAAAATTATAGCTGTCAAATTGTGATAATTTTGGAAGATAGAACAAACTTTGGAAAATGATATTTACATACATACTTATTGGCTCTCCACTCATATAAACCAGGGAGTGCCCCTAACTGTTTGAGAACATGTATTTTCTTAACAGATGTTTTTATCCACTATTAATGTATTATAATGTGTCAGTATTTTTTATGTATATTGTAAATAGTGGTCTATTGCTGGTCTAAGACTGTAATAAAGTTCTATTCTATTCTATTCAGAACAAATGCCACCTCAGTCCTAGAGTCTGACTTTTCATCTATTTTAGATTTAATTTTAGTGTATTCTGCCTTACCTAATCATATGAAGATTAGACAATATTCCCTTTCTTGGAATTAGATGGTAGCGAGCAATATTGATGGGGGGTATTCAGCTTAATGATTGCACTCCCCCCAAAGCTGCATATTATATCCCATAATGGTTCCATGTAGATCACTGATTTCAAATTCAAATTGTCACGACGGTCCACATAATATGTTAATTAGCCTGAGAGCAGTACCACTTTTCGGGCCTTCAGTAAGAACATCTAGTAGTAAAAAATGAAGCAAGTTAAACATACTGTGAATGCTATATGCATGGTGCCAGATAGTAATTAGGACAGACCCATAGGATGTGAAATCCTGAGCCACACCTGACTGGAAACCTCAGCATGAGCATTAAAAATCCCAATGAAAAGAAAAGAAAAACAGTCTAGTGTGACATTGCATCTTATCCCAACTTGCTTATGAAGAGAAATTGGGGAGCAGAGTAGATGATATAGTAATATTTCTGTCTCAAAGAAAAGGTCTCTACCACCCAAATATAGCTACAAATGTTCATAATTTTGACTGACCATTAGATCGAGCCACACCACTTTCCATCTCTCCAACACTAGTCTGCTGGATCATGGAGCACCCTGGCAGATCATACAGAGAAAAACTGCCCTGTTTCTTAGCCAGATCTCTGGAATATATAATATTTCATCACCTTCATTCAGGGTTAAATCTTGGATAAACTTTTTACCAGCAACTCAGCTGATATTAGAAAGCAGAACATTTGAATTGGAGTGCCCACTATCACCATCACTTTTTTTTTGGCTAGACTGCAACCTGAATAGAAGTATGGTTGATAACAGCCTACCCTGCTTTCATTTCAAGGGACAAGTTGTGGTCTTCCACCAATTTTCACAATTCTTTCCAATACTTTCATGAGGCCAGTTCCCTATATTGTGATGTTTATAATAGCTAGCATAAGTCTATCATATAGGTTCTACAAACCTCTGAACAACTTACTAGATAGATACAAAAGCACTCTTTAATGCCCTTTTGTGGTAGCCTAGATGATTTCCAAAATCTATTACAGCCCTTCCATTCTATGATTTTATAATGCAGGTATGTTCAGTATTACGATGTTTTGGCACAAGATGTTCATAAATTACTCTTTAGATACTAACAAGATAGAACCAGCATGTTGATATAAAATATATGCTTATTAGTAAGCCCTACACATTGTCACTTAAAAGTTAGTGTTCAGCAGGTACTCATTTCAAATAAATAAGCATATAGTTATGGAAAGAAAGAAAGGCAAAAAAAGATACAAAATTTTGTGTTTCATTATGGTGGGTACAAAACCTTCAAAAATGGTGGTTCACCTGAAGAGCACAAGTACCTATTTTTGAATTATTAAGAGTTGTATTGTGGGAGTCTCTGTGGTTAAACTGGGAGAAGATTAAAAGACAATGTTATTTGAAAATTCCAGTCTGGTTATCGACTATTGAAGCATTTTCGTA
Organism: Pseudonaja textilis; assembly: GCF_900518735.1. The sequence continues at coordinate 1,430,868 of NW_020769365.1, forward strand.
TCCTATAATATACAAAAAGGAACAAACAGTTAGATATGGTGAAATATTGAATGAAAAGGGTGAACTCTATGCAAAAACTAGAGGAACAAGGTATAAAGATGAATTGGTTTTCATATGCGCAAATACATTCAAGGTATGATAAAGACTGTAAAACAGAAGGTTTTTATGATAAACTGACTGACTTAGATAAGATTTTGACAGGTACTGATGAAAAGGTGATTAAAAAATTGTATGGATATTTATTAGAAATTAAACTAGAAGAAGAACAAGTTAAAGAAACTATGATTGCTTGGGGGAAGAATTTTGGATATGGGATTAATTTAGATAAATGGCAAAAATTGTGGTCTCAAAATTATAAAATGACAATGTCAACAGCATATAAAGAAAATTTGTATAAGGTGTTTTACAGGTGGCATTTTCCCCTGACAAGAATAGCAAGAATGTTCAAGAATAAATTCGAAAAATGTTGGAAATGTCATCAGACACCTGGCTCATATTACCATATGTGGTGGACTTGTGCGGATGCTAAAAAATATTGGACTAAAATCCACATGTGGTTGGAAAAAATGACAAAAAAAAACATATAGACTTGAAACCAGAGATACTTTTATTGGGAATTTTACCTGAAATATATAGTAAAGACTTGAAATACCTGATTGTAAATGTATTAACAGTGGCTAGGATTGTATTTGCTAAAAACTGGAAAAATAAGAAAATACCATCACAGGAGGAAATCATTAAGAAAATATTGGAATGTGCTGAAAATGAGTAGATTGACATTTGAAATTAGAGAACAAGAGGATAAACAATTTTATAAAATGTGGGATCTTTTCTATCAATGGTTAGACAATAAAGTACAGTAATGAAATATGTAGACTTTTAGAAAATAATAAATATATAAAGATGTACTTCTTTCTTATTATATTTACAAAATGATTATAGTATAGATTTGGGATGATAATATGAACTGTTATAAAATAAACTAAGTAAATTATGGTTATCTTGTAAAACGTGAATGAATAAAAGTATAGTCAAATGATAGATTAATAATGATACTAAGGTATTTGATTTTTGATTGACAATATGAGATTATATGTAATGTAATTGTAATTGAAGACTACGAAACGGAAGCACAAAACAATTTGTAAACCAACCAGCACACTGTATGTACACCTATGGAAGATAGCTTGATGTTTTTATGTTTTGTTTGTTTATGTTTGTTTTTAAAAACCAATAAAATTTAATTTAAAAAAAGAGTTGCATTGTTTTCAAGGCTGACATAACTACTCATGAATGAATTATAGTCACACAACCACTATCCTTTCTTTTGCATATGGAGATAAATGAGATAAGCTTTGCAAACACTTTTAAGAAATGTTATTCATTTGCATATGCTCACTCACACCCCTACATATCAAACTTATCATTAAATATATATCTTTAAAATTAAAAACATGCAAAAATTAATTCAAACTCCATTCACTGTTCTCATCAACAACCTTCAAAACAAAGCAGTGAAGAATGAAGATACAATCTCATCACTTGGACATGTATCTTCCCAACTATTTTTGGCCATAGTCATTCATACAGAGACTATCTACAAGAGCCACACACAAAAAAAACATACAACAGAAAGCAAAACTCATTCAAGTCACCTGGAATTTAATTTAGCTTAACCTTCCTCCAGCTAGCACTCTTCAGAAATATTGACTTATAAACCCCAGTCTCCAGCTAAAATAATAACTGGGATTGTGGGAACAAACACATCTAGAAAACATTAGATTGGGCAATTGATTCTGTTGAATTCATTCTCTGCATCAGTCAATTTGAAGACTGTCAGTTTTCCATGTACCTGATGACAAATCTCTTTCTACTTGTTTTGTAAAGATTCAGATCAAACAAAATATTTTCATATCCCTGAAAATTTATATTTGCACATTCTTTGAATTCAGATACAATATTTGGACTTACTTTAATTCATTTACTAAGAAATCTTGTAATATGAACCAGACCAACGTTTATCTTCCAATAAGAATTTTGTTTTTGATGTATTTTGTTCAATTCATGTATTTTCCTGTTCAGCTCAATAATTTTCTGTAGTAAATATGTACTAATATTTTACTACTAAGGTACTTTAATTCCAGTATTAGTACCACTTATACTAGCCAGGAAATCTGAGAAGATAGTATCATAAAATAATAATGACCTTGATGTGGCTTCTATTCAAACCAAAGGAACTTTCTGTACCTTATGATATGATCCTTGAATATATGGTTCTAAATAATGCAAATTATACCATATTGGAATAATACCTCCATGTACTACATATATGAAGGACAATTATTCAAAAGACAAAATTAAATTAAATTAAACATATTGTATTTTAACTGTGGCAGACATTGTGCCCTAAATAAAAGTAATACATGGTCATCTTAAGAGCAACAATGTTACTATTATTTGTGGCATGTAATTTACACACCAAATAATTATACTGTGAAATAAACTATGCCTGAAAGTTCTGTCTGATCACATCACTGCAGTGGTTTTTCTTATTTTTGTTTGCAGGAAGCAATCTCTATCTTGCAAAGAATTACTTTGCATTTGGACACCTAAGGGAATTACTCTGGGCAAGATAATTAATAGGATGCATCCAAGAGTTGTGTTGAGATTGACTCAATGGGCGGAAAGCAATACAATGTATGGAGATAAGAAAAACAGAATTAGAAGAATGGTTTAAAAGAGATTGCTAGGACTTTATCAGTTCTGCAGGTTCTTTTGAATTTATTCAAATATATACACCCTTTATAGATTACGTTTTAAACTGTCAGCTCTAAAGAACTGACTTCTTTGATTCCTTTTGGCTGTTGTTGAATGCTAAAGAGTGAAAAGGGGGAGGGCAAACCCTCTCTTCAGCAGTTCAAGGATTTGTAGACATACCTTTTCCTATTTGGTCCTTATTTGAATTTCCCTGCAGTTGGTGATGTCTTTTATATAGGCATACTTGGACTAAAAGGAAACAGCAGTAGCATGGATGGAACCCGATGCTCTGAAATTAGAGGATAAATAACTAAGTTGGAATTATACTACTTTTCTTCTCTAGTAGAATAAATAGGCCAAAAGCAGGATGGTGATTTAATTGAAGGGAAACTGGATCAAGCAATTATAGGAAGAATTTCTTTGTATTAAGGCTGTGCAAAGCCTCAAAGGAATGCCTCAATGAAGTTTCAATTGATTATCCCTTCTAAACAGATTTGTGAAGATGGGATCCTGCTTGGAAAAAGAGAATCAAATCAGAGGGCTTAAAAGAACAGCATTGCCTTTTGAAGCACTTTGCAGATTTGATGGCTTTTTTGTTGCTTGTGACTTGTTATAGATAATCTACAATAAGGGACCTTCAGTTCTATATGTGGAGAATGCTAATGGGAACAAATTGTGCAATAACCTCTGACAATGGCCAAGAGCAACTAGCCAATGCGTGTTCGAGCTTTATTAAATTGTCTGCTTTTTTTGAAGTGGTAAGGCTAATATTACTATGAACTTCATTCCTTTTCTCAGATCTCCAGTTCTTTAACACAGCCAGCCATAAACCTTAACTCTTGTGCTTATGAATCCACATCAATCTTCCAATGTAGCAAGGCATTCAGCTCAGTTCTTAGCACTGTATTAACTCAAGGATAGCTGAATGATATTTTATTTGTTCTGTTTGTTAAATTTATTTGGCACCCATTTCACCATGGGGCTACTCTGGGCAGTTTACAGCGATAAAAATGGGAGGCGGATGATAAAAAATATAAATATAACAATATAAAGCAATGAAACAAACAAAACAAACAATGACAGCACCATGAATTAAAAGAATGGTGGGAGAGTCGGGAAGTGCAGGAGGGAGGGAGGATAGGCTAATTAGTCCAGGTAGCCACCTCCAGTATTGGGTCCCCCAAAGAGTCCAAGAATGCATTCTTGGATCCAATTGGTGTGAATTCTTACATAAGCCCTTACTCTGCATAATTGGAACATAATTGGACTGAAGCTTAGGCTGTCCTAACTATTTAATGTTTTTAAGAATAGAGGGTATAAGCTGCAAATGATAACTGTTCTGTGTCGGCCTCTTTATAGTCTCTCGATCTTGCCTATATCTGTAGCATGTTATATAACTGCTTCTGCCATTTTTGCCCATTAATAAAGTCCAAAGGCAACTTGCCCATATGTCACAATTCAGTCCAGACACTGATAAGGAGGGTCTTTTCTAGGGGTGGCAATTTTGTAAACTCCAATGATGTGATAAGACTTAACAAACACAGGGTGGGAAAAGTCACTGATAATTTCTCAGCATCATGCCACTCTTGATTCTCCTGAAAAATATGGAGGAAAAAATATTAAGTTTTGTATTTTTCAATTGGAGGAGGACACATTTTGCATTGAGGGATTCATTTTGAACAATTTGGAAATAGCTTGGCTTTTAAAAAAATTCTTGCTTGCTGTCCATTAAAAGATGTGGGGGAGGGGAATGTGGTGCAACACTTGAAGATACCCTGTTGAATAAAGAAGATTAATGTCATGTAAAGGATCAACCAGCAATGCAACTTGCATCCCATTCTATTAAAAAAACAAAACAACTGCATGATGCATTTTGATTTTTTTGATTTTTCAAATCAACAAAAAGACATAAAAAGTTCACTCATAGGACATACTAAGGGTGATAATTTATCACAAGGTTACAATAACGAGTTTGGCTCCAATTTGCTGTCTGTCTCAATTACTGCTTAAAGGAGCTGCTTCATTCCACCTAATAGTAGGGCCAGCATAATCACCAAGCATTTTCTATGTGAAATGTGCCAGGTACCCACAGGAGTGTTGTGAGTTAACCTTCTTTTCATTCTCTTTTTATGCTATATTCAGGATCAATAAAGGAAAAAAAACCTGTCCTAACTTTGAAAGTAGCTATCAAGCAAGTTTCTCAGTGCAGGTATGACTCAAATTATTCAATGGGGCAGCAGCCTTTCAATATCTTCATTATACAGTCTGGGAATTGCATTGTGCAGCTGGAGCATGGCACATCAGACAATGGCCTTTAAAAAATCCAAATACGGCACAGAAAGGGGGAAAGGAATGGTTGCAATGGCTGCCTCGGAGGGGGGAATAGATAGAGAGATTCTTTTTAGGAAATAGTCTTGTGTACATGTATAGATGACCATAATAAACATACACAAAGCATTCTCTCCTCTCCACCCACTCACACAAAATTGTTAAAAGAATGCCATGGAACTTTCTATCATGCAAAATAATCATTCAATTTTGTGTTTTTCCATCCCAGGCCATTATCCAATCAGAGATAATAAGATTTTGTGTTGGCTTGTCATGAGAGACAGGCAGAAACTTGCCAAAGTTTAGGAACAAAAGTTTTCAAAGGGAATTTGCATTATACTGAGCCATTTATGTAGAAGTAAACTGAGTCTGAATTATGTACTTAAAAGTTATTCATAGCCATTATTGAGAATGATGGCTATTTTGCTTCACTTTATAGTCAATTGCAGAAATAAAGTTCTTTCACTTGGGGGCAGAAGAAAACTTAGAAGAATTTAATTTTAAACTAAATTATTTGGATGGAGAGATCATCTATTATTGAAGGTGAAGTGCCAGGAGGAAAGATGGTTACAGAGATTTTAACTCTGCAAATCCTGCAATTTCATTACTTTCCTCATTGAATATTTATGTAACAAAGCCGCATTAGTAGCTTCATCTACAGGCTTCCCAATTATTACTGTAAGATAACTTACAGACCAATTGACAAACTAGCAGACTCAAAGTGCTTGGGAATTGAGCTAGTTTAATGTTTCAAAAAATTTCCTCTAATGAACCAAGTTTGTAAAGCTTAGTTTTAGGAACTTTTGGTAGATAGCAGTATCGTGAATTGATTGAATCTGGTTATTTGAACATTGTCTACTATTAGGTAGGAGCATTAAGATTTCCTACACTCCAATATTCCACTAAGATCTCCTATATTGAATACTTTTGTAGATGTGTGAAAATTTCCTGCATCCTGTGTCTTATGTCTCCTTCTGGATCTTGTCTGGTATTTTACATGTTATGTCAACATTGGATCATTTGTAGTCTGTTTTTGCTTCAACAAATTACCTGCAGTTTCTTTGCAAGGCTTTCCAGAAGTAGTTTGTCAGTACCTCCTTCTTAAGGCTGAAAGTGGCTGACCCATGGTCACCCAACTGGTTTCATGCTCAACTGGTCTCCCATTTTCTAGTCTGATTCATTACTCACTTCATAGATTGGCTCTCTCAACCTAAATTACCTGAAACTAAAAATCTGTGAGTCAGATAACTTTCGTTCAAGGAAGCAAAATTAACTTACATGAATAATTAGCCAATTTTTTTAAAAAAATGATTTTTCCCCTAACGTTTCTGTTTCCTTATTGACTCAATGGTCCCAAATTATATTAATACACAATAGAGGAAAAAAGAGATATAAATGAACATTCTACCCCACATTGCTCAGTTTTTAAATATTTTGTTACCATTACTTCATGTTCAAAGATGCCTATTGACATCTTCTTCAGAGGCCTTGCCCACAGGCCTTGCCCACAGCATCTATTTTTGGATGGTAATGATGGTCAAAACTTGGTCAAGTTTTGGATGGTCAAACAACTAGCAACTTCATTCATGAAACACACTTCCCTACGTTTATTGATCTAAAAGGTGGGCAATCTAGAGCATCAATGGCACATTCTCCATTCTAACTCCAGTGGAAAATGAAGAAATATAGTTTCTTAAGGACTCAGATAGTTAGCAGACCTAAATGGCCCAAAGTGTTGACATTCCAGTTTAACAACAATCTTCCCAAATTACTGTTACCATGTTGTATGATGTTATCATGCCATGCTTAATGGCACCTTGCCATCAAAAATAATAAGAAAAAATGAGACTTTTAATGCCAGGACATTTTAACTATATTTTTGCTTTTGCTTTTTAAGCATTCTGTTTACTTTGGTAATTGCTTTCATTCTTTTTGTTATGTGCTTTGCTGCTGCTGTTTTCTTTTAAAATGTATATAAGACCTCAGAAATGTTAAGTGGATGTTAAATACATATTAAAAATTATATTAAATGAATGTAAATTTACTTTTGTTTGTGTTCACAAGGTATCATTAGCATTATAACACACATTTTCCATCATTCAAAATATTTAAAATGAGGTCAGTAAAATGAGGACTCAGATTATTGGGACAATATGCTGATTCTGTAAACCACTTAGAGATGACTGTAAAGCACTTTGAAGCAGTATGTAAGTCTAAGTGCTATTGCTATTGTATAGAAATGTAAAGGGATGCAGATTCAACAAGAACCAAACTGGCATCTGAAGTTCATGTGATTTTAATTCAGTTACATGTTGCTTGTAAAAACATTCATTAGTCAGGGAAGCAGATGGTTTGTTGTTAGGTTGAAAGGTTTGTCCATGAGAACATTATGTGACCTCTGTGGAGATTGAGATGCTATAGATGATGCAAGGAATAGATTAAGCTATTAATAAAAAACAACATTGCTCTTTTAAATTAAAATGTCAGTGTTCTAACCCAGGCTTCATCAAACGGAATCAATATCAAACTTGTTTTAAAAGCAAAACCTATTTTATTGAAACACTGAGAATTACTTTCATTCCAAGCCAGAACTAATTATCAACAGTTCCCCAAGATAAGCATATGCCTTTCAGTGCTATGGGATGTTGCCAAAAACAGAATTATCCAATTAATTAAAACAGAAACCAACCAAAGTACAAGAAAAAACCAACCAGGGTACACAGAGCTCCAAAGAGGACTCTGAATCAATCAAACTACTTTGCTTCCTGCAAAACTTCCATCATTGACATCTGACTTTTATCCCTTGTGGGATGGACAGTCACCTCCCAGCCTTACTCCCGAGTCACCCCTTCTGTTTCAGCTGCTCTCGCCTTCTAGCAGCTCTGTCACATGCGCACTGGGAACAGGATCCCCTGGGTCCTCTGCTTTGCTGCTGCCAGATTCCAAAGGCTCCAAAGGCAACACCCCACTCCCAGATGGTTCTGGTCCCATCCCTGCATCAGATGCAGGACCCTCATCTAAGTCCCCTCCAGACTTCCTGACTGGTCCCTGTTCTTCCCCAATGTCCAATTCTGCTGCCATCTGCACTGGCTGCCAGTGAACCACAACACATAACATGGGGATTTTGTCACAAAAGTTCTCCTTGTGATGGTAATTTCTATCATTAGGTCCTCAATTTGACAGCTCAGCTGGAGAAAACAATGTTAAACATAAAGATAATGAATTAGATTATATTTGAAAATGGCTTGATTGATTTGTATATAATTTTAACCTCCTTGGATAGAATGACCAATGACTATGGAAGACTTTCCTCCTGTTAGTATCTTGTGCTATCATTCTGGACCTGATTAAAAGCCAAGATATTGAGATGTGCTATACAGTCCCCAGGAGAAATATAAATTCCTCTTTCTGAATTTTTCCCATGTTTTCAGGCATGGACAATGAATCTTCATAGGACATATGTGAGTCATTTTCAGGTCTGCCAAGAACAGGCCAAAGCAAATGCCAGGGTTCCCTCACTAAATTACTTTGGATCTGCCAAGGGTAGACGTTATACAGCAACCCACTAAAGCCACTGGCCAAGATTTCTGTTTGGCCCTTAGTTGGATTCAACAGATTATGTTCACCTTGCAGTTTATTGCTTCACTTCTGCCTTAAATAGAAATTTAATTCTATTTACATAAATCCTATTTATCCATCTTGAACATCTCTAGAGCGAACATCCCTACAAAACAAACAAAATATTAGAAGTTATTGGAAAACCTTCTGTTCCGGACTAGCGGGCTCGTAGCCTGCAAATCTGATTGGCCCGCTGATAACCGGTCATGATTGGTTGCCATAGACTAATGCGATTGGCCAGTAAACGGGCTGCCGCGATTGACCCTGCCAAGAGCGGCAAACTCAAATCGCCTTCATTGGCTGCCTAGCCGCAGCCAGCCCTATATAAGGGGCTGCTGCGGCTGGGGTTAGTTGCTCAGATCTAAAGTCACAAATAAAGAGCTGTTGTTGCTATCTGAGTCTTGCCTCTGTTCTTGAACCGTCCTCCCAGATTTAACACTGGCAACGAGGGTGGGATGCGGAGGCAACGAAAGCTATTGAAATTGAGCTAGCCGAAAGAGCACGTGGCTGACAGAGCGCAACGACGGCGACATGGCCAGCAGCGCTATACCACCCGCACCATTCAATCCAGCTAGCGAAGACTGGGACTCGTACATGGACAGATTTCAAATGTTCCTGGAATCCAACAACCTCAAAGATGCCACGCCCAGCAAGAAACGAACCGTTTTTCTAACCCATTGTGGACCAGCCGTTTTAAAGATGGCTAAAGCCTTAGCCAAGCCAGTTGAAGTTAAAACCATGGATTGGGACACCCTTGCTCCCATCCTGGTTAACCATTACGCCCCAGCCGTGCCAACTCTCATTCGCAGACATGAGTTCTACCAGAGGGACCAATGTGAAGGTGAGAACATTGGGGATTTTGTGGCAGACCTGAGGAACCTGGGTGGTTTGTGTGGCTTCGCCAACCTCGAAGAAGCCATGAGAGATTGCATCATCCTTGGCCTCAGAGACCCAACTGTCCAGAGCAAGATTATGGCCAAGGGAGACTTCTCGCTTGCAGATGCCATAGCAGACGCCACAGCAGCCGAAGCCACTCGTAAATCGGCAGCACAAATGCGTCGAACCAGCGGGACCAACCGCCAACCCACCAACGATGCTGGGAAACCTTCAGACAAGTACACATCAACCACCCATCACGAAGATGTCGAGTCATCCTCAGACAGCGAGGAAGAAGTCCACAGGCTCCGATCAGAACATGAGCAACGGGACCAGCGGGGTCGCAAATCCAACTACCAATGCGCCGGATGTGGGGGAAACCATCCCCGATCCGAATGCAGATTCTTAGATGCTATATGCCGTTTTTGCGAGAAACAGGGGCACATCGCGAAAGTATGCAGAAACAAGAGAAATTCCAGCCCCAGACGGAGAGGGAGCAGCCCAAAGAGAAATGATGGCAACGCCACCACGCAGAGGGACCGCCCTAGCAACCAGTGGAACCGGTACAGCAGACCCCGAAGGTTTAACAACACCCCCAGATGAGAGGAGGCTCATCAAACCATCACCATTGGCCATGCTTCATCACTTGACGCTAAAAAGATCTGAGTAGAGGTCATGATTGAAAACAAACTGTGCAACATGGAAGTCGACTCTGGGTCATCACTATCCATGGTATCCTGGAGAACACTCAAGCAGCTCATCCCCAACATCTGACGCCAAGACCTCAGCAGTCAGAAACTCATACTGAAAGACTATCAAGGCAACCAGATTCCAGTCGCAGGTACCCGCCATGTGCAGGTCTCGTTCAAGGGACATAAGGCAATTCTTCCACTCACCATTGTAGACCGAGACCGGCCAAGTCTATTGGGTCTTCAGTGGTTCGCGCCATTAGGAATCAGAATGGCTGGCATCCATCATACTGAAGACAATGACTGGGAGGCGGCTCTCGTCCACGACTTCCGAGAAGTGTTCAACGAAAGCCTAGGCAAGTACAAGGGGTCCCCTATTTCATTTAATCTTCGCCCCGACATTGCACCCATTCGCCTAAAGCCACGCCGAGTTCCCTTTGCTCTCAAATCCAAAATTGATGAGCAACTGGACAAATTAATTGCGCAAGGCATGTTAGAACCTATTGACCACGCCCGATGGGAGACACCAATTGTTACCCCCATAAAGCCTGACGGGTCCATAAGAATCTGCGGTGACCCCCAATCACGCACTACAGCAGAGCGCCTACCCAGTACCAGTTGTTCAACATCTCCTGCATTCACTTGGGGGTGGCAAAATATTTGCAAAATTAGATCTGGCCCAAGCGTATCAACAGCTACCAGTTGATCCCGAGACTGCAGAAGCTCAAACTATAGTCACACATCATGGTGCATTCAAATGCAACAGGCTCCAGTTTGGTGTAAGCGTAGCCCCAGGCATCTTTCAAAGCCTGATGGAGAGACTATTACAAGGGATAAAAGGGGTCGTGCCCTATTTTGATGACGTATTAATAGCAGCACCCACAAAAAACCAATTAGAAAAACGCCTCAGAACAGTCCTACAGAGGTTCAAAAATGCTGGCCTCAAGGTTAAGAAGGAAAAGTGCCAGCTTTGCACAGAAAGGGTAGAGTTTCTTGGCTACCTCCTTGACAAGCAAGGAATCCACCCCACAGAAAAAATATTGGCAGCTATCAAAAACGCCCCAAGACCCAAAAACAAAACCGACCTCCAAGCCTTCCTGGGACTTATTAACTTTTATAACATCTTCCTACCCCAGAAGGCGACTGTTGCTGAGCCCCTTCATAGACTACTCAATAAAAGGGCATCCTGGATTTGGGGACGTCGGGAGGAACACGCCTTCCAGCAAGTAAAAGACCTCCTTACCTCAAAGGCAGTACTAATTCAGTATAACGAGACACTACCTTTGACTGTCACGTGTGATGCCTCAACATTTGGGGTAGGGGCCATCCTGAGCCACGTCCTACCAAACGGGTCAGAAGCACCAATTGCATTTTTTTCACGAACTCTATCAAAAACAGAAAGAAACTATAGCCAATTAGATAAGGAAGCCCTTGCTATTGTCTCTGCAATTAAACGATTTCATGAATATGTTTATGGGAGACCGTTTTTTATTATAACGGATCATAAGCCACTACTTGGGATCCTGGCATGCAACAAACCTACTCCACACATTCTCTCCCCCAGAATGACATGATGGTCAGAATTTCTCGCTGCCTACGACTATCAATTAAAGTATCGCCCGGGGAAATCTATTCCCCACGCAGATGCCTTGAGCCTCTCAGCGCTACCTGAGCCACAGGAAGACCCAGGTCCCACACTCCTGGTACTGCAAATAGAGACAATGCCATTGCCTCCACTAACGGCCCATGACATCGCCTTTGAAACCAAAAGAGACTCTTGTTTGGCACGAGTTCTTGGCTGGGTGGAGAGGGGATGGCCAGATTACAACACTAAGGAAATGTTTAAGCCGTTTAAAAACAGACAAATGGAACTTTTTTCACAAAAGGAGTGCGTTTTGTGGGGAGACCGAGTTGTTGTACCAACTAAGTTACAAAAAAGGGTCTTGCAAATGCTACACGATGGACACCCGGGCATTGTGCGTATGAAAGCACTGGCAAGAAGTTACGCCTGGTGGCCAGGTATGGACAAACAAATTGAAACCTGGGTCGCCTCTTGTAACAAATGCCAGGAAAACCACTCAGCTCCACCTAAAGCCCCACCAGCGGAATGGGAAACACCCAGGGGTCCTTGGTCTCGCATTCATATTGACTTTGCGGGACCTACGAGAGGCCACACCTTCTTAATAACTGTAGATGCCTACTCAAACTGGCTTGAGGTCAATAAAATGAAAGCAACCACTACTGAGGCGGTCATTAAAAAACTGAACAGACTCTTTGCCACACACGGGTTACCAGATGTCCTGGTCTCTGACAATGGGCCCCAATTTACTGCCTTAGCCTTTGAACAGTATTTAGCGGAATGGGGCATCTGACATGCACTCACATCACCGGCTCATCCTGCAGCGAATGGCCGGGCTGAACGAATGGTTCAGTTTACAAAGAAAACCCTGCAGAAAATGGATCAAGGCAACATCCACGACAAAGTCACTAGAATGCTGCTCCTACAACACATCACACCAAACAGCACGACCAACAAGAGCCCAGCTGAACTCCTGATGGCCAGGAAACTCAGATCGCCTCTAGATCATTTGCACCCTGCCTACACCCCGGAAAAGCCCCTGGGTTCCAGCAGCAAGCACCGTGTTTTCAAGGTAGGAGACCTTGTTTTCGCAAAAATTTTTTCTAGGGATCCCCTTTGGATTCCTGCCCAAGTAACTCAAGTAACGGGTCCCTGCTCCTACCATCTACTCACCACTGATGGCAGACCATGGAAACGCCATATTGACCAACTGCGCTCCAGACTAACCACATCTTCCAACCCTGACCCTAATTTTGACGCTGGGGGGGAGGGGAAGCAGTCAACTCAGAATTAGAACCAACACCTGTTTATTCTGAGCTAATACCGAGATCACCGCACCATGGTTGGCAACACTCACCAGCTGCAGCTGAGACTGGACAGTCAAACGCTTCACCAAGAAGCAGCAACCAGGCAGGTTCAGCGAGCCCTGGGAGCCATGGCAGTAACAGCGAGGCTGAGGACTCTATCACCCCGGGGGCACCAGAGGAGAGCCCTAACCATGGCACCGGTTCACCGTTCCTGTTTGATCCAGCAAGCAGTCCATCTGAACCCGGGTTTGAACAGGGACAAGTGGAATTGCGTAAGTCAGGCAAACAGGTACGAAGACCTGCCTACCTGCGAGACTATATTATTCCACCCCTTAAATGGAACCGAGAGGGGAGGGGTGTTCCGGACTAGCGGGCTCGTAGCCTGCAAATCTGATTGGCCCGCTGATAACTGATCGTGATTGGTCGTCATAGACTGATGCGATTGGCCAGTAAATGGGCTGCTGCGATTGGCCCTGCCAAGAGCGGCAAACTCAAATCGCCTTCATTGGCTGCCTAGCCGCAGCCAGCCCTATATAAGGGGCTGCTGCGGCTGGGGTTAGTTGCTCAGATCTGAAGTCACAAATAAAGAGCTTTTGTTGCTATCTGAGTCTTGCCTCTGTTCTTGAACCGTCCTCCCAGATTTAACACCTTCCTTAAATACTGAATCAGTTAATAGATTCAGATCAGCCGTTTTGAGAACATATTGGCTTCCTTGTGGCAAAAACTCAGCACTACAACCTTAACTGGAAAGAGACGCTAAAAGGGGAAGGAATCAGCTGATCATGATGGATTCTAATTCATATAATGTATAATATCAGTGTAGACAAAAGGGAAATTATTTGTACTTTAAGAGGAATAGAGTGGTTTTTGAAAGAACCTTGAACCACTGGGTGTATAGTAAAACCTCCTAACATGTATTATTAAGTTCTGTGAGGAGTGGCTTTGCTGGCAAACCCTCACAATTCCAATCTGACAATTTTGATTACCACATTGCTATGTTGTTGTTTATTGTTATTTAACAGCTATCTGCAATATAACTCTCAATGTAGCAAAACCTTAACTAGGTTCTTAGGAATAAGATTTTTTCTATTGTTATTGAAAATAGAGATGTTGTAAAATTTACATTCATGCAGAATACAGACAATCTGGGAGAAAAAGGATTTAAACTTCTACAAAAGCTAACAAACAAAAAGAAAGAAAATCTTTCCTCTAGTTTCTCATGCAGGCAGACATTCACTGTTGTTTTTATTGAACTTGTTAGTACTCTCAGCAATAGTATTTTTAAAAAGTTGGGAAGGCAAAGAAGAAAGCAGAAACCTCTAGCAAACTGCCTATTGAAATTAACTGCCTTTTGGAAGAAATAAAAATGACTAAGGCCCCAGGTAACATTTAGTCTGGGAACAATATGCTCTGGCTGTCACAGAAGAAGAAGAAGCTTGTCTGCCTGCTACTTAATTTTTATCACATAGACAATATCACATTTGCCTAGAATTTGGATGACAAGCAGAAACAGAAATTTAGGAGCTTTATAACAGTTTTTATGGGCTAATCTTATTTTTTATCACAGCAACATTTTTTGTAGTAGCAGTCACAGACTGATCTAGCTTTCTGTTTCACTGGGACAAATCCAGATAAATTAGACCTTTTATATTGTAGCTGTCAAAAAAAGAGGCCTACCTTGTATGCTGCTTAAAAGATGTTTTATTGTGTCATTGTGAAAAAAAATCTTTAGCATCCATTCTCACTGACGATTATCCACAGGACTTAAAACCCCAAATGTGTTGTTCTGAACATACAATCTGTTATGTCCTTGGGACTGACCGAAGTCCCCAACCAGGTCCGTTCATGTTGCGGGGGCGTTTGCTGCTCCCATTGGTTGGCTCCCTTCGACAGCCGGCTATAAAAGCCGGCTGCTGGGTTGAGCCAGCTGCTGTTCGCTGGGCATGTCTGCTAGTTAGCCAGCAGACGCGACAGCCCTTTATTCGTTTGAATAAAGCAGTTCTTGTTAATGCTCTGGTCTAGCCTCTCATTGCTCGAACATAACACTGGCGACGAAGGTGGGATCAGGCTAACCAGAAGCAACCAACAAATCGAGTTGAAATCACACCCAGCGCTGAGCCGCAGCCGCGCCGCTGAGAGCTCGGCCAGCTCGCTAAGAGCAGGAAGTGAAAGCAGAGTGTCTGTAGCCGCTCGGTTAGAAAGCTACAGAAGCGAAAGTAGGGCGCTGAGAGCCGCAGCCGCCCAGCTCGTAAAAGAGCGCGAGATTCAAACCGCTGCCATTTGAATCCAAGCCTTTAGTGAAGTCAGCACTGTGTCCACAGTCACTACGCTCTCCAGGGAGCGCGCAATTGAATCACTGACAGTTACGGCGCTACAGCTATTAGCCGCCTACGCTCTCCAGGAGCGCGAAATTCAAATCACTGTCAGTTACAGCGCTATAACCACAGCCGCTAAGCGCTAACAGGGAGCGTGAAATACAAAAAACCTCTCGAGAGCTGAAGTCACTGAGCAAGGTGAGGCGCTGCAGCCACAGCCGCCATGCTCACGGTAACACATTCAGGGCCACGTGTTCCCAGATCAGATCAGTCAGCTAACAGACTGAAACTCCAAGATGAACTCCAACCCGGCTTTCCCATCATTTAAGCCGGACGAAGAGAAGTGGGACTCTTATAGAAACCGCTTCAATCACTACATCGATGCCATCGGTCTGGCTGATGCTGCGGAGCACAGGAAGAAATCTTACTTCCTTATCTACTGTAGGGCCGCAGTCTTCGATACAGCCACAGCACTTTTCGTGCCACGGGAACTCAAGAACGTCCCATGGGCCGAGCTGTTGGAAACGCTTTCCAACCATTACTCTCCAAAACCATCGCAGATTGCTAGACGTTTTGCCTTTCGGATGAGGAAGCAAGCAGAGGGGGAATCCATCAATCAATACATGGCTGCCCTGAGGACAGCAGCTCTCCACTGCGAGTTCAAAAATTACTTGGACGACATGTTACTCGACCAACTCGTCTGCAGGGTCAAAGACTTGAGGCTCCAGAGACGTTTACTGGCCAGAAAGGATCTTAACCTCTCCCAAGCCATCGAAGAAGCCTTAGCTGCAGAACTAGCAACCCAGTCAGCCGCTGAGATCCAGGGCACCGCACCCAAACCCAGCTCTACTTCCGTACATTCTGAGGAGGTGGTGAGTGAGGACGACCCTACTGAACACTCAGATGTTCATCGTCTCAAACCATCTAGACGACCACAGGTAGGGGCGAGGCAGGGAAACGGCAACGCGCCCAAGCACATTCTCTTGTGCCTATCCTGCGGAGGACCCCATTCCCGGGCAGCTTGCAGGTTCAGGAACGCTACCTGCAACAACTGCCACAAGAAAGGCCACATGGCCAGGGTCTGCCAGGCAGCACACAGTGGGGCTCAAAACTCTCCTTCTTATTCTTCTCCTGGGCCTCAAAGGCAAGTAGAAAACTGTTACACGTGCTATCACGCTAACCACACTTTTCATACCTCTAATAAAATCACACTTTCTATCTATTTAGAAGGTAAGCCTTGCCGCATGGAAGTAGACACGGGGTCAGCACTCTCAATCATCTCATGGAACACACTCAAGAAACTCCAGCCCAGTCTATCGAGGAACCAACTTCAAAAGTGCCATCTCACCTTGAGGGATTATCAAGGAAAGAACATTCCAGTACTCGGCAAAGGCAAGTTCCTCGTTAAATTTAAAACCTTCAAAGGCCATCTGCCTTTAGTGGTCGTTGACGGTGCCCTCCCTAGTCTTTTGGGATTGGATTGGTTCCCCTCTCTCGGCCTTAGTATAACGGGAATCCATGCTGTCTCAGCTTCTGATACTGACTCGTTATTTGCAGACTACTCTGATGTATTCAGTAGTGAATTAGGATGTTACAATGGCACGCCCATTTCTTTTTCGGTAGACCCTCAAGCAGTTCCCGTCCGTTTAAAACCATGTAGAGTACCTTTTGCCATTCGCCCAAAACTGGACGCGGAACTGGACAAATTACTCAAGCAAGGGGTGATAGAACCCACGGATTTTGCCAAGTGGGAGACCCCGATTGACACGCCCCTTAAGAAAGATGTCAGTTTAAGAATTTGTTCTGATTATAAGACCACAATTAACCGCTACCTACAGGTTAGCGCTTACCCAGTCCCAGTCATTCAGCACCTGTTGCACACATTCGAACCTGGCACCATTTTCGCCAAATTGGACATGTCACAGGCATATCAGCAGTTCCCTGTTGACAGTCAAACGGCCGACTTACAAACTATTGTTACTCACAGAGGGGCATTCAGGTGCAAACGTCTCCAATTTGGCGTAAGTGTGGCCCCAGGTATTTTTCAGTCATTAATGGAACGAATACTCCAAGGCCTCCCTGGCGTAGTTCCTTACTTTGACGACATATTGGTCTCAGCCAGGGACAGACCCCAACTTTCCCAAAGAGTCAGAGCGGTATTAGACAAGTTCAGGCAGCATGGTCTCAAACTAAAAAGGGAGAAGTGTGCCATCACCACTAAGCAGGTGGACTTTCTAGGGTATAGAATAGATGCCTCTGGCATCCACCCGGTGGAATCTAAAGTCAAAGCGATCCACGAGGCACCCACCCCATCTACAAAATCTGAGTTACAAGCTTTCCTGGGCTTATTAAATTTCTACGCATCGTTCCTACCCCACAAAGCGTCAGTAGCCGAACCCCTGCACAGACTCCTAGACAAAAATACACCGTGGCACTGGGGACCCAAAGAAGATTATGCTTTTAAAGCAGTCAAATCTCTGCTCACCTCAGACGCTGTCCTAATACAATTCGACCAACGCCTTCCTTTAGTCTTAGCTGCAGATGCATCTCCTTTCGGGATTGGAGGCGTCTTAAGCCACAGACTTCCCAATGGCTCCGAGGCACCTATCGCTTTCTTTTCCAGAACCTTTTCAACAACCGAGCGTAATTATAGCCAAATTGATAAAGAGGCCCTTGCCGCAGTTGCCGCAGTAAAAAAATTTCACGAATTCCTTTTCGGTCACAAATTCGAGCTCATCACAGACCATAAACCACTTCTGGGACTCCTGTCTGGGGACAAACAAACCCCCCAAGTTTTGTCACCCAGGATGATGAGATGGACCTTGTTCCTGGCGGCTTACTCGTACAAACTCATCCACCGCCCAGGGAAAACCCTAAGCCACGCCGCTGCCCTCAGCCGCTGCCCCCTGCCAGCCCCTGTGGAGGACCCAGCCCCTGTCCACGCCATCTTCGATGTCAGCGAGCTCAACCTACCCATCACCGCTGACGACATCGCCACTCACTCGAAGAAAGATAAAACAATCGCCCAGGTTCTGGACTGGGTAAGGAGGGGGTGGCTGGTCACTAACTTTGCACCTGAGTTCACACCATTTAAAACTCGCCAATTGGAGCTTTCTAGTTTACAGGGTTGCCTGTTGTGGGGTACCAGAATCGTCGTTCCAACCTCGCTTCACACATCCGTCCTCAAAGCACTGCACGAGGGCCACCCGGGTGTCGTCCGGATGAAAGCGTTGGCTCGAAGTTATGTCTGGTGGCCCGGCATGGATGACGAGATCGTCAAGTGGGTAAGCTCATGCCGTCCCTGTCAGGAATCCAGGCCATCACCACCAGTCACCACACCAACTAAATGGGAGAGTGCCAACGCACCTTGGTCACGGCTCCACATTGACTTGGCCGGACCAATGCACGGCAAGACTTTCCTGGTGGTCGTGGATTCATATTCCAAGTGGATTGATGTGGCTCTTCTCCCCACGACCACCACCCAAGCCGTTGCCAAAGTCCTGACCCGTTTATTTGTGGCACACGGCCTGCCAGACACCCTGGTCTCAGACAATGGCCCCCAATTTACATCAACGGAGTTCAGCCGGTATGTCACCAACCTGGGCATCCGACACATCCTCACGGCCCCTTTTCACCCTGCCAGCAACGGGTTGGCAGAGAGAGCTGTTAGATCAACGAAGGAGGCATTGGCCAGGTTCAACCAAGGGGACTGGCATTCGAGACTCTCCCATTTCCTCTTAAGCCAACACACGACCCCCTGTACGGTCACAAACAAGTCCCCGGCCGAGCTCCTAATGGGCAGACGCCTAAGAACTGTGTTGGACAGGCTGCACCCCCACTATTGCCCTGACACCCCTCTTGGTTCTGATAGTTGGGTCAGAGATTTTGTTTTGCAGGATCCTGTATTTGTCAGGAATTACGCCGGGGATCCACTGTGGGTACCAGGGAAGATCGTGGCCATCACCGGTCCGAGATTGTATCGAGTTCAGTTGGAAGACGGTCGCGTTTGGCGGAGGCACCTGGACCAGATTAGGAAGCACCGGAGCGGTCACACCAACGCAGAGCCCTGGTCTCCGGTCAATCTCCAATCGCCACAGCCAGGGCCAACCGGGGACCAGCAGAGAGACCTGGCGCCACCATCCGAACTGAGGGAGCGGGCAGTAGACCGGGACTGCCAGCCAGAGTCTCCAACGTTGCCGACCAGTGAAACCCCCGGGTTGTTGGACAGAGACTATGTGACGAACCAACCCGAGGGCAGAGACTGTCCACTGGTGCCAGGTCCGGCACCAGAACAAAACCGCTCTCCAACGACAGCCAGTCCTGGCTCCCCGAACTCTGTGCCTCACAGTGGCTCGCCTGAGCTACGCCGCTCCGGGCGCCCGCACAGACCTCCAGCGTATTTAAAAGACTATACGTGTTCACATCTGGGGGGTAGGGGTGTTATGTCCTTGGGACTGACCGAAGTCCCCAACCAGGTCCGTTCATGTTGCGGGGGCGTTTGCTGCTCCCATTGGTTGGCTCCCTTCGACAGCCGGCTATAAAAGCCGGCTGCTGGGTTGAGCCAGCTGCTGTTCGCTGGGCATGTCTGCTAGTTAGCCAGCAGACGCGACAGCCCTTTATTCGTTTGAATAAAGCAGTTCTTGTTAATGCTCTGGTCTAGCCTCTCATTGCTCGAACATAACACAATCAACCCTTTCCAAGTTATGGGTTATGTCCTCAATCCAGAAAGGCTAGAACTAATCTATACTGAACAGAGTTATGAAACACACAAAATTTTATGTCATTTTTACTGTATAATGTCAGTAAATGCAAAGCATGCAGCCCATTAGTGTTGTAAGTTTCAACTGATACAAAATAAAATGTCCAGGATACTATTTGGTTTCTCCTTTTCTGTTTATGTTATGCATCAGTTGCATCAGTTTGCAATCTCTTCCTCTATTCAGCTGAACTCCTGGTTCTGAAATAGCTCAACAACAAAATACCTGAAAGATGATTTCCTTCTACATGAGCCTGCCCGTTACTGAAATAATAATAATGATGATGTATTAAATTTGAATGCTGTCCTAATTCCAACAAATCTGGATGAATCAGAATAATCAAAACAAATTACAATAAAACCAGTACAGGTAGTCCTTGACTTACAACAGTTCATTTAGTGACTGTTCAAAGTTACAGTGGTACTGAAAAAAGTGACTTATGACCATTTTTCACACTTACGACCACTGCAGCATCCCCTTGGTCATGTGATCAAAATTCAAACGCTTTGCAACTGGCTCATATTTATCAGAGTTGCAATGTGATCAGCTTTTGTGACCTTCTGAGAAGCAAAGTCAATGGGGAAGCCAGATTCACTTAACAACCATGTTACTTAACAACTGCCGTGGTTACTTAATAACTGTGGCAAGAAAGGTCATACAATGGGGCAAAACTCATTTAAAATGTTTCACTTACCAACATAAATTTTGGGCTGAATTGTGATCATAAGTCAAGGACTACCTGTAAAGGAGAAAAGACAAAAAAAATCTCCTGATGCTCTTTATGCTTTGTCTTCTCAAGTATTAGTCTACTCTATATGCTTTGAGAGTTCTTGCTTAGGTTTAAAAAGCTGCCCAGAAATGCTTTTGAAAGTCTTTATTCTCAGTACATTTCTATCATGAGTTCAACTGAACCCATTCTGCCTATCATGGAATGAATATCATGAGTACAAATGCCCCAGGAGGGTTATGGCATCTGACAAGCCCCGTTGTTTCTGCTGTACCTTTAACATGTTACTGTGGATGCCCCTGGCTGCATCTGAGTGATTTTTCTCCCTAGGTTCCTCTGAATATACTGTAGCTTGAAATCCCTGATCTTGAGCCACATTGACAATGAACAACACCAATTTGACTGGGAAGAAACAAAAAAAACTTGGCCATTCCAGCACCCGCCATA
Organism: Pseudonaja textilis; assembly: GCF_900518735.1. The sequence continues at coordinate 1,452,268 of NW_020769365.1, forward strand.
AATGTGAATTTATTGAAGCCTGGTATTCTATCAAAATAATAATAATAATAATAATAAAAGGAATGCAGTGGCTCAGTGGTTAAAACCCTAGGCTTGTCGATCAGAAAGGTCAGCAGTTCGGCAGTTTGAATCCCTAGCACCACATAACGAAGTGAGCTCCCGTTACTTGTCCCAGCTTCTGCCAACCTAGCAGTTCGAAAGCATGTAAAAATGCAAGTAGAAAAATGGGGACCACTTTGGTGGAAAGATAACAGCGTTCTGTGTGCCATCGGCATTTAGTCATGCTGTACACATGACCATGGAGACGCCTTCGGACAGCACTGGCTCTTTGACTTTGTAACAAAGATGAGCACCACCCTCTAGAGCTAAAAATGACTAGCATGTATTTGTGAAGGGAACCTTTTCCTTTTATCCTATCAAACAAGCAATTAACAACCATACTGATTTCAATCCAGCATATGAATATGTAAGAAACCAGACAATTGACCAATCAACAAGATAGCCAATCAGCTGCTCAGAATTTAAATATAGGTCCAAACAAACAACCAATCACACCACCAACTGACCACATGGCCACACAAGACATATATAAGCTAAAGAGCAGTAGGACAATAAAATCCTGCTGATGCTATTACGTAGTCTAGTAACAAAACATTGAGAAACTAAACTGAAAGAAGCTCGAAGAGCAAACCACTGCCAAAACCCCTAATCTTACTATCTATTTGAGAAATCTTTTCACTGAACATCAGTGAGTTAGGGCATTTCCTTCTGCATGACAACTTCCTGACTTTATGGCACAATTTGACAGAACAGGTATCAGTCTCCCGATGCAAGAATACAAACAGCCCTATCTCCCTTGTTGATATGAAAGGTTGATTGCACAGAGATTTCTACATTCGACATTCTTGATGAGCAAGTTCAAATTGTTAGTGTTTTATGGCACGGGGTACATAAAATAATTCAAATGGTAAATAAGTACTCCTTTTGAGTAGATGTTTTGGTGACACTTTTGCTTTTAAAATGGGACAAACAAAAAAGTCTACACAAATGCAATTGTCATCATTAATTCAAAAAGGTGAACACTTTTGTGAGAGGATGTCTATTTAATTAGGTACTCCTATATTTTCCAAACCCATGATTAGTGTCAATAAATATTTGTAGCTGAGGGTTGAAATAAGGGGTCCTACTAAGGATTCCTATATTTAGTGTCCCATGTCACTAAAATAGCAATAAATTAAATAATATAATCTTATGCACACTTATGTAATAGTACATCTCACCAAACTAAATAAGTAAGTGTTGTTTATATTATTTGTACTTATAGCATGGAAAAAAGCAATCTACTTAAATCCACTGCATGTAGGCTGCCTTTGTGTGCACATGAATTAAGGTATGTACACATGTGGCATCAATATGTCAGTGGGAAAAATGCCATACTCAGCTGTATGGACAAGGTTGCCAAATATTCACAGTCCATTCTATTAATCAAAATGACTGAAGGAAAAAAGCCACCCTCTGAATCTGGTATCATCTGGCAGAAATGCTCTTCTGGCTTGAAAAATAATCTGTGGGATCAAACAGTACATTTCATCTTAATCTTTGGACTTCCCTACAACTTCCAGCATCATAAATAAGCCTAACCCTTACATTTTCTTTAACTGTGGCTCTGATTCCAGTTATATTTTTTATATATTATAACCTTCTCTTTATTAACAAGTAAAAATAAGTATACAAAACTCAGGAATAATTATGTTATTCTTAAATAATCACTATCCAATTTTAACAATAGTTGAGATGTACTTTTCCTTTGCTTCTTAATTAGGGCTAAGGAAAGAGAGAAAGTGTTAAAAAAAAACCTTGCCTGCCCCTGAAAAACGTCCTATTACTTTCACCATCTGATCAGGTTTCCAAAGTCTGTTGTAAACTAAAAGACCGTGCCCTTCAAATTTTCTTATGGCTGATGATATCTGATTTATCTTACATTAGCTCCTGTTAATTTAACCCTTCAGAGCAAGCTGTCAGGTAAGGTTGTTTTTGTCTAAAATCAGATCTCTAAGAAAAGACCTGGTAAGAAATGAAATCTTTGCTTCCCTTCTTTTATTTCCTTCTTTAGTATCTCTGGGCTTTCTTCAAATTCCCTTCTGCTATTTGTGGTGTCTGGGCAAGCCCTTCATGTCTGGAATGCACCTTAAGACAGAATTATCAGGTGAAGTGATCATTAGACAGCAGGTGGTAAAGAAATGTGGGTTTTATTTATCTTTTTCATTTTTCTCACCACTGGTATTCCCCCCACCCAATGTGCCATAGGCTGAGGCCATGCAAAGGCAGGCACCAATATCATTAAGAAAGGAAAGCTCTCATTCATGCAGCTGGAGTACATGCAATTCTATAAAGGTCATCCTTCTTTAATAACCCTAACTGAGATTGGCAACTCTATCACTAAGTGAAGCAGTCTTTAAGCAAAACGTGACATGACTGCCCCACTTAGCAATGGCAATTCCAACAGTCCCAGTTGTGCTCATGAAGTGTCTTGCCTGTGGTCATTAAGTCAGACATCATGTGACTGCGACTTGTGGCCTCCTGCCAGCTTACCTGTTGATTTTGCTTGTCAGAAGCTAGCTGAATAGGTTGCAAATGATGATCGAATGGATGTGAGGAAGTAAATGAGCAACAGTTGCCAAGTTTTGATCACTTGAATATGGGGATCCTGCAAAAGTAAAGACCAAGTCATAGGTCATTTTTCTGAGCACCATCGTAACTTTGAACATTACTAAATGAATATCATTAAGTGAAAAATACATTACCTTGCCCATATTTCATGATGCATTGTCCCAGTTAAGATTATTGCAGTTGGAGCTGAAATGCCATATTTACTAAGATCTGTGTGTATCTATAATACACAATTTAAAAACACAAATGTTGCTATTAGGTGAGAGAAAATTGGAAAATAGTCCCATTGTTTCCCCAGTAGAAGAGGCTTATTTTTTCATAAAAGTTGCACAAATGGCCCTCCCTTATAAAACAGTGTGTATTGTAGATAAACCAAGCCTTGAAGAGCAAAAAAGTAGCTTTCTTCAGTCGAATACTAAAGATGAATAAAAAGATTTTCTATGGAAGAATCCTTTAGCTGAAGGGTCAAATGAATGTCATCAGAAGTGATGTAATTGCAAAGTTTTAAAGCAAGGCATTGTGGGAATTCCAAGAGGAATTTGTAAACCAAATCCTTATCTAGGATTGCAGCTTGCGAAACAAAAGTACAAACTGATTTTTTTAACTTTTAAAAATAAAAGATATTCAAGCATTATGACCAAATAAGATCACCCAAAAGTAAAACTGAAGAAGTATATTTCAATGTGTATTCACTTCTAAATATTTTATTCAAAAAGGAATACAGAAAAGATGCAGTGGAAGCAATTGCTTATTTAGTTAGATACATTAGAGCACAAATTCCATCATACTGAAATTAGTTCTTCTCTGGGGTTATAGCATCAATATAAAGAAAGGTCATCCCAGACCACATGAAAATTATAATGTGGACTACTAGATTATCTAAAATAGATTTTTTGGGGGGAGGGAAGGGAACCTGGTTAATATATGAGCAGGAAACCATCGGAAAATCCCCCTGGGTGGGTTAGAATGTGAACTTAAAAAAACATTCTTAACAAAAAATAATGGCAAGCTACTTTTAGGTTATTGCCATATTGCCAAGAAGCCAACATGGATGTGTATTTGTCACCAGTAACTATTTTTGAATCAAGAGAATCAATTTAATTCAATGGTTAAGGCATCAAACTAGAAACCAGAAGACCATGATTTCTGGTTTCATGTAAGACATAAAGCTTGTTCAAGGTGATCTTGAGACAGTCACTCCCCTCATGGCTGTGTGCTCAACCCCTAACTGTACTCACTGTAAACACACATGACTGCATATCCTCTGATCCATCCAACATCATAATAAAGTTTGCAGATGATACAATGGTGCTCAGTCTTATCCCTGGAGGGGATGAATCAACATTCAGGGAAGAAGTCCAGAAGCTATCCACATGATGTTTAAAAAACAACTTACATTTAAACACTAGCAAGACAAAGGAGATGGGCTGGATTTCCAGAGGCACGGAGAGGAACCTGCCCCACTGTATATCAAGGGGGGCTGTGTGGTGCCTTTTAAATTCTTGGGAGTGCTTATTAGTCAAGACATCACCTGGAAAAACAACACATCCGTGGTGATTAGGAAGGCTCAACAGAGACTTCATTTCCTTAGGGTGCTGTGGAAAAATCAAGTGGAACAATGGCTGATGACCTCTTTCTATCGGTTTACGATAGAAAGTATCCTTATATACTGTATAACTGTATGATATGCTAGTTCAATGGCTGTGGACAGGAAGGCACTACAGACAGTGGTAAATTTGGAACAAGAAACCACTGGCTGCCCCTAACATCACTGGATGACATTGCCAGGTCTCGTTGTTTCAGCTGAGTAAGGAAGATATTTAGGGATGATTCACAGCCTGGTCAGTGTCTTTTCTCACTTTTACTATCAGGCAAAAGACATAGAAGTATAGCCAGCCGGACAAACAGATTTAAAAACAGCTTTTATCCATGGGCTGTCAGACTCCTAAATACAATTACAATCACTCCATGCATACATGAAAACATATGACTGGTATTTCCCTAATTACTTGTATAAGGATCATGTTCTATATTATTCATGTTGTATCGTATTTTTGTTATGGATAGCACCAGCAGGAGCAGAATCAATTTCGGGGTGTGTGTGTGTGTGTGTGTGTGTGTGTGTGCATTCTTATGTTTATATTCTTATGTTATATATATATTCTTATGTCTAATATATTCTTATATATTCTATGTATATACTTATGTTTTCCCAGGTATTTATATGTATGGTTTTTAGGTTTCTTCAGGTATTTTCCCACGTCTTAATATTTGTGCTTTTATTATAGCAATGTTTTGGCAGAATCACACCTGCCATCCTCAGGCTTGGGTATTGGGTTCTTTTTAATCATGTGTGTCAGGCTTGGCAGCCATTTTTTTTGTATATATATATTTGTATGTGGATCTTTGGTTATTCGGGATTTCTCCCACATAAAATTGAAAGTATTTTGGCAACGTTTCGACGAAATCTCATTCGTCATCTTCAGGCTTGTGTCTTTGGCTTTGTGCTTCTTGGAGTAATGTGAGCTTGCAGCTGTTTTTTCTTTTAACTGCCAGTTGACTTGATTGGGTGGGGGCTTGGATGTGTTCTGATTGAGTGGGGGTGTGTTCTGTTCAGGTGGGGACTTGGCTGTGTTCAGGTTAGTCTTACTTGTCGGGGGATTTGAGATGGTGAGCTGTGATCCTGTTGTTTGGCATTGCATTTGTGGTCGTGCCACATCTTCATGTTGGGCATCAGTTCGCTTCATGTATGGGTTGGAGGGGTTTGAAGCGGGTAGTGATGCAGCTGCGGCATGGCTTCTGGTCCCTGGTCATGTCTCATCATCTGTGTGGGTGTGAATCTGTTTTCTACATGGAAGTGTGATGGTAGCATCTTGTGTGGCCTTTGTGGGTGTGGGTCTGGTGTCATTCTTCATGTTAGGTACTTGTTTGTTAATGAGGGTGGGTTTCCAAATGGCTGGTAGGCGGGAGGTATCATCTCATTTATTCATGCTGTGTGGGTGTTTTTCTATCTCTATGGCTTCTCTGATTATTCTGTTGTTGAAGTGTTGAGTTTTGGCAATAGTTCTGGTATTTTTAAAGTCAATTAAAGTCAACTCATTAACAAACGAGTACCTAACATGAAGAATGACACCAGACCCACACCCACAAAGGCCACACAAGATGCTACCACCACACTTCCACGTAGAAAGCAGATTCACACCCACACAGATGATGAGACACAACCAGGGACCAGAAGCCATGCCGCAGCTACATCACTACCCGCTTCAAACTCCTCTGACCCATACATGAAGCGAACTGATGCCCAACATGAAGATGTGGCATGACCACGAACGTGTAGCCAAACAACAGGATCACAGCTCACCAGTTCAAATCCCCCGACAACTAAGACTAACCTGAACACAGCCAAGCCCCCACCTGAACAGAACACACCCCCAGCCAATCAGAAAACAGCCAACCCACCCAACCAATCAGATCACAGCCAGGCCCCCAACCAGTGAGAACACCCCCCCACACAATCAGAACACACCCAAACCCAGTCAAGTCGCACTCCCACTGGCAGTTAAAAGAAAAAACAGCTGCAAGCTCACATTACTCCAAGAAGCACAAAGCTGAAGACAGAAGCCTGAAGATGACGAATGAGATTTCGTCGTTTTCGTGGGTACTTACATGTATGGCATTCAGCTTTGTTCAGGTATTTTCCCACATCATTGTAGTTGTGCTTTTAAAGTTGTAGCAACATTTCAGCAGAATCTCATCTGCTATCATCAGGCTTCTGTATTGTGTCTGTCTGACAATAAAGGTTGTTATTGTTTTTGTTATCATCATCATCATCATTTTCTCAGTCCTGGAAAGGAAACAATGACAAACCACTTCCAAAAAACCTTGTCAAGAAAACTGCAAGGACTTGTCCAGGCAGTTGACAGAGGTCAAAAACAGACTCAAAAGAACATATCTCTATATGTCTTTTTGTAAAATAAATCAAATAAATCCATTTTTATATATAAAATAAAGGTATGATCGCCACTTTTATCATTCAAGTTCTATAAAAGCAGGGTACTGAGTTGCTTGGACTTCATTCATTACTTATATTATTTCAGCCTACATTCTCTTTTTTTTTTCTTTTTAAAGGAACAGTGTAATATTCTTTAATCAAAACTTTTTCATATTTGAAATAATTCCAATAAAAACCTACTCCACCATGAAAAAAAGAACCATTTTGCCTCTCTTTTATTCACAGCCATTTTAGGATTCCAGCAGTGGTATTGAGAATGACCAAGAGTAACTATTTTGTATTGGGCATGATACTTTTTAGTGATAGTTTTGGTAGTAGCATCTGCATCAACAAACCCCATCTGCCTATAAAAAGAATAACGGATCTGCCAGTATTCAGTTGATTGATAGGACACTCTTCCTGCTTTCATATGAATGAGGAGGACTGATGATCCCATAAACTGCAGGGAACAGCCTCAGGATAAATGAAACCATTATTATAAGCCTCAGCTAGTCAGATCTCATATTTATTAATGTGCCAAACTCACTTTCATTCAGGAATGGGCAATTCATGGCCAAGCACCCACATGTGACCCTTTTAAACAGCCACTGGAACATTGTTTATGCTGCCATGCATAAATCCCTCTGAATGATTTAAATCTCTTTTAAGCATGAAAGCTCATTAAACATGTTCTGGGTATTGCTTCATTGATTATTTTAATGTGGCATCATCTTCTACAATGGCCAGCATGGAACTCAACCAATGCATAATTTAAAACTATGGCTCTCTCCACTCCATTTATGCTCTCATATTGACCACATTGCTTTTTCTCATTTAAATTTTATCTACCTTAGCTCTTTATTTTCACTACCAGCTTTCCTTTTAACCTATCCATGTTTCCATGAAAAACCAATTATGTGGCTGGACACAATTAATATGGACATGAAAATCATCCAATTAGATAATCATCCAGTTGCTGTGTTTGATTGTTGAGCTGAAAAGCAGAGCCTGCATCTGCAGGAAAACACTAGAGTGATGAAGAAGAAGATGCTATTATCAACATAGTTTGTCTTCTGTACATAACTTTGAAATATTTCCTATATAATGGGTAATACCCTGAAAAGATGGACAATCAATAAATGTGCAACATATACACACAAGGAGAGAGAGGGGTAAGGGAGGGAGGGAAGGAGGAAAGGAGAGGAGGAGAGGGAGGGAAATTTCAACCTGTTAAAATAGCATGTTTTGTCTAAAAATTCAATATATCCAGACACATAGGAGCCCACTTGCCTATTATAATTGTCACCCTCATGACAGAACTTTCCACCCAAGGTTGGCAGTGGCTAGCCATGAACACAAGTGTAATTATGGCATCCACTGAAAACATACAAATTTTCAACAGCTCATAACACTTTGAGCCAGTCTGAGTGGGGAGTATAATATTGAGGAAAGGATTCAAAGAGCCAATAGACAATTTCCTGAGTTTAGTTCAACTTTCCTACATGGGACTTTTCATCTCAGTTGTAAAAGCTCGATGAAAATCTGTTGGTGAAAGGGCCAGACATCTAAAAACCACATCATAATGAGTTTGTGAGGGAGGGGGGGAGAATATATGCCAAGTATAGAGCTCAGGTTACTTTTGTTGTCACAACTCTCCACAGGTTTAGAAGTCCATTGCTCTGACTCCATCAAATATCAAAGCTAGTAAAAGATTTCAGGACTCTGCAGCATACAAGCAGATTTTATCTTGCCTGAGGCCAGACTAGCTTAACTTTGGAATGCATGGTAAATCAAATGAGTGCAGGAGTTGGTTTAGTAAGTAATTTAAGAAGACAGTACACTCCCTCCCTTCCCCACTCCCTACCTATCAAACTCATACTCAAACAAAGAGTTGCTCTCACTCTTACCGCTCTCTTTTCTGAAAAAATGTAAGATAGAAAGTAAAGTGATCACAAAAGAAGAGTTTTGATTTTATGATCCCAGTGTGCATTCATACAAGTTGCCTTGCTTGGTTTCATGTTTGATTCTGCAGAGCACTGATCAGCTCAGGTATCTGGGTTCTTAGATACGATTCAAAGGCACTTTTCTGTAAACAGAAAAATCTTTTTACAGAAGGTGAATTTTTGATGTATTGGAACATAGAACTGAAATACAGAGATGTTCTTCTCATACATGTTGTAGGAAGAAAGTAGTCTACGATAACCAGAAATCAGGAGTCTGGTACACTTTTCCTGGTCACAAATTTTATTAAATGGCACAAGTATTCATCAGCTTTAAAAATAACTTCATCAGAGTGGCTAAGTGATTTAAATTTGGATGACATAATCTGCAGTCCTTGAAAAGTTATGCCTTTTAATGAAATGCATTAGAAAAGATGCCACCAAACTCTTTCTAATATTGTACCTATCAAACCATTCCCAGTTTGTGTCATCTGTAAGACTATTCCATTACTGTGGAATTGTTATAGCATATGAAAGTAGGAATGGGAAATTGCTGATATAAAAATATATGTCCAAGCATATTTTATGACAAAGTTAAACATACTTTATTTTTGTGCCAAACACTGCATCAGAATATTCAGAAAAGTGTTGCATTTTTATGTGTACTATTTTGTAAAGTTGTGAAGGCACAAAAAAACAGATGATTTGCTATTCATATATGCAAAGACTGAGTTGTCTAAGCATAATATGAAATTCTTGAGAAAACTAAAAACCAAATAGAATATTAACCACTCACAGTGCTATCATCAAAAATAGCATATGAATGCGAATAAAATATACATTTTCTAATTTTAGCTGTATAGAATTAAATACAAAAAGAATTCATGCAATATAAAGAGAAATGCAATTCATTGATTATAATAAGGTTAGTGATCAGTGAGTATGCAATGCTGGGTCTACTTGTCAAAAGAATGATTGGCAATTATATCAGAAATGAAAGACCTCTTCAATGAAGACTATCAATAATTGATAGTTCAATTGGTTGTCCTTTTAAAAAAGTACTGTTTGAAACACTTTTTAAAAGCACATTAGAAATTATTAGTTTTGCACACTTTTAAAATGAACACTATGTATACTTCTGGCTCCAACATCTATCCAGTCATAATAAACCTTCCACAAATTTGCTAATAGCTCTGTAGAATCAGCTTGCTTTTTCACCACATTATTATGTAGTCCAACCAACCCTTGCTTGAAGAACAATTTCACAAAAACTCAAAAGGAAAGTTGCATTAGTACATTACTTGGATCTTATCTGCATCACACCTTGAAAGAACAGAGCCTTTTAATAAAGTAGGCAGGGTGGGAACTACAACTGATTTTTACATTTTTAATCAGGAATATGATGTGATTGTCAGAGAATAGCCACTGGCAAGAAAAGATACTGGAATGAAAAGCAGTTAAGCTTAGGTGTTTTTTTTTTCTTTGCTCTTCAAAATCAAAAGGACTACTGATTCAAGGACTGGATTTCTGCAGTGAAGCATATCAAAATTTCAGGTTTCTGTTGCCCTTCTTCATATTTGTACATTCATTAGATTTATAGCTACCCTTTCCTCCAGGAACACAACGTGGCCATTTTCCCTCCAAGGACTGTGTGAGGTAGCTTGGGTGATTGATACAAAATTATCCAATGAACCTCTCCGGCTGTGGGAAGAACTTGAACCTCTGCCTTATAGTTCTAGCTCAATAACTTAAATACTATACTATACTGCTTCTCATATAAAGGCATTAAAATTTTCATGCTACATCTCAGGCTTTGTTTTACAACTGCATCTGCTCTCGTCTAGTCACTCACTCAAGTTTGAAAAGTACAGAAAAATGCAAGACTTCATAGAGGAACTGTTAAGCAAAAGCCCTATTAACTTTTTTTTTTACACCAAATCATCTATTGTCAAAACAAAGTGCATTATTATTAGTTCATTTTTTGAAAAGTAATTGAAATGGGGTTGAAATGAAGAAAAATGTTCCTTTATATGAACTTTTATTTTTATTTATTTATTTTGTCAAACAATTATAAGATAAAAGGTATAAGTATAAACATAGTTATGAATACATGAAATGGATACATATAAGAAAATAAAAAGAAACAACAGGACAGGGACAGTAGGCACATTGGTGTGCTTATGCATGCCCCCTACAGACCTCTTAGTAAAGGGGTGAGGTCAATAGTAGAAAGTCAGGTTGAAGTTTTGGGGGTGTGGGGAAGAAACCACAGAATCAGGTAGAGTATTCCAGACATTGATCACTCTGTTCCTGAAGTCGTATTTCCTGCAATCAAGTTTGGTGCGGTTTACCTTGAGTTTGTATCTATTGTGTGCTCTTGTATTGTTATGGTTGAAGCTGAAGTATTCATTGACAGGTAGGACATTACAATATATAATTTTATATACTATACTTAGATCAGACTGAAGACAGCATAGTTCTAGGTCTTCTAGGTCTAGAATTTCAAGTCTAGTGGCATAAAGTATTCTGCAACGGGTAGAGGAGTGGAGAACGCTTCTTGTGAAATATTTCTGGACTTTCTCAACTGTATTAATATCAGATACGTAATGTGGGTTCCAGACTGATGAGCTGTATTCAAGTATTGGTATAGCAAAAGTTCTGTATGCTCTAGTTAGTAGTGTGATATTACCAAAGAAAAAGCTACTTGATCAACATTCTCACCTTTGTGTAAACTAGAATTCACTTGCAACAAAAGCTTTATTAAAATGCACAAAGATTTATTAAGGATAATATCTACAACTATGTATCTATGGGACAAGGGGAACCACATACAAAAATAAACTGATGTAATCGGAGAAACATGCACAATCAATGACCACCTTTTTTTCTGCACTTTTTTGGGCAAAATTCAATACTGAAACAGATATGGACTGAAATGATTTGTTAGAAAGAAAAGAGCAACATATCATTTATAGACATTTCTGTGTCAAAAGCTCTTTCATTGCACATTCAAGATGGAAAGCCTTTTTCTCCACAGCCGGTAGGCTAGGGAATACACTCTCTTGGGAACTGCATGTGTCCTCTATCTTCTATGCAAAGGATAGAAATATCTCTTTCACTAGGTTTCTAATTGTTCATTAATTTTAATGTTAATTTGAATGCACATATTTAACCTTCTGTTCTTAAACAAAACAGATTAGCCAGTTTTAAAAATGCTAAGTGAAAAACCCAGTATAAATTGAATAAGTAATGGCGTGGAACATATTTACATCTGAATAAGATCTGAATAGCAGCTGAAACTTGTGTTCAATATGTTTGCCACCTTGAGTTATTTGTAAAAATAATAAAGATGGGACATAAACAAACAAACAAACAAAACATATGTGAAAATAACATAGACTGGATTTAGATAAAGACCAGCCATCTCCATCTGGTTTCATTTAACAGTTAGGGAGATACTATGCAGCTTTTTTGACTCTGAAGCAAGATGAATATTGACTATTTGTCTGTCTGTCTATCTCTTTCTCCACTATTCTTTCTAGAAATTATAATAATTGATAGAGCCACATTTAACCAAAAGAGAATCAGTCTTGCCCTCTGGAATGATGCCCCTCTCACCAGAAATCCAGTTGCCTCACACCCTGATGTTGTTTGGGAAAACATTAAAAACTTTGCCACTCTCTCAGGATCTGGGGCAGGATGATGGCTGAGCCCCTATTAGATGGGGATTTATGTATTGGTTCATTTTGCATTTTTGTCTTTAGGTCACTTGTTATTCCTTTGTGCTTACATTTTTAAATGTAAGCCACTCAGAGTTGTGGGAATCAGGTAGCCTATTAATTGTATAAAATAAATAAATCTGTTTGATATCACACTTAGGCATCAGAAATCATGCATTCCATGAAATCAGTTTCAGCTAAAATCCATATTGTTTAGAGTTCAAGATAGCAGATAAAACACTTTATTGGTTTTGTTGCAGAGTGGTAATATGAAAAACCTTCTGAAGCCTGGTTGCTACTTTGCTCATCTCATTCCTACATATGCAAAGAAAAACCTCTGGGGCTAGTATTTCTTGCTCAATATGTTAACTAAGGGATTATAGAGCAGTCTGCTTCCCAAAACTACAGAACTATTGTAACTGCACAATCACACTCAGCCTCTGCTCTAGAAGACAATGTGGGCCAGCATTCAAAATGATATCCTAGTTTTAGCAAATCACACAAGAAGGAAAACCATTATAAAGAATTAAATTTCCAAAGTTATTTGCAAGCATGATCTACATCTCAATTCTACGACTGTTCAAGTACTGTGGAAAGAAAAATCTGTTCCATTCCATGGTGGGAGAAAAATGCTGGAAATAAAATGAAGGCTGACTGGTTGGAAAGAAATCTCTGTTTATTTGGTTTCCAGAAACTTCAGTGATAGCACCATGTTTCTGGGGTGGCTGACAAAATGGTTGGATGAGTGGATGAATTTTTATAGGGTTCTGAGGTTTTGTGATTGAGATACTCCAGGGGGTTGTGAGAAATGTAGTAAACCTTGTGTCTTTTACTATTTCAATGGTGTTGGGTTAATCCTATTACATCCTAAAAGTCATGTCGTATTCTTAGAGTTTTGGGGGGGATGTAAATTCTTAATCCCATCAGGTCCAGCTTGGGGAAGCTGGGCTGAAGGCATTTTGTTTACGAATATGCTGGCCTGGGTTTCTTAATGGGCATAAAATATCCATCTCTAAAGCCTTCAGGGTTCTGCTTGAAGTAGCTTGAGTTTTCCTATAGCAGGAAGACTGGAGCTGTTTTCTGCCTTTAAGAGAACGTCTCTCCATTTCTCCTTTGGAGAAATATAATATTCTGCCTCTTTTAATATTCCCCAAAATATTTCATTCTCTAGGAGGGGAGGGCTTCCAGCAGTACCTTAAACTAGAAGATAGTGAAGTAGATCAAGACCAAAAAACTTCATGGTTAGTCAGGATTTCAACCTAAATCTAATTCTGCTATACTGGAATGAAATTTCTTTTCCTCCTCATATTTCATCAATTTGGGCCAAGCTGTGAAAGTTTTGTTCTGCTACTGAATAAACAGCAGCATTGAGAGAGGGAAGGAACAATCAGTCAGAAAAATTCTAAATATTTCTTTATGCTAGCAACATCAGATATAAGTCTGATTTCTTCTTTGCTGCACTTTCTCAGAAGATTTTCTAGGAAAGAAATGTATTTCTATTAAACATATAATATTTTGACAGAAATAGAAACAGAACATTGTCAAACTGTGGTAGGAGGGAATGCAAACTTTTAAATATTATAACCCTGCTTGCTTCTGCAAGTCCAGACATAGAAGAGATTGCGTGAGATGGTGAAATAAAATATACTTTTGAGACAGTGAGTGATGTCAGTTACCCCAGGCTCTCTTTGCTGCTTCCTCCATAGCAGTACTTGAGCAAAACATGTTAATTCATGTCTGCTACCTAGACAAAGAAGGGGATTTAGTGGTTTTTCTTCCTTCCTTCCTTTTTGAAGATTGAGGGATGGTCTACCACTGTAAACCACAGACACTTTTTAACTGGACAAAAACTGAGCAATTTAATGGGAAAGAAATCCTGAAGCATCAATGGTCAAACTTTGAAATGAGAATTAATACACATATTGCTGCTTGTAAAAACTCAGAAAGAAGTCTCCTCAAGAACTTGATCTCAATGCATACCTATTCTAAAAACATTTTGTCTGAAGTAAGGCCAACTGAGTTCAATAGACCTTTCTCAAAAGTAATCACAATGAACATATAATTGCAGCCTCAAGCACCAGTTCTAAGAAAATCTATTGTTGTTATGAATATAGTTATTTTTGCTTTTAATTTCTTACATATCCAGGAATCATCATCATTATGATATGATACATATTTATCTATTATGAAGGGCAAGATAGGCCACTATTTTCAATTTTTTGAAGAATACCCAGTAAGAATTTGTAAAGAGAAATTAATTATGAAAAGGGAGCAGAGGAAGATTGCAAATGAACAGATTGCAAAATAAGTTTTCACAAATCATGCAGTGAAATACTTTACATTGTTTTTAAAAAACAGGTTTAGCCTTATTTCATCTTTTATATTGCAACCACCATTCTTGTTACCAAGATTGTGCAATGCCAAACAAATATAAAGCCTAAGTAATGTATTATAATTAATTCAAAATATCATTTGCCTGCATGTAATTGCTAAGAGTCCAATGCTACCATTTTGTACTATTGGTGAATAAAAACTGTAACTATTAGAAGAAGCAATAGTAAGAATATATGGTATGAGATACATTTACATAAATTGTGCTTTGAAAAATTAATGTGCCTTGAAGATCTTGAGTTCTTTTCAGTTTTGTGAGCTCTCCTATCTTTCTTTCTCTAATGTAAATCCCATGAACATATGATGAAGGACAGGGACCATGGAAAAAACTAAGCTCTTAAGTTTTTGCGGGTATTTATATGTATGGTATTCAGCTTTGTTCGGGTATTTTCCATGTGTCTGATGAACACTATACAGAAGCCTGATGATGGCAAATGAGATTCTGCCAAAACATTGCTACAACTTTAAAAGCACAACTATAATGTGGGAAAATACCCGAACAAAACTGAATACCATATATACATACATACATACATACATACATACATACATACATATTCCTAAAGTTCCACTCTCTGGTAGAAAAAAACCACTCAAGACTACTTCCTCTGTCAGAATCAACAGTGCCCTCTTCTACACCATATTAAGCCATGGAGCAAATTTGAAGCAGCAAAGAACACTCTGTGGATGGCTTTTCATGAATTATCATGTTAAAATTAAAGAAAATACACAATTTCTGAGATTTTGGAGTCTGCACTGCTTAGTCCAACATTTGGAAAAGCTTAATCTGTATAAGAATGAGCAGTGAGTTGCCTTTACATTCCTCACAGGAATCCAAATGTTCTATTTATAAGTAGATGCATGAAGAAAACAGAGCAGAAAAGCATTCACTAAGCCTTGTTCTAATCCTGTGCCATATGGGAGTTTTGGAAGTTGTCCTATAACTGAAGAACAACATACTGGGAAAAAACTAGGACAGTGAACTGAGTCACAGCCTCATGTTTTACCTGTCAGGGTTTGTAGACTAGTTCCATCCAGTTGTTTCTAATAGAGAGAAATCCTAAAAATAAAGCAATGGAGCAAAATTATTTTGAATATCCAGGAGCATTATTGTTTGAAGGCCTGATGCAGTATATTATGAATGAAATGAAATGAAAAATAGATGTCAAGAAATTGCATGCTTGAGGCAATTGCAGTGGAGGAAGTTTGATGTTTCTGAATGCGATCGGTGAAAAAGCAGAAAAAATGCCTTCATTATGTCTTTCAGTTTGTTAAAGAAATCTATCCAGCTTTAATCAATAAATACTAAGTTCATAAGTTTGAATCTTATCACATGGGAAAGGCTCAGATTGTTTTCTGAGAAAAAGCTAAAACATACTGAGGAATCTCTCATTGGCTAAAATCTATCTGAATAGAAGTAGCTCCTAATGAAGAAAGAATAGTGTTTTCCTACAAAAAGGACATTAGATCATTTGGATTCCAAGTGGAGCATCTGAGTCCTATCAGATTTCAACACATACAAGAGTCCTGAAAAAGAAACAATATTATCAACTCTAGTTGTTTTCAGACAGCTACTCCACCTCTACTTGAATGCAAGTCCCTTTGGACAGAGTATAAAAAATAGAAGCATCAATGTTTCCTTTCCAACCAGATAGCTACAATTCAGTGAAAGTAATCTGAAATCTGTGAGCTTTAGAGTTTTTGGTATGTCATAGTATATGACCATGTAAGGAATGTATGCATTTGCTTTCTGCTCAAATATATATTATTATTATTGTTCAAGAATCTTCACCAAACAAGTTGGAACAAAACAGTGCTGAAAGAAGCTCAGAGAGAGCATATACCCAAAGGTGTGGCTTCAGCTGGCATTGGAATTAGAGTTTGGATATCTAAACATGTCTCTTCATGCCTCTAAAGCAAAGGGCTTGGTTTTTATTTCTCCAATTATTATTAAGAAGTCTCCTGAAAATTCATGGCAAAGCTTGCTTAAAAATATTATAGGAAGTAAAGTTATAGGAAGATTCACCACTGTGGGAAATACAAGAAATGACTAATGAAATGTTGGCTTCTGTCCATGTCCTCCTCAGAATGACAAGGGGGAAAGAAAGGAGGAGTTAAAAAATTAAATAGGGTTTGTAATAAAGCATATATTTCTTGCCCCATCTTCTATGCCTCTAGTAAAAATAATGTTATATATTAGAATTGTCCACCTGGAAAAATAATTTGAACTGTATTTATTCACGGCAAATCCTAATTGTTTAGATGTTTAAACTGGATCACTAATGAAAGTGGAGAATTGCCATATATATGCTGTATGTTTTCAGCAATATTTGTTTATAATGGTGATTTATCCAGAAAGCAAGCGAAGCCTTTAAGAAATGTTTTATTTTTTTATTTCATAAATCACTTGAAGAAAAGACAAATATTCATTTTGGGGAGTTGTATTTCTTTATGCACTTACAGAAGCTGAGTCAAAGGAACTCTAAACTCAAAGGAACTTCGGTGAAACTGCATGGGTAAAGATACATGTTTTATCTTTTTTTTCCAAAGATTATTTCAAGAAATATTCAGTAACAATTACTTAAAACATTGAAGTAAGAAAAGCAACGGAAATTATAAGTTTTCTATGTCCATCTAAACTTTTATTGATCAATTGCTGGGAATGTGCATTTGTTTCTATTTTGTTCTTTTGAAATGTCATGAAGATATGGAGACTTGAAGTTTCTGAAGATTCTTCCTAATTATCTACAACGTGTATCATGATGGCACCTAAGGAAATTAGGATCTGTAAAAGAAAGGCAGGGCAAGGTGTTTATTTGCTAGGGGGCAAACTCTTGCAGTTTATATCACATGCAAACACTGCAAATTTTTGAATGCCCGAGGAGAAAGAGGGAGTGCCTTCTCCCATGACTCAGTTACTAGGTGTGTTGGAATATGCATATAGATATGGCTGTACCTTTTAAAAATTCTGGCAACAAATGAAAGACATTAAAAAAGAACTAAACAACCCGTCTCAAAAAAAAAACTGTCATTTTTCAAAAGGAGTGGGTAACTTTACTTTCCAATGTGTCCAATGACCCTTGCTATGATTATCTATTGTAAAACAAGGGACATAATTCCACCATGATAAATTTGATACAGGCCCTTGTAAAAAATTTCCCTGTCCTTTATTAAAGGATCTAAGTATTTTTGCCAAAAAGAAAGAGCATCTCTGGGCAGCTTACAGTTACATATACAGTTAAAATATAAAAAGTTAAAATCAGATGTTAAAACCAAGGACACATGGGGAGGGTATTAGTGGAAAATGCATACAAAATGTAAGGAAATTAATAAATGCATTATTTAGGGAAAAGAGCTTATAAAAAATTAACAAAACATGAATTTCAGAAGTTTTTTAAAGAAATCTTTAAACTGCAGTAAAGCTTTAAAAAAGAGCAAAATAAATGAAAAGAAGAGGAAATTATTATATTTATCCATTACTTGCTGGAATAGAGTAGAAGAATATCATATGTTCTCAGATAAATAATCACATAAGTCATTATCTCTTATCACCACATCATCATAGTTCCAATATGATCTGTATATAGTTGGATATTCCCCAACTGGTTTGGGGAATAGGAACCAAAATAGCTGTAAATCAGAAAATGACTACTATAGAAAGACAGTAAAGTGCGTGAAAAAAAAATTCTTTAATTTCCATGGTCAAAATGATAGATTGGTACTTAGATGCAACAGAGAAAGAATTAACACAGCTGCCATTTTAATCATTAACACAATATGCATTTGCCCATCTCAGAACAAGCTTTGTGATTCACATTATGGATAGAATCCCATGCATTATACAAATGATGGAGAAAAGGGAATTGTGAAAGAAAAGTGCCATTATGCCCTCAGACAATAAATAGCCATAGTACAGCTGGGTTTTGTCCTCTTCCTAAAAACTAAATAATTGCTTTGTACTATCATTAGAAGGCTATACATTTTTCAGGGTGCCATATGGAGGGGGAAAGACTCAAGAATTAAAATGTTATATATTAGGCCTTGGGTGAAACACGTATTATGTGGCTTGTGTTCAGCCTATACATTGTTCTGTTATTAAGTAAATGACTGCTGACTAGTGAATGGAATCACATTTAGGAAGCTTCTTTTTCTAGCCCTAATCCATTATGCTAAATCAGTATCCATACTTTCACTTTTTGGCTATTTCCTTACTACTTTGTTAGATGCCACAGAATGTGTACATTTTTGTTCAGAGACAACTTCAAAGTCACAAAGAAATCATACTGGCCAATTTCAAGCTGGAAAAATAAGTAGCAAACTTAGAAATATTCCTAGCTTTGATTTAAATTAACTAAGACCACAGAAACCTCAAAATCCTAAATGTTAGATCGGTGGATCGGGTCACATAAGAGGCGAGACGCGAAAGTGAACAATCAGCTCTTTATTGTGACTTCAGAACAAGGACAGCTAAAGTGTGCGAGCCGCTTGGCTTTATACAGCCGGCCAGCGGCTCGGCGGCTAATGGCAGCGCTTTGAATCTCCCGCGATCGGCTCGGCCAATCGCGGGAGATTCTCAGCGCTCCAATCACAGGCGTTCAGTGAACCAATCGGGTTGCAGTCCGGGTGGACCAATCAGAATGCGAGTTTACAAGAATGTTAATACAGAACACCCCTCCCCTCATGGTTTCGTCCGACGCAGCGTCGTGACGTAGTCGCGCAGGTAGGTGGGACTCCAAATCTGTCTAGTTGACCTGCGCGGTTCAGTCTGTGTGTGATCGTCGGCCGGTTCGGACGGGCTCTGCGTCGCTCTCAATTCTGTTGATGGAACCGCCTGGAAGGGTGAGCCGGGCCTGTTGCCACAGCTCCCGCCTGGACTACCTGGGTCGGTCGAGTTGCGGTTCCTGTTGCTCTCGCTCGGTCTTTCCGGGCTGGTTGAGCTGGCTTGGCTGTACCTCCCAGGTGAAGATCCCGTCTGCGACAGTTCGAGGTCTGCTGGTGAGTATGGCTGGTTTATTTGAACGTTTCTGTCTTCTGGTGGGGGGGTGTTCGGCTTGCATTGGGGGGGGTGCTGTTGACGATTCCGGCCTTTCGTCGTTTACCGGTTTGGTTGTTGAGGCTTCCCCTCCCTCTCTGCTTTCCTTGGTTGTTGTTGCCGAGGCGTCGGGGGTGTTGGCGGCTAGTCTGGACCGTAGCTGGTCGATGTGCCGCTTCCAGCTCCTTCCGTCTGTCGTTTGGAGTCTGTATGATCGGGGCCCGGTTACCTGTGTTATTTGTGCAGGTACCCAGAGGGGGTCTCCCGTGAAATTCTTTGCGTAGACCGTGTCCCCGATGTTGAATGCCCGGTACCGGCTGGAGGAGTTTGGGGGTTTCTCTGGGTTGTAGGTGGGGTGTAGCCGGTCCAGTGGAGACCTCAGTTTCCTTCCTATCAGTAACTCCGCTGGGGTCTTGTTCATGGTCGTGCTCAGCGTGATGTGCTGTATGAAGAGTAGCTTGTTTATTTTTTCTTGGATGTCACCGGTTTCGATTTTTTGGATGGTTTTTTTTGTGTATTGGACCATCCGTTCCGCCCTACCATTCGCCGCCGGGTGAGCCGTCGAGGTTAAGGCGTGTCTGATGCCCCGTTCGGCCAGGTATTTTTCAAATGCCAGTGCCGTGAACTGTGGCCTGTTGTCCGACACTATGACATCCGGTAGCCCATGCGTTGCAAAGAGTCTGTTGAGCTTGTCGATGACCGCTTCTGTTGTTGCCCTCATGGTGCTTACCTCCAGCCAGTTGGAGTAAGCATCTACGGTGATGAGGAATGTATGCCCCTTGGTTTGCCCGGCGAAGTCTATGTGTATTCGCGACCATGGTCCTCTGGGGGTTTCCCATTCCAGGACCGGGGCGGCGGGGGGGTGGCTCTCGACTCTTGGCACCTGCTGCAGCCGGCGACCCATGTCTCAATTTGTTTGTCCATACCTGGCCACCAAGCGTAGCTTCTGGTCAGGGCTTTCATCTTGACAACCCCCGGGTGTCCCTCGTGCAGCATTGCCAGCACTCTATTTTGTAGTGCTTCCGGTATGACTATCCGGTCTCCCCAGAGTATGCACCCCCTTTGTGTGAACAGCTCAGTTTGGCAGTTTCGGAAGGCTTTGAACTGTTCACCACCATCGTTTTCCGGCCACCCCCGCTCTACCCAGCTCAATACCCGTGCCAGCCATTTGTCTTTATTTGTTTCCTGGGCAATGTCTGGCGCGGTTAAGAGTGGGCTGGGTAGGGTCTCGATTTGCAGGATCATCCTTGTGGGCGCTGGGTCGTCGTCTAGGTCTGGTAGTGGTGACCGGCTTAATGCATCAGCGTGCGGAATGTTCTTGCCGGGCCGGTGTGACAGTTCATACAAGTAAGCGGCAAGGAACTCGGACCACCGCGTCATCCGGGGCGACAGGATGTTCGGGGTGGCCTTGTTCCCTGTGAGTATCCCGAGCAGGGGTTTGTGGTCCGTAATGATTGAAAAGGTCCTACCGTAAAGGTACTCGTGGAACCTTTTCACTCCGGCGACAATGGCGAGGGCTTCTTTGTCCAGTTGGCTGTAATTTCTTTCTGGCTTGGCCAGCGTTCTGGAGAAGAAGGCGATGGGTGCTTCCTTCCCGTCGGGTAGGGTGTGGCTGAGGACTGCTCCGATGCCGAAAGGTGATGCGTCGCAAGTTACCGTGAGTGGTAGGGTCTCGCTATACTGGATCAGGACTGAGTCTGATGTCAGAAGGTTTTTTGTTTGTTGGAACGCAGTCTCCTCCCACTTTCCCCAGGTCCAGATGGCTGCTTTATCGAGTAGCCGGTGTAGGGGTTCCACCACGGTCACCTTCTGGGGTAGGAAAACATTGTAAAAATTAAGGAGTCCCAAGAATGCCTGTAGTTCCGCCTTGTTTGTTGGTGTGGGGGCTTCTTTGATGGCTCTGAGTTTCTTCCCGGTTGGGTGTATTCCGTGCCGGTCCAGGAGGTACCCCAGGAATTTGACCCTCTCGGTGTGGAGTTGGCATTTGTTTCTTTTGACTTTAAGGCCGGCGTCTTTGAATTTGCTAAGCACCGCCCTTAAACGGGTTTCCAATTGTTCTCTGTTGGCGGCTGCGACCAGCACGTCATCAAAGTAGGGGACCACTCCTTTTATTCCCTGGAGGAGCCTTTCCATGAGACTTTGGAAGACTCCTGGGGCAACGCTGACTCCGAATTGGAGTCGGTTGCATCGAAAAGCCCCCCAGTGTGAAACAATCGTTTGCGCTTCGGCTGTCTCCGCATCGACCGGCAATTGCTGATACGCTTGTGCCAAGTCGAGTTTTGCGAAGACCCAGCCTCCCCCCAGTGAGTGCAGAAGGTGCTGTACTACTGGGACGGGGTAGGCGCTTTGCTGCAGCGCGTGATTGAGGGTGGCCTTGTAGTCACCGCAGATTCTTATGGAGCCATCGGGTTTGATGGGGGTGACTATGGGCGTTTCCCAGTGGGCATGGTCGATGGGTTCTAATACCCCTTGCACAACGAGCTTGTCTAGCTGCTCGTCGATTTTCGGCTTGAGCACAAATGGCACTCGCCGAGTTTTGAGGCGGATTGGGGCGACATTAGGGTTAAGGTTGAAAGAGATAGGGGGCCCTCGGTACTTGCCTAGCGAGTCATCGAAGACCTCCTGGAACTCTTTTACGAGGGTCGCTTCCCAGTCGGCCTCGTCCGTGTGATGGATGCCCGTCACCTCGATTCCCAGCGTGGAGAACCATTGCAGGCCGAGCAAGCTGGGGCGGTCCCGGTCCACGATTGTGAGTGGCAAGATGTCGGTGTGGTTCTTGAATGTGACTTTAAAATGCCCGATGCCGGCCACAGGGATGTGGTTTCCCTGGTAGTCTTTCAGGATTAGCTTCTGGTCGTCTAGTTCGTTGCGGCGGATGGTCGGTACTAGGTGCTTGATTGTGCGCCAAGAGACCATTGAGAGGTAGGACCCGGAGTCCACTTCCATCTCGCAGGGCTGGTCCTCGATGCACAACGCCACGTATACCTTTCGGGTGTCCATGGTTGATGAATGGCCGATGACGACCGTCTGGTGGGTTTCCTCGCGCCGCTGTGCTTCGCTGAGTCGTCTGCTGCAGCTGTCGCGGCTCCACCGGCTCTCGGTCTGGCAGTCTCGGTGCCTGGGGCGAGTGCTGTCTCGTCGTCGGGGGCTGTTTCCTCGTCGTTGCGGGCTGTAGCTCTTTTTGTTCCAGCACACCTTGGCGATGTGCCCCTGCTTCTCGCAATGCCGGCAAATGGTGTCGAGAAAACGGCATTCGGAGCAGGGGTGGTCGCCGCCGCAGCCAGCGCAATGGAAGCCCAACTTACATCCCCTGCGGTCCCGGCGGTCGCGCTCGGTCTGCAGCCGATGGATCTCCTCATCTTCGTCCTTGGTGTCAGATTGGGGTTCGAGGTCACCATGATGTGTGGTTGTTTCTCGGCGGCTGGCTTCTCCGGGCTTCATTGAGTCTGGGGTCGCTTCGTTGGTCGGCGGCCGTTCAGTCGTGTTTGCTTGTCGCATCCGGGCTGCTGACTGGCGGGTGGCCTCAGCAGCGGTAGCCTCGGCGAGGGCGTCGGCGAGGGATATGTCGCCCTTGGCCATTAACCAGCTCTGCAGCACGGGGTCTCTGAGTCCGAGGATGACTCGGTCCCGAAGTGCCTCGTCCAGGTCGGGGAATCCGCAGGGGCCTCCCAGGTTCCGCAGTTGAGCCATGAAGTCGCCTATGGTTTCGCCTTCGCGCTGATCTCGGTGATAGAAGTCGTGCCTACGGATGAGGATGGGCACGGCAGGGGCATAATGGCGGCGCAAGATGGGCTTGAGGTCAGCCCAGTCCATCTCCTTTACATCAGCGGGCTTGGCCAGCGCCTTGGCCATCTTGAATACCGTGGGGCCACAGTGCATCAGAAACACTGCCTGTTTCCTCTGGCCGTTGGCGTCCTTGAGGTTGCTGCATTCCAGGAACATCTGGAAGCGATCAGTGTACGACTCCCAGTCCTCGGTGGCTGGGTCGAACGGAGCGGGTGGCGGGGTGCTGGCCATCTTGCAGGTCGTTGAGCGCCGTTTGCCACGTGCTAGTTGGTCCTCGCCTCACGATCCCACCTTCGTCGCCAGAGTTAGATCGGTGGATCGGGTCACATAAGAGGCGAGACGCGAAAGTGAACAATCAGCTCTTTATTGTGACTTCAGAACAAGGACAGCTAAAGTGTGCGAGCCGCTTGGCTTTATACAGCCGGCCGGCGGCTCGGCAGCCAATGGCAGTGCTTTGAATCTCCCGCGATCGGCTCGGCCAATCGCGGTAGATTCTCAGCGCTCCAATCACAGGCGTTCAGTGAACCAATCGGGTTGCGGTCCGGGTGGACCAATCAGAATGCGAGTTTACAAGAATGTTAATACAGAACACTAAACATATCTAATCAAAAGTAAATTACACTTAGCAAATTACGCTTATAAGAGACTAAGGCTGACAATGATAAAACCTAATATAAAATTTTAGTTTTACTCCTGAAGCAGCATTTTCTGTTTTGTTGTCTTCTAGATGTTTGGATTTCAGTTGCCATAACTGTTAAGCACACTGACAATGTATGAATGCTGAAAGCTAACACCTGAAGAGTTTAGCAGGTTGGGGAAGGCAGAACCAGGATATAAAATGGCTTATATTATATTATATTATTGTTTATTCCCCCCTTTTTTTCTAGAATGGAGAAACATCATGTCTAAATTGCAATTTTTAAACTGCTCTAGTTTCTTTTATTTTTACATTTATCTATATACTGAAAGAAAAGTTAATAAATGCCAAATTACAGAAGCCAGAAAAATGTAATCTGAATTAGATGAGAAGGGTTTGTTTTAAATTTAAACTGTATCATTTTTGGTGTGTGAGAATCTGAAATATGGTGAAAGAATCTTTAAATAATTAAACATGACCATTCTGCCTTATCTTTAATTAATGACTGAATAAAATTCAAGCACCTTTAGTGCCTGGGGATATTGTTGTACAATTATATTATAATCCATTCTTAATTGTTTCACTTGGAAATTATTTATCTTCCCTCCATCTGAGAATCCTTTGGAGACCCTTAACACAGTCACCACAAGTACCAGCTCAAAGGCTCTATTACCTTAGAGGTGTATGGGATTGCTTAGTACATTGTACTGGACAATTAAATAACTAACAAATCTATATGTCTCTTTATTTATTGTATTTTACAACACACAAAGTTCTGAAAATAGGCCTTTGGTAACAGAACTTAAAGAACACTTCTGAACAAAACTATCAGGCAAAGGGAATTTCTGTTATTGTTGTTTAACCAAACAGCTAGCACTTGAGGAACAATAGATTTTGGCAACATATAGCAATGGGATGAGATATTTCAATTATTTCAAATGTTCCATTTGTACCTGATTAGAATCATCCACTGCATTTTGAGGCCTTTCAGGTAAACTGGTAGAATTCTTCTATGCTTTCCCCAGTGAATTAACTCATCTAGAAGACCATTGGAAGACCTTTGCCTCTATCATTGGAAGACATGAAATAGCACTTTAGGAACAGATTGTCATTAAGAAAATCTATGTGGTCATTAAGAATTAATAATGACTTGATGGCATTTAATAATCACTCCGAAGACTATATTGAAGCAAAATCATATTGAAACCAAAGGACAGTGAGATGAAAGATACAAGTTACAGCACTTGACTCTTTTGCTCATAGTGGTGGGATTCCACTATATGTAGTCCTTTGGAGGAATATTCTTTGATGTGCTACATTCCAAAACATATTATAAACAATATGTATTCACCTTAACCTGATTTTTAAATACAAACCACAAAGCTGTAGTTTCAGCCTTGTGATTGGTTTTATCTGCTAGTTACTATTTACAATGTAATCCAGAATGAAGAGTACTGTATAATCCTTTTCTGAATATGGAATATCTGTTGATAAATTTCATCCTTTTCCATTAAGCAAAACTATTCCTTAGGAAGATATATATATCTAGACTTCATGAGTCTAGATGCAACTATAGTTATACCATTAAGATTGACAAGCACCCAAAGGCCAGACAAGGAAAAATGGGTGGAAATAGAATAGAATAGAATAGAATAGAACATAATTCTTTATTGGCCAAGTGTGATTGGACACACAGGGAATTTGTCTTGGTGCAAATGCTCTCAGGATACATAAAAGATACATTCATCAAGAATCATAAGATACAACACTTAATAATAGTCATAGGGTATAATAAGCAATCAAATCATACTAGGAAACAGTCAGTATACACTGTAAGGATACAAGCAACAAAGTTACAGTCCTACAGTCACAAGTGGGAGGGGATGAGTGATAAGGAGTGATGAGAAGATTAACAGTAATAGTAGTGTACAATTTTCTAAATAGTTGGACAGTGTTGAGGGAATTATTTGTTTAGCTGAGTGATGGCATTTGGGAAAAAAATGTTCTTGTGTCTAGTTGTTCTGGTGTGCAGTGCTCTACAGCATCGTTTTGAGAGAAGGAGTTGAAACAGTTTATGTCCAGGATGTGAGGGGTCTGTAAATATTTTCACATCCTTCTTTTTGACTCATTCAGTATGACAGATCTTCGATGGAAGGAAGGTTGGTAGTAATTGTTTTTTCTGCAGTCCTAATTATCCTCTGAAGTCTGTGTCTGTCCTGTTGGGTTGCAGAACCAAACCAGACAGTTATAGAGGTGTAGATGACAGACTCAATAATTCCTCTGTAGAACTGTATCAGCAGCTCCTTGGGCAGTTTGAGCTTTCTGAGTTAGTGCAGAAAGAACATTCTTTGTTGTGCTTTTTTGATGACGTTTTTGATGTTAGGTGTCCATTTTAGGTGATGTGATATAATAGAACCTAGAAATTTGAAGGTCTCTCCTGTTGATACTGTGTTGTCTAGTATTGTAAGAGGTGATAGTATGGGAGGGTTTCTTCCAAAGTCTACCAAGATTTCTACAGTTTTGAGTGTGTTCAGTTCCAGATTGTTCCACTTACACCACGAGGCAAATTGTACAACCTCCTGTCTGGTATGCAAATTTGTCATTGAATAAGACCAATCATTGTTGTATCGTCTGCAAACTTCAGTATTTTAACAGATGGATTGTTTGAGATGCAGTCATTGGTATATAGGGAGAAGAGAAGTGGAGAAAGCACACAGCCTTGGGGGGGAAGGCTGTGCTAATTGTATAGGTATCAGATGTGATTCTGCCTAGCTTCACCTGCTACTTCCTGTCTGTTAGGAAGCTTATGATCCACTTACAAGTGTGTTCAAGTACCGCTAGCTGGTTTAATTTAGTTAGAAGAATGTCTGGAATAATGGTATTGAATACTGAACTGAAGTCTACAAAGAGGACCCTTGTGTTTTATTTGGAGATTCAAGGTGTTGTAGGATGTAGTGCAGAGCCATATTAACAGCATCATCTGTCGATCTATTTGCTTGGTAAGCAAACAGCATGGGATCTAACAGTCAATCTATGATGGTTTTCAGGTGGGACAGCACTAGCCTTTCAAAGATTTTCATAACTACGGATGTTAGAGCAACTGGTCTGTAGTCATTCAGTTCCTTGATGGAGGGTTTCTTTGGCACTGGGATGATAGTAGGGTGTTTGAAGCAAGAAGGAACATAGCACATCTCTAGTGATTTATTGAAGATTCAGGTGAAGATGGGGACCAATTGGTCAGCACAGACTTTCAAGCAAGAAGGAGTTATATTGTCTGGCCCTGGTGCTTTTCTTGACTTTTTTCTGTGAAATAGATCTTGTTAGTGTGCTTGAGATGGAGGTTGTGGAGATAGGTGGTTGTAGTTTCCTTTCAAACCTGCAGTAAAACACATTCAGAACAAGGAGAGATTTAACCTGGAAATAAGGAGAAACTTTCTGACAGTGAGAGCAATAAACCAATGGAACAGCTTGCCTTCAGAAGTTGTGGGAGCGTCATCACTTGAGACTTTCAAGAAGAGATTGGACTGCAATTTGTCATAAATGGTGTAGGGTCTCCCTCTTGGGTGGGGGATTGGACTAGATGACCTACAAGGTCCCTTCCAACTCTGATTATCTGTTATCTGACAATAGAATGGTATGAAGTTTTATTCACTGGGTAGAGGGTTGGATGCAACACCTATTGTGTGTGTCTGTTTAGATTCCATGATGATGATGATGATGATGATGATGATGATGATATTGTAACTAATTACATTTTTCCATACTCTAAAGCATATCTCATCATGAAAAGAATTGAAATACCAAGTAGCTGAAGTAAAATTATGGAAGAAGTTTCATTAAAATGTGTTTGATTTTCTATAGCAAGATGAATAATATATGTTAGTACGTGCAAAACAATCTCAATGTATTATCTTGGTGATCTTACAAGGCCCTTCATACTACTTTCTTTAATTGATGATGAAAGATAGACTGAGCTCATATCTGAGCTCATGTCTGAGGTTAGATTTAAACTGGAAACCAACATTTACAACATATCTCATCTGACCGTATATTCTTGGAAACCCTTCCTTTTTAGCTACAGCATAAAGTACTAGAGAAATATATTCCATTTTCCTTATTCAAGACTTTTGGTGTCAATAATGATGAATCCTGTATTGTATGTCAATGTCCGCAGCAAATTAGAAATGCTATAGTATGTAGGGCAGATTAAAAATAAATTATTAACTCAAAGCCTAATTCACAGGTTTGGATTAGCAAAAGTGAGGTGCAAATGAAGGCATTTTCCTTGTTCTCCCTGCTCCTTTTACCATTATCTTTTTACACCAAGTTGAAATGTCATTTTTAAACTGGCCATCATGCCCTTCAAGTGATAGACAGTTACCTCACTCACTGCACATAAGAGCTGAAGCTTCAGGCCCCTGTCAACTTCTGCCAAAGATAATCTGTGAAATGTACTTATGATAGATGGCAGGATAAGAGTGTTCCCTTCTTGACTTTTCTATTAGCAAAGACTGTAGAATTTGCAATAACAGTGTTGTGATAGCTGGTCCCTTCAGCTCCTCAAGCTTTCAAGGAGCTTGTTTGTCAGCTTTTAGCAGAATGTTTTCTGTCTGGCTTACCTGATGCCCTATAAGAGTAAAAAGCATCTGTTTAGCTAGTCTTCCAGTGTCACAGGAGTTGGTGACAGACAAGTGTTGACACATAAATAAATAAGCATATAAATAAATAATTTAAAAGCACAGTTAAGATCTAAGTAGTCAAGTGGTTCAATCAAAAATCCATCTATGTATTGATATATTTACCTGTGTGTATTATTTACATATATTTTATTCAAAAACCATAACTAGCTAATATCATTATTAGACAATATGATACAAAACAGTGACAGATTCTGAACTTTTCAGAGCTCTTCATCACACACAATGTTAACAAAAATTGGAGCACTAAAAATTCATAGAACAAATGTTAGATGTATGAAGCTATGATGCCTACTCTTCAAATCAATCCCAATATGGAGCCCGTGGACAAGATATCATAGCAATGTAAAGAGAAAACTGTTTGTCCTACCACCACCACCCTAAAAATTTTCAAAGACACTTCAAAGAAGATGATTACCAAGAAAAGAAATTTAGTCTCCAAGTTGGAGCAGAGATCTTTTTTGTGACTCATCAATGACTATGATTCTCAAGAGACAGAAAATTGCACTCAGGATTAAACATAGCAAGTTTTATCCAAGCCTATCCCATTCATATGTTTCATGTTTCCTGCCACCCCTTTATAATTTGAATATTGCTCCATCAACTGTAACTGCTATGAGAATGTATTCAGTATGTTTACATAAAGGTATAATATATTTCTAACTCTAAAGTACAAATCACAGCAATAAACATCCATATCTAGGCCAGATGATTGGTTTGTGACCAAACCAGAATTTTTATTTGGCCTTTCACTTTACTTTCACTGCCTTCTTTGGTACTTTACAAGTAAGTCTCAAGTAGTGCACCCAAAGCAATAGATTTGTAAGATTATATTTTATATAATAATAAAGATGCAGTTTTGTATTTGAAATAAGAAGATCAGGTCCAAAATAATTATCACTAGGAATGCCATAGATTAGTAAATGAAGAACCATCAACACTAGAAATTTAGAATATATTCATTTTCTCCCACCTCATCCCATAAGTCGATAAACTCAATCTGAATTAAAGAAAAGGCACTTCCTGAAATTAGAGGAGAAATTGCAAACTTCCTTTGCAGATTTTTTAAAAGGATTTTCTTCAGGAACTATTCTTTGGTATGTTTGGTTTTACTTAGAATGAGATAAAGTATAAAGAAAAAAGTGAGGCAGGGTAACACATATGTAGAGATACACTAATACCTGAAGGGTGAGGTTTTGGATGGGTGGAACCAAGTAGCACATTTTCATTTCTTATTGGCTGGCTTATTTAGGTAACTGGAAACCTCCTGATGCATAATACAAATAAAGACTGAAACTGATGGACACCACCTTAAATGGACAGATATTTAGTTCTTTGTGCTTGTTATATTGGTTTTTAATCCTTTAAATTTTATAGTTTGTTTATTTTTTTACCATTCAATACTTCATTTTCATTCTTCATTTTCTTCAATTCTACCAAGACTTATTGAATAAGGTTTTTTCCCCCTTTGTTCTGTTCTTAATTTTGAAGTTTTAAAAATGTGATTTCTATCTTTTTTATGAACGACTGTGAGTGTACATGTATGTCTTTGTTGACTTATTAGTAAACCAATGTACTTCAAACTGGATTTCTGTATGACTGATTGAAAGACAGGTAAGTAAATAGCATTGTTATCTTGCCTTTTATCCTACAATACCAAAGTTTGCTGACAGCAGTGAAGAAATGGTTGAGAGTTATGTTACAGTACATACTTAATTAGAAAGAAATCCCTCTTAAAGGGGTTTTTGCCAAGTAAACACATACAGGGAAAATATTTCAGGAGGAAAAGTGCACAGTTGCTTATGTTTAAAGTTATTGTGATTATCTAGATGTACAATTCCATGATCAATTTCTAAAAATCAAGATAACATAGAGTGCCAATTAATCCTATTTCTGCAATGTTGAGTTTCTATTGTTCTGTATTAGTACAAAATAGTTTCTGTAAGGCCTTTTTTGTTTATCATGGAGGGGGGTTATTTGAAGAACCACATTAAAATCAAGTTGTTTATTTAATACTACGGATTCTGTAGAATAATATTGACTGTGATAAAGAAACCTAAACCAAATTAGATGGGTTACTGATGCTCTTTCCTCAAAAAGAACCTATAACAGTTTGATTTGATTTGCAAAGTATTTTGGAATTTGATGCTACAAAGATATTACTTTAAGTCAATATTGAAATGAGTTGTGGATTTGGATAAATCCAGGGGCAGTTAAATAGGAAATATTGGGACAGTAACACCTAAATTATTCCCATAACTGTTATGAAATAGAAAAACAGAGATCTGCCCCAAATCCATGAAAAATATTTAAAAGGTTAGGAACCTGATCTTTCACTTAATTGCTTAAAAAAAAACACGAGCAAATATTTCAAATATTGAGCATTACTTGACTCAAGCATCTTAACATTTAAAATAAATGTTACTTTAAATAGAGAAATAAAGAGTAAAAAAAAACAAACCCATGAGCAACTAAGCCACAGGTTGATTAGAACATTTTTATTCTAATAGCTTATGTATTTGGTGTTTGGGAACATGAAGAGGAAGGAGATCATAGTAGTTTTACCTGCTGTTCTAATCTCAGACTTCCATATTTTTAAGTAGTTTTTTTTTTAACTTAGAGACCTTTGCCTCTAGATTTAGAAATGCAAAAATATATTTGCACAAGAGAGTTCATGCATATTTGATTTATGGAAATAGGATACTTTATGATATTAACAGTCATTTCAAAATTGGAGATGGGATGAATACAGGGAGTTTTGACTCCTTTTTATGAATCCTTCCTGCACAAGTCCACTAATGTCTAGTTATGCTGTCTGGAAATTTTAACATGCTTTAAAAAGTTGTTTCTTTCTCATTAAAATATTCTGTTTATGAAGTACTGAGCTTACTGAATATCTAAAATTAGGCCAGCAAAAGGCATCAGTTTTTTAATTACAGGTTCAGTTTATTCTTTCAATTTCCCTTTCCCTCCCCCCCCCCCCCCACCAATCAGTGTTCATGTGTCAGAGATGGTGAGGTAGCAGCTTTCTGCACTGAGTAGTAGGTAGGATTAGATGACCTCTACCATTTCTTTCAATCTTTATATTCTGTGACTTTATAGAATATAGTGATTTATTCTAATGGCATTTTTAAAGTCACAAATTCCTATCCCGTAGAATTTGAACATTGATTAAAAGCTTGCCAAATAATTGTTCTGAAATCTTCCTTTACAAAATGCTCTTAGAGCAAAAAATTAGTTGCCAACTTAACAAAAACCTGGCTCTAAGCAATATTTAGTTAAGTTATCAAATTTATTTTATTTTATTCACTTATGAAATTTTATCGCTCATCTTGTGGTTTAAGTAACTCTGGTGAATATTTAAGTATACTTTTTAGCAATCCTCAAAGAAAACTTGTAAAATATGAGCTCCTTATTGCAATGCTGCTTTTTGACCCCTGATCTCTTAGATTCAGGCTGGAAAAGAAAGTTTTAAAATCATCCTTGTGGTTTTATGTGCAAGATCCATGCATCTAAGAGACCTGGGTTTAGAAAGAGTTAATAACCTGGGAAGAAAACTGAAAATCAAGAGAAGGAACGCACCCAAAACCAGTAAGAACATGTCTAATGAAAAGGTATTACAAAGAATTCATGTTAGCAGTGAAGAATTTCAACAGGCAGTTCTCTGCTTAGTCCTTTTGTTCTCAAGGAGCTCCTAAAAATGTCCTGACAAGTCTTGACATCCCCAAGGGAGAGGCCTCCCAAAAGCAGGTTTGTACTCTGAAAGAAAAAAGCTCCAGGCAATTTGAAGTCCTGTATCAGCTGCATCTGTGTGGTTTAATAACTTGGGTTTTAACAGAAGTTTCCACTGGCTCTATGGGAGGGTGGAGGGATTTTTCAATCCAATTAATTTAAATGTAGTGATTTTTTAAATTAAATCAAGTTCTATCTATGCTTCATCCTGTTTTTTTCCAAGAAGGGTTTAGGTGCTGATTCCTTAAGAAATTTTTGTGCAGCAATTTAACCTTTTAAGAAGAAATTTGGATTTGAATGTATTTCAAAGGCCTCAAATGTATGGCTGTCACTATACTAACTTTCCAAGGAACTTTCTTTGGAAGTACTAAAAGATTGCTTTGTTCCAACATTCTGTCTGTGGAATTGGAAGTAAAGCTCATTAAATTCAATGAAGCATGCATAGCGGAAAAAAGAAGACACATTTTTTTAAAACTTAAGGGAAATAGTATATGTTCTGGATCAAGTTATGATGACCTGAAGAAATATTTTATTTAACTGTAGAGCAGATTCCCACCACATGTAGTCCTTTTAAAAGACTTCAACACTTGCAGCCATACTACAGATAAAAGTTTCTACACAATCATTGATATGCTTTCTTAGAGGTAAAAATAAATACACACAAGTGAATGACTGGGAGTTTGAAAAGATGACTTAAAGCATCCATACACATCATTCATGCTATGTGAAGTGGAAATGATTCTTTCTTTTTCACTGTGATTTTTTTCACTGGGATGTTTTCTTAACTCATTTTTCATGCATTTTGTCCCCTTCTTCTTTGCTTTGTGATATTCAGAAAATCAATGTCAGTTGATGGAAATGTTGAATAGCACTTGAGAATGAATGCTAAATAAAAGTTTCCATGATCCAGTCATTGCTGTGAAATAAAGCAAGCTCATTTTTCCACAAAGGGCAAAAATTATGATGTGCTTTCTTTGAAATTATTATGTCTACACTATGAATACTTTGTCTCTGCCTGTGATAACTATGTGAAAGCCTCTTCTCATTCCTAGTCATTGATATATACATTTTTCCTTCCAAGAGGATGATAGCCATATTTGTAACTGTATTCCTTCAGGCTCAAATACAGCCTTTGTCAACCTATGACAATGCTTTTTCTCTGAATTATAAGAATTGTAATCCAAACATGACAAACACAAGATTGGAGACAAGTGTTTCAACATAATGGCTGTTTTGTCATTACTGCATTCTTTGGACAAATCCACAGACTAAAACCAACCAATGCCTCAAAGTAATAGGCTTCCTGTCACAAGTTATACTAAATTAGTCTTCCAGCAACAATAAGGTATTTGTTGAGTTTTTTCCCCCAATGAATCCTTCAGAACTCTGTTCCAACTATTTTAATTGTTTTGAGTTGTTTGGGAATAATGTGAATAGTGCAATTGTATCTGTATCCAATATTTTGGCAGCTTTTTCAAATACAGCATCATTACTAATTATGCTTTGGGTTGCTTTATGAACCAGTGGCCATATGGGTCTCTAGGTAGCACAACAGGATGTGAAAAATAGAGCATTCTGAATTCATTGTCCAGCAAGATTGCAAAGAACCAATTCATTTGGTGTAGAGCATCTTTATATCAAAAATCTTTAAATCCATTTGTGATTTTTTAATTATTATGAAGGTATCTGGATTGGTAGATAAGATCCAGAAAGTTATGTTGCAATAAGTAAGAAATTAATTTGATTTCTAGGATTTCTCAAATATAACTTCATAAGCTTTAACTATAGAAATAGTGTACAAACAACAGTGTATAAATCATTTTTCAGCTGCAGTCCTGAAAAAAGATTAAGAGTGAATTTCTGACTAACTTCTGAATACAGAATTACGTGGTTAGTATTTTAGAATTTATTGTTCTTGATAGCAGTGTGATGCAAGAATAAAACTTCCATAACTTCCATAAGTTATGGAAAAAGGAGGAATTCAGCTTCAATTTGCTTGGTTTTGAATAAAGAAGATGGCATAGCGCTAGAGTACCTTACACTGTTTTCTTTAATCTGACTCCAAAATATATCAAGTATATAACTGTTCTTAAAGGTTCTTAGAAAATTGTTCCTTAATTTTTTTTAAATGTTTTTCATCTGAACTTCTCATCCGTTATCTGCTTTCTTTTCCATATTCCTGACATGTTCTAGTTGACAAGGTTTTCCACGCAATTAAAGAATGTTCCATGCATTCTGTTGTCCTTCATTCCACCGGAGTCTGTCTCATACCTAATCAGATTTCAGTGGCATGAAGTACATGAGACATGGAGTTGAATCAGCTAAGCCTTCATTCTGATTCCAGTGAGGGAAAAAATATAAAGCACTTTATAGAAGAAACCTGGACAGGCACAGTTGACCCTGAACAAAAGAATGACAGTGAACATTTCAATATCCTACTTGTGTATAGAAATTATTTGAAAAGACCCATTTCAGAAGCTGGCTTATCTACTAATATGAAAAAAAATCTATTTTTAAATCAATTTAAAAATCCATGTAAGCTACTTCCCTGAAACTTTAAAATACCTTATTAGGAGAAAATTACATTGTGATTTTTTTAATGTTTGAAGTTATTTTCTTTTAAATTGTCCATGATAATTGAGCTTCTTTTCATGTTCTCACCACACCCTGGGTTTGTATAAGCAGCTTCATGTTTTTAATCCACAAGCAAGTCGGTGCCTGTTTCACTCCTTGCTTTGGGGCCCTCATCTGCCTGGCAAAACTCAATTCAAATATGAGGCCCATTTATTCTGTAATTTTTAGCAAACTCTAAAAATGTTTTATATTGAAGGATGCCTCAGTTTTCAGGTGACATTCAAAGCATATCATTCCAGGTCTCCATGTGAATTCAGTAGAGGTTAATGCAGTTAAATATATTTAACAATTAAAACGGTTGCACCACTCTCTAATCATTTGACAGATGTAATTGCCTTTTTGTAGCTTTCATCTCTCTGAGACATGGGCTGCACCAGATAATGCCTTTCCAATGTCAATGTGAATTATTTGCTGTGATGGATTTACTGCCATGTCCCCAAAAGTTATAAACTTACCTTATTTTCTCTCACTCCCTGCCAAGTCTTGATTTTATATTTCAAATGATTTCAAAATACTTCCAAGTCTGTAGCTTTGTGATATTCCTCAGAATCTAAACCTCTGTGAAAACTTTGTCATTTGACAAACACAAGTTTTAAGATAATCAAAATATTTTGATTATTTTATTGAATGAATTGCTACATTATTGAATTCGCATCTCACATAAATAGCCATAGCAAAACAATTATATATCTGTCCTAAATTTCATTCATTTTCTCAATGCCATGATCCTTCAAAAGAATGTGGCTAAAATTCTCAGCTAATATTAAAATTTGTCCAACATTTAAAATTTTAAAATGTAAAAATATTCCATCACATTGAACTTGATTCTGGTGATGACATGAACATATCTTTTTTTTTTTTGGGGGGGGGGGGGTGCGTTTGGAGCAAAACATCGTAGTGAATATCTCTTCTTCCTCCTCTTCCTCTTCCTCCTCCTCCCCTTGCCCAGCATAGTCCACAACCCTGCTTAGATTTTTTTTTTTAAAGTTCAGCCAAGGTCACAGAAATTAAACATAAATACATATAAAAGCAACTAGTCCTTTTTATGTTCTACATGCATATTTCATAGGACATGGTTTTACTTCATGAAATCTCAAAGCAGGCAATAGAAGTATATCAAGTTGACCTTGTAACTGATTTCTGTTAAGGATTAATGAAAAGTTTAATCAAAATAATATAGCAATGCTTCGGCTTTTGATATGCATTTTACTGAAATAACAAAGATCTGAGAACCAAACAGAAGCAGAGAAATGGTACAGCATAACAAATTCTATAATTCCTGTCCAGTAATTCTCTCTTGGATATCTCTTCCCATCAGTTAGCACCAGATAGTATTTAAGTAAGAATTTGTGCACAGAATATAAACATTAAGACACATTAAAGATAAGGTCTTCTTTTTCCAAGTTCCAAAACCAGAAAAGAGGGGAAATTAAATTTATTGTCAATTCAGAATCCAGACTCATTTTAAAGCTGACAGAGGCAATAAATCAGCTCATTTAGTAATGTTTTGCATTGGTAAAACCTATACGTTATACCACTCAGCAATGATTTAGCTGGATGAAAGTTTCCTCCAGACAAAGTCTGAAATAAATATTTCCCCAAATAGTCTGAATTTAAAACAGTTATCTGGCACTTTACCTGGCATAAGGGGAATATATAACATTCTATCCAGATAATAATATCCAAATAGGAATTTCACAAGCAAAACATGCCTGGCTTTACAAATTGTAGCCATATATTAATCACGATTTAGTGATTAAACTACAATTGCCTAGGTTTCTACCACCTATTAATTTTAAACCAAAACCATTACTTATGATAATATGTAAACCAAATTGATATTACCCTTGTGGATCATGTTTTCCACGAACTGATGTTCCAGAAATGCAGTACCACTTATGATAACCTTAACCCTAACCCTAATGATACAATGTAATATTCATGAATAATAATTATACTTTATTTTCCTTGATTTTCTAATCCCCAAATTTATTATATCACTTGTTATAAGATTCCATATTGTCACTAAACATAATTTGAAGCAGTGTTGCTTTTTAAAAAACTTTTCTTGAATCTCCACAATTCAACTTAATTGGACAATCTTCTGTATCAATATTATAATTAACAGAAGGGGGGAAAGTGATTTTATCTATTACATCTGCATAGTGCACACATAGATATACTTCTATGTCTATCGCCCTCTCACTTTTTTTACACTAAAGGTCTTCAAACACCTTAACTTTCTCAAAAGACAGTAGCTCCAGGCTCTGATCTTTGCTTGACTAACTTTTTGTTGTTTTCTGTTTCGTTTCTTGATCTATTCTTACTGTATGGAGGTCCTTCATCAAAAGAACCTAGTAAATGTGATGGGCTTTCAATAGCTCAATTCTGGAGGACAGGGTATATCCAAGAAAGCACAATTTAACCAGTGGTGAGATTCAGCCAGTTCGCACCGCTTCAGGAAAACCGTCTGTTAACTTTCTGAGCAATTTGGCAAACTGGTTGCTGGAAGAAGTCATTAGGGCAGAGAACCGGTTGTTAAATTATTTGAATCCCACCACTGAATTTAACTCTTGTCTGATATTTTTTTTATAAAATTTTGTGCCAGATCTTACATGTCTTTTGTCCCCCACTGCAGACATGATCTGGAGTAGGCATTTAATTTTTGACAACTTGTTAAATACTATTATATTGGAGTCAACTCTTAGCAAATATTTTTCAGCAAGATCTGTCCCCAACCTGGCCTTCAATTCTTCTGTTTTGTGCACCCATCACTTCTAATAATCAAGTCGATTGATTGCTGATGGTTGCTGTCTTCTTCTCTTTCCTCTACCTTTTCCAACATTACAGATTTCTCAAGCTATTGAATAATATAGACAAAATATGATAATTTGAGCCTGGCCATTTGCATCCTCAAAAAGAACTCTGGATTGATTTACTATTTAAGCCATTTCCTCAGCTCTTCTGCAATAAAATGTTGAGTCCCATTTGACCTAAGAGGCCCTTCACCCTGCACATTAATCATTTTTCATTGTCTATCCTTGTGGGTTTTTGGAAACATTCCCAAATGGTTTGCCATTTCCTTTCTCTGTGCAGAATAAATTAAGCCTTTGCCATTATTATTATTAAAGTTATTGCTGTCAGCATCTTCCTATGTACTGTATATCACTGTTGCCCAATATAGACCTGCTTACTTTATCTAGGCAGTTGAGATGATCTGCACACCTTGGTGACTTATATTTTTCACATACATTCCAACAATTCCAACATTTTTTGCTCAATTCTCTCAGCAACCTAAACCCCAATAAGACATCATATTTATCTCATTGCTTTAAAAGTATATTGAAGCTAGAGAGATTTTGTAAAAAGTATGATCGTTATAACATAAGATTACCATATCAGGAATGTAAAGACCTGTGTGAGGGTCAGATGGAATAAAAAAAAAAAATTCTGTATGATTTTGCTGCTGCCATTTACTGTAGAATTTTTACAGAATAAATTTGATAATACGGTATTACCATAGAAAGATAGGGAAAAAACTTCATTTTTTCCAAATCAGGCCCCTACTCACATATTCCAATTTAATCAAACTGAGTTTGATTATTTGAATATCATCTTATTGTTATTTTTTTCTCTGTATCTCGAGAAAGAAATGAGAGAGGTTTCTCAGCCTGGGAAAATAGTAAGTGTGTTAAAGAGAGAAATTCAAAACAGTCACGCCTTCATTATGTTGTCCTTAAAAAAAGGCAATGAAGGTTCTAGAGTGGCATTCAATATTTACGAATATATATTAAAACAATAAATAACTGGAATCCCAGTTGCTTTTGTTTCTTGATCTGGCCTACCTTGAGAGGCTGATGCACACTGTTGTTGGAAGTTTTCTACAGTTCTCTTGCAAGGGATGTTTTTCTCACATTTGTGGTTGCCCTAGCTTAATGGTCTTTTTCATATATTTTAGCATACATTGATTTAATCAATACTGTAAGCTACTTTTGGTGCATGTGGTGCTGTCTTATTAAAAGAGATCCAGGAAGAGAAGTGACAAACAGCTGGGAATATTTTTTATCATGCATCTTTTATCATACATTTTATTTAGCATCTCCTATGGCATTCGCCATTTGGCTGGAAGACAGAATATTATAAACACTAGCCCTTCTGCTGTTAGTGCAATTCTTCTAATAATTGCAAAGATGCATTGGCTCCCACTGCTCTGGTGAAAGAAAGATTATCTAAGAGTTGGGGTCCAAGTAAATACCGACCACCTGAGCTGAATACATGAAGAGACTCCTTAGCTAAGGTAGCATTAAGTATTTTTTGTTACTTATTTTTTGTATGGTTAAATCTCCAAAGAGCTATATTTTAAAATCCACAATGCTTCAATGAAATTTTCTCTCCCTTCTTTGTGTAAGGGATCAACATACTGGCATTTGCAGATTCATTAGTAATGCCATATTACTTTAATTATGGACATAGAAAACCTTAAAATTACAGAGAACAGCAATCTAGCATTAGTCCTATTGCTGCTCAATGTTACTTTAGAAGATTCTGCTACTAAACAGAATTTGTCATTCCAATCTAAGGAGATTGGATACATGGAACTGGCTGAGCTCAGAAGTCACTTATTAAAGCTTGCTGACTCTCTGGGGCTTAATAACATTCTTCAATCTAATTTCAGGGAGTGAATATTAACCGTGCAAACAGAAGGATGGGAAACTTGAATGGATAGAGTCTTTTCAGAGGTCATTCAATTAAAGACTTTTTTAGAATGATCTGATCTGGGTTTTAAAAATATCAATAACAGCAGCAAATACTGAAAATTCTAACTCTTTGTTACCCTTTATTGGTTATCCAGATGTTTGCAGCCTAGATCAGGACTAATCAATCTATCTATTATCTATCTCTATCCTACCATCTGAATTAAATTCTTCAATCATCAAAGCAGATACCTCTTCTTTTTTTTAAGCTCACACATAAATCAGAAAAAAAGCCAGGCTGCTTTAATGAGAGCTGGCCACTTTGAAGTACTTCTTTTAAGTCATGTTTGAAGCATGGTTATTATAAAAATTGCAGCAAGGTATAATTCTTTGGAAACAAGAAGTCACATTTGAACTCAAAATTTGTCAGGTGCGGACACAAACCTCTTTTATAAGCAACCTACCTGCAGATTTAAATAAGATTTCCTGCATGCATGGACACACACACAAACACAAAAAAAGGGGTGGAAGGAGAGGGGGGGAAGGAGAGAGAGAGAATTTTTTTCCTACAATCACAGGAAACCTTCAGCCAATAGGTCAATGTGATTCTATGTTGTCATAGTTCATGGAATCCTATTATATTGCTGAAAGATAAACTTGTTATATAATTCCTTGGGTTTTATTTTATTTTTTACATATTAATGTAGGTTTTTTAAGTCTGTTTTATTATTCCCCCAATGAAGACAGGTCTGGTACTGAAAAAGTAGTTAAAATGCAGTTCCCTATAAAGTAACCCTATTTTATTATTTTGCTGATAGCTGCTATCTTCAAATAAACTTAGGAACAGAATGTATCACATTGGTAAATGTCACAATTTTTTCAATAATTTATGGATACACGTTCGTGGGACCTTATGAATAGGCTGTGAAATTTATGCTTATCCATATGAGAACCAGATTGGTTAGGGTATTGGACTAGAAACAACGAGACTATGAATTCTAATTCTGTCTTATGGGGCCAGCCACTTTCTCTGAGTCCTAGGAAGTAGGCAGTGACAAATCATTTCTGAGATCTTGTAAAAAGAAAAAAAAACTCTACAAAGACTTTTCTAGGCAGTATTCAGGAGTGAAAGACACACACACACACACACACACACAGACACACATACAAAAGGATATAGATGATACCCTACTCCAGGAGTGTCAAACTCAAGTTCCGGCCACAAGGTGCTTAGGTCTGGCCCATGGGGCTGCCCTGTAAATAGCAAAGGACCACACCCACATTGTCTCTGTCAGCAAAAATGGAGCTCAGGAGGGCCACGTGCGGCCCTCTTGAACTCCGTTTTCTCTGGCAGAGGGTTGCAGGAGGCCGTCCCAGCTGAAAATGGAGCTCAGGAGCCCGTTTTTGCTGGCAAAGCACTCAGGCCACCACAGGTGGCCCCAACACAAGTGACATCATGCTGGACATGCCCAGGCTGCCTATGCCCCCACCCCACTCCCCCCACCCCTGAGATCAAACACAACCTTGAGGTGTCCCTCAATGAAACAGAGTTTGATATCCCTGCTCTACACCAAGAAATGATAAAGCTGAAGAAAGGCAGAGGGAGAAATGTTGGGGCATAATAGTCAAATCATTACAAATGTCATTCTGACATATCTTTCTTATATTTTCTTTGAAATCACTTGTCAACAAATGGATTCTTGATTATATTAGTGGCAGTCCCAGATTTTGAAAACCTACTGTTAAATGCTAGGTGAGTTAAAGGAAGTAGATCTGCCACCCAGGATTATCTTGCTGACTTGTTATGAATTAATAAAGTCTGAGGACAGCTTGTATTTGCTTGCATTCATTTAAAAGTGATTAGGAGCTTTTAAACATTTTTTTTAAAAAAAACCTGTTTTATCAGTGATCTCATTTTTAAATATTTTCATCCCACGTAGAAAGACTGTCTAAGTTGGACGAATAACTGGAACAGAATTTTCTTCCAAGCCTTCACTCAAAAAAAAGTCTTGCCTTTTAGTAATTATTTGAGTGCCTGCATATGGCAAGATTCTTACTCTCAGAGGCAAGTGATATATGTCCCTACAATATCCATAAAATGTCATGAATAACAGATTAACTGATGGAAACAAGGGAAGAATCTTATACAAAATTTTCAAGGCTGTTATCCTCATAAGAGGATAACATCAAACTTTAATATCAATAACACAGCTCACATTCTTCCAAATTTTCACTGTTAAAAGCCAGCTCAGATCTGTTCTGTACTGTGTCTCTCTTATAAGTGCTTAGATCATTTTCTTTTGTCCACAATGAATTGATTAAAGTTCCTTTGATTCAAGCCTCAAATAAAAAAATGTTTCAGTATATTTGAAACTTTATAATGTTCTGGAAAAGGCAAGGATGAAAAAAGCCTTTTAAAAATGTGCAGTTGATTGACGGTCTGATTGAATTAATTGCTGGAATTCTCTTAATTGTGCACTTAATTACTGATACTATGTGTCAAAAGATTATGTTGCAGCACCTGCAGGAGACACTTCACAGCTCTAGGCAAAGCCAGCTGCACCAAATTTCAAGGAAGCATGGTGCATCACCCGCAGTTTGTTAAAGGGGGAAATCATATTATTTTAATAATATACAATTAGAGTTCACCGTTGCCATCCTCCAAATGCAGACAATCCCAGTTCTCATTGCAGGGACAGGATCTAACTGATCAAAAATAGAGAAGGGACAAAAAGTGTTAATTATAGCTCCATATGACATGAAGCCTTTCTGTGGATTGTT
This sequence comes from Pseudonaja textilis, assembly GCF_900518735.1. The sequence continues at coordinate 1,494,975 of NW_020769365.1, forward strand.
TTTAAATCATTTTGTTTGGCAAAAGGGGAAGGAGCAACCTAAACTGATTCAGAAGGCTACAAGCCATTTCTGGATAAATAGCAGTAGTTTAAATATGTTATCATACATTCAATTCTCAAAATTAGTACCATCATGGATACACAATTCTTTTTCACTTGCTTAGGCCTACTTTTCATTAATAGAAAGCTTCTTTTAATTATGGAAATTACCATTACAAGCAGGTAAGTTTTAAGGAGATCGTGTAGCATCAATGAGATACAGTAAAATTCATAAAATTATGAACACTTTTTAATTAATGATCCCGTTGATATCAGTGATAATAGAATGATGTAGGAAAATATATCCTATGAAACCTGCAGATGTCCATTTGCATAGAGTTTATGCTTAAACATGTAACTGGCAGTGAGAAGTAAAATATTTAGAAACAGAAATATAGAAAACTGATGGCAGAAAAGAACTACTGGTCCATTGAGTCCTTAGATATTTTTAAAAATTATTCTATTTTTTTAAAAAAAATCAGATGATTAAAATGTGTTAATCCCAAGTGTGTTTAATCTAAATTACTGATAATTGACCCACTATATTCATTGAAAGTTAGTTCCAAGCTTCTACTACTCTTTCTGTGAAGCAATACTTTCTAAGGTTATTTTTGAACACCCCTCTTTTACACTATCTTCCAGAACTCTCTTAACTGTCTTTCTAGCAGTTGTTTCTAGTCCTTATTATGAGTTTGGAGGCTGAAACAACTGTTTTCTAAACTTCTCAGTGGTTTTAACTGAGCTAAACTTCAGAGGCTTTGTGAACCCAGAAAGACCTGTATTATTCAACAAATTTCAAACTTCAGCATTGTCTTTATAAATTAAACACTTTATTCTGTTTTCTAAAATTATATTGCTGTTTCAAGGTACAACAGAAATAGTTTTCTCCCAAACAATAACATTGGAAAAAGAAATGTTACTTCTTCATATATCTTGCTTTGTTTCAGTGATCATTCTGTACAAAATTTACCAATCCTTGGGAAATCATGGAATAAATAATTATGCTTACAAAAAATAAATTCCCAGTAATTTTTATTCTGTGGTCTCATCTAAGAACAGGCTAGAGAAAGAAAGATTAGTGCGTTATAAAGGCCACATATTCTCCATAAATTGGTTATCAACTCATTCCTGTTATAGCAGTCAAATCCAAAAATAATTATGTGGCAGTTAGCTACTGCATCATGAATGCAGATTTTATAATACATGCTTTAGAAACAAGCCATGTCCTGAAAACAAAGGGGGTTTTTTGTTTTGTTTTTTAAAAAGCAGGGTGCAGTGAGGAAAAGCTGCCTCCAATCTTTCCAATGAAAAGCTAAAATGTATAAAATACCACGATCAAAGGAAAACCAAATGACAGAAAATACGATGAGATTGGTTTGGGAAACAAGATGAAAAGTTCCATTAACAAAACACAACACAGCAATTGCCGTGGTGTTTATGAAGTAGTTTCCTGTCTCTTCACATTTATGGGAACTTGGAGCAGCTGTTTGACTATCTCATTAAGTGCCTTGTGAAAGAAAGAACAAAAAGTGCCATTGAAATAAATGACTGCCAGCCTGCCTCAAAACAGAAATAGAACTAAAGCAACATTATTTTATCTGGGAATGTTTCTGAAGGATTCGTAAAGGCTTTGATGCCTCTCTCTGTTGCTCTTTGTTTTAAAACATCTTGCAGGAAACAACAACACACATAATTCTAAGACCTTTTCCCTCTCTCAAACCTAGAGGTCAGGTAGAAATATATCTAATACACTTGCAGTATATGATGTTAATCATGGATCTACCTATTCATTATGCTCTTCTTTGACCAGCATCAGTCTTCTGAAGACTAATCCCCATTGCTAGTTGTTATGTCTTGGGAACCGGTTGGGGCTCCAACCGGGTCCGCTCTTTAAGCAGATTCAACAACCGTTCCTATTGGCTGGCGCCGTTTGACAGCCGGCTAT
>NW_020769365.1:1506486-1554429 GCF_900518735.1 Pseudonaja textilis
GAATAGAATAGAATAGAATAGAATAGAATAGAATAGAATAGAATAGAATAGAATAGAATAACAGAGTTCGAAGGAATGTTGGAGGTCTTCTAGTCCAACCTCCTGCTTAGGCAGGAAACCCTACACCCCTTCAGACAAATGGTTATCCAATCTCTTCTTAAAAGCTTCCAGTGTTGGAGCATTCACAACTTCTGGAGTTGCTCCACTGATTAATTGTTCTAACTGTCAGCAAATTTCTCCTTAGTTCTAAGTTGCTTTTCTCCTTGATTAGTTTTCACCCATTGCTTCTTGTCCTACCCTCAGATGTCCTGGAGAACAGCTTGACTCCTCTCTCTCTGTGGTAGCCCCTGAGATACTGGAACCCTGCTGTCATGTCAACCTAGTCCTTCTTTTCATCAAACTAGACATACCCCGTTCTTCATGTTTTAGCCTCCAGTCCCCTAATCATCTTTGTTGCTCTTCTCTGCACTCTTTCTAGAGTCTCCACATCTGTTTTACATTGTGGTGACCAAAACTGCAGTTTTCCAAGTGTGGCCTTACCAAGGCATTATAAAGTGGCATTTTGTTACTTAGGTCTACTTAGTTCAGGAACCTGGATAATTTTAAGATTGCTAAGTATTTTCACAATAAAGCTTTCTGTAATGGGCTATCAGTAAAACTTTGAGGAACAGGAAGAGCTGCAACCAAGACAATGGTCAGTTAAGAGAAATTTGAATCAAAAAGAGGATGTAATCGGATGAAACAATAAGATTTTATTCTTCCTAATTCTCTTGAATGTAAAGGCAAGAAGGAGAGAGGTTGTTTCATACCACCCTCACCACAATTAGCATCACGACTTAATTGATTTTTCTTTTTATGTTACTCTTCCATCTGGGGGATTTGAGAAACATGCACAAAAATAACAGTCTTCAATAATACAATTTAAAAAAACAATTAATAAGACAATGAATAATTACATTTTTAGCACAAGACAATAAGACAAAAAGGAATATGTTAAATTTAATTTTAAAATAACAACAATCTTGGACCAGTAGTCTTCTTGCAAATATTATATTATTTATTTAAAAAAAAATATTTTTGTATCTGATAACCTTGATCAGTTTGCCAGCAATACAAAAAAGTAGAAGAGAGAACTTTCAAGGTCTTTACTTAAATATTGGCAATCTAATTTACTGAAATGGAAGTGATGGAGTTGAGTTATAAAAGGTACCGCTGTCAACTAAAATGACAGCAAACTCTATTCCACTTTTCATTTTCTATGGGATTAATGATGACATTTCTGAATACAGGGGTTTGCAGATGTTTCAAAAGTGTAACACTCTAAACCCTTAATAGAAATTCTAGAAAATGTAATCCCAACTTGTTTCCAGAGTGCCGGGTGAAATAAGATAGCAGAAAAGATGATAAACAAAGAGCTTAATTAATACTAAATATTGAAATAATGTTAAGTTATACCCATTAACAGCATGCTGCACTTCCTGTTTCATGGGAGAAATTTGTAAACTGTGATTTAATAAATTAATCTAATACATAATCTAAGCAGCATAAATTTTACATGAAAATAATTGAGGTTTTTTTTTTTTACATCACAACCCTCACCACAGGATTCATTAGGCATTTGCAAACTTTAAATAATTTATGCCTTGTCCCCTGTAAAACAACCCATTCCCTGCCTTATGCCCATTTGGCAATGTTAGTCTTTTTGCTTGCTTAGATTTCATTGAGGGACTATCTGTATCAGCTGCCTTGGTTCAGTAAATATAAAAAAACAACTTGCCAGTAACATCCAAGGTGCCAATTGGTGGTCTTGTGAGCATAGCTTTAACTGCAAAATGACAATCTGTGCTTCCAGTTTCACCACTGCCTTATTCATTATATATTACACCTCCCAATTCTTGTATGAAGAATAATTTTTGGCTGCTTTGTTCTTGTAACTCTGATATTGCTTTTGATGGGTTTGCAGCTCCTGGAGTAGGGAAATGAAATACATCAAATATAAGTGTGATGACATAAAGTTCAAGAAGGGATTCTACAGGATTTGTTATAACTGTTTATTGACTTTCATATTTTGTTTAATAAGGTTTTGCCTTAGGACCAGACTGGGAAAGGCATATTTAGAAAAGATCTAGCAGCAATAAACAATTTAAAAAGGCTTCCATCAACTGCATTGACTAAAGAAGCTGAAATAGACTCCCCCAATCTGATGTCCTATAGGGAATGCATTTCCCAGAATTCCAGGTTCCTGGTGTCATCTTTGGATAATGGCCATATGGTCTTCTGGGAGCTTTAGTCCTAGCACCCTTTGTTTTCTCTGCTGGAAAAAGAAATATGGTGGCTGTCTATTTCAATGAATCTGCTACTCCTGATTTACCTCTTTAATAAGTGCTATATAAAAACTCATCGGATGTGTCTTTGCAGAAATTAATCACCCAAAGGAAATTTGGATTTATGAATAAAACAATGTTTTATTAAGTTGCTAATAACTTTCAATCGAATAGCACTCAGAATACATTGAAGCAGACATACTCCTGCAAGTAATTGGCTTGCCACATCTGCCTTCCTTTCTAATTGGACTAATTATGGCAGTGTAGGATCATGTTCATTGCTCCACTGAAAGCAGGAAGCCTTGATTTACAGCAACAGGCATGGCAATTAGAGAGAATTAATTCATAAGGCAACATCTAAATAAATCATATTATGAGTAGGCAGCAATGTAATTACTGTGACTGGTAGTTCCCTTGTGGAAAACATCATGCCTCAACCCAAAACGAGCTTTTGAACCTTTCCAAGAATCCAATGCAGCATTTCCTCTTTCAATAACATTTGGTTTGATTTGATTTTGTTGTTTCTGAAGATCTAATTGATGCAGTGTCAAAAAGAGGAAGACCTGAAAATTCTCCTTGAGCTAAGATCAAGTCCTTGTTAGTTGCATGTTTGTACTTCTGCTGAATTAGAAGCATATTCATCTCCAATGAATCAGAGAAGCCACTTGTTGTAACCAGTGAAAGATGAAACCTAATATTTTTATTGTATAAAGTTTCATGCCTCTGCTTGTACAACATATTTCTCTATTTTAATAATACTGTTGACAAGCCTAGACTATTAAACTCAAGGTCTGGTATGGAGATGATTCCCCCAACTTTTTTCTTTATCATTCATTTTGTGACCATATCTGGATAGCTAACAGGGGGCAGCAAAAATGTTAAGAGAGTTTTAAGAATATCTTGAAGTCTAGATTTCCATGGTCAACTAGATCAGTCATCATTTTGTAAGCTGATAGCAATGAGAAGGAGCCTGACAGGATCCTTTCAGACTAACACATTTTATTAAAATGCATAAGCTTTCACGAGCTACAGCTCACATCTTTAGGTACATGGAAAACTTACATTTTTGAATGCATTCTGTTGGTCTAAAAAGATGCTAGAAGACTAGTAGATTTTTTACTACCATACCATAGACTAAGAGAGCTTCCTTCTACAGTGTAAGTAAAGAGTATGTCTAGACAGCTTTAATAAACTGCTCCATTGATTTCTTATCATCAGTCTTCACTTGTGTTATTTCTGCCTTGTTATTACAGAGTTTTTGGTTCCTTCTTTTTTTTTTCAGACACAAGATTCTTATATTAAAAGTGCCAATCCTTAGTACTTCAATGCTTGTCCTAATCCGTGGCTTGTTTCACATCTGAAAATATGAATGTTGCCACTTTCTTAAAGTTGACAAATTCTTAATCTGAAAGGCAAACAATGATTCCCAAAGGTATTCATGTTCTGCCATAAAGTAGCACAGATGATATGCACTACTAAAGAGTTAGATTCATATGCCAGGAAACTTGAGAGATCACCAATTGTCATATACATGTTTTTATAGGATGTGTGTCTTCATAGTTTTGAGATTATTTATAAGTGCGTCATGCATGTCACCTCCTTTCAAGAGAATCGTTTTAGAGGGGATTATTTCTGGATGCTGTTTGTCATATACTAAGGATTCAAAAATGTAGATACCTACGTGGGACAACTGGGTATGAAATCAGACGTAGAATATCAGCAAAACTTTGTAATGACATTCCTTGACAACTTGAAAAATTTTGGTTTAATTGCTTGTAATCAATAGGTGAACAAAAAGTCTTTTTGACTACATCCTGTGGATATCCCTGACTACTACCAAAAAAATTGGGAGGGAGGGAGGGAGGGAGGGAGGGAGGGAGGGAGGGAGGAAGGAAGGAAGGAAGGAAGGAAGGAAGGAAGGAAGGAAGGAAGGAAGGAAGGAAGGAAGGAAGAAGGCTCTGTATTTCTTTTGATGGATAAAAGTTTTTTAAAAAGATATATAAGGGGCAGAGAAGTCGCATTATACTTGTGTCAGAAGCACCAAGGCACTTCTGAGTTGAAAGAATGAGCCAATGACATACTATTGCCCAGGGGATGCCAGTTTGGGACTCCTTTCATGCTCCTGGCAGGAGCTGAAATGAAGGACAGGAGGTCACCCCAGCTCACAGCTGCACTTGGGTCTTCAACACAAACTGCTGCTTGTTAACCCAATGTGCTCCTTAGGGGCAGGAAGTGAAACCATATTTTTGATGTTTTGTTTCCAACACACTTTTCCTTCACCAACTAGTTCTTTAATGAAAATAAGCCCCATTAAACTGAATGGGGCTAATGACACAAATGATCATAACTGGAAATAGAAATCACTTAATTGAATAAAGGGAACACATTGCAAGAGAATATATTAGTACAAAATGAATATTTGTGCTGAATTCCTGGTATCTGCAATCAGGCCAACTTCCCTAATCACCCAGTAATTAACCTTTAAAGTTGTAGCTGCTATTGCCACTAAAAATTAGAGGTGAGGGCATCCCTTCATTTTTTTCCTAAATGCTAGGCAGTCATTTTCTGTTATGTTGAGTCATATCATACATATGCACATGATGAGAATTAGCATAATATGATATTGTTTATATCTGGAACATGACATGTCATAAATCCCTCTCATCAAGGAAACTAGGCTCCACATTTGAGCAATTATCCACTTTTAGCAGATGCCTGATCCATTAGAGAGTGGGGTGATAAATTACCCGCTAAAAAGAGTGGAAATGTAGTCATCTTGATTTGCAGTATCTTCATTTTGGCAGATAAACACAGCCATCAATTATATTATCTGTAGACATAGGGAACTTTGCAAGAACTTAAAATTAACACTGTTACATATCATATCGCATTGGTTTCCGATAAGGTAAACATAAAGGTTCCCCTTGCACATATGTACTAGTCATTTCTGGCTCTAAGAGGTGGTGCTCATCTCTGTTACAAAGCCGAAGAGCCAGCACTGTCCAAAGACGTCTCCGTGATCATGTGGTCAGCATGACTAAATGCCGAAAGTGCACAGAACTCTGTTATCTTTTCATCAAGTGGTCCCTATTTTTCTACTTGTATTTTTACATGCTTTTTGAACTGTTAGGTTGGCAGAAGCTAGACAAGTAATGGGAACTCACTCTGTTACACAGTGCTAGGGATTTGAACCGCCAAACTGCTGACCTTTCTGATTGACAAGCTCAGTGTCTTAGCCACTGAGCCACTGTGTCCCTTCTTTGGTTTCCTATAAAAAGGTAAAGGTTCCCCTCACACATACGTGCTAGTCATTTCTGCTCTAGGGTGTGGTGCTCATCTTACAAAGCTGAACAGCTATACTTACATCCAAAAGTTCATCCCTCAAATTGTTTTGCTATAAATCCCATGTTAATTTCAGTAGAAACCTGAAAGATCCCTTTGTTTGTGAGAATGGTGGTGGTTTAAGCCATAGTACCGTGTTTCTCACAAAATAAGGCTGGGCCTTATTTTTTTTGATCCCTGAAAAAATGGCTAGGCTGTCTTTTTGGGGGTGACTTAATTTCCTCCCCCACCTAGAGCAGCCCATATGCACGTAACTCACCACGAGGCCGCTTCTATCGGCCCCACGAAAGCTCCCCGAAGGCAGAGTCCCCAGCTGCTTCAGGGCATGGCGTGGCTGCTAGTGTCCCCTTGCCTTTAGGCAGTCTCTTTCGGGTGATGGAAGCTCCCCAAGTGCAGTCACCAGCCACTTCGATTGGCTGGCAGAAGCGGCTTCAGGACAAGGGCACATTCGCACTCCCCTCGCCGCAAGGCCATTTCTACCACCCAATCGAAGTGGCTGGTGACTGCACTTGGGGAGCTCCCATTGCATGAAAGAGACTGCCGAAAGGCAAGGGGACATGGGCAACCACACCATGCCCTGAAGCGGCTGGGAACTCTGCCTTCGGGGAGCTTTCGTTGGCCGATAGAAGCAGCCTTGAGGCGAGGGGAGTTTGTGTATGCTCTCACCCGAGCCACTTCTACCGGCTGATCAAAGTGGCTGGTGACTGCACTTGGGGAGTTTCCATCACCCAAAAGAGACTGCCTAAAGGCGAGGAGACACACGCAGCCACAACATGCCCTGAAGCAGCTGGGGACCCTGCCTTCGGGGAGCTATCGGCTGATGTTCTATTGGTAGGCTACTTGCAGGGCACTCCTAAAGGCAAGTTTTCTGCCCACCCGCCCTTCCCCCCATTTCTCTTCACCTCGTGTAGTTCTAATGAATGATGTGAAAAATGGAAGGGAAATGCATGGTTTAAATAGGCCTAAATTTAGGGGGTGGGGCTTAAATTCACCTCATGCCTAAAAATCATGCTGGGCCTTCCTATTGGTGGAGGCCGTATTGTTGGAGAAACACGGTATTTAATGGAATATGTCAAGACCCATAGTACTCTTCTTCTGATTAATTTGAACTCATCCATATTGTTTAAAGCCCAGGACCCTCTATTAACCAGCCCATATGTCCATAAATCAAGGTTTAATTTCATGTTGTGCTTGTCTTTCCTACAGGTAGCAAATATAAACATATTTTTCTGTAATCTGTTTCTTTGAAGGACAACACTAAGGGTTCCCACATCTGATACGAAAGTGCTGTTCACATTATCATTCTTTTCAGATAGTTTTTCTTTAAATCTCTGTTCTATGATTGTCAGCTCTGCATTGACTTATACCAGAGATACTACTTTACTGAGATTTTCTTTCAATAAAAGTAGGTTCCAGGAAGAAATCCAGCTGAGACAATAAAGCTACCACTAATTGCATATCTGGTTTCATATACTACATTAAGCCAGAAGATTTGGTTAGTCCCCCAAACCTGGGCAGTGGTAACCTGGGCAGTACACTTAATAGCTTGGCATATTATGTGAACCTAGTGCACTATAGTCTACTCAATAAATATAAACCATAATTTAGTACAATGTGAAAACACAGCCTGTCTGAATTCAAATGAAATTATTTCCAGGAACTATATATTACACTGTACACTCAGTTAACTTGGTCACTTTTGTTGAACTTCTGGTCAAGTTGCCTCCTCATGCAATATCTTGTTGGATGAATAGGCAAAACTGAGTTCAGTTCTGTGAAACTCATTTGATTCCTATCAATTAAAGCACATACTGTAGGCCCATTGCATGAATTTTATCCATGTAGAAACAATGAATTAAAGCAACCAGATTAATTTTTTTGTGAATAGAATAGGATAGAGTAGGATAGGATAGAATAGAGTAGAATAGTCATTTTAAATGTATACTAATTGGCATTCATTAAAATGACATTTCTTTGCATACAGTTGTCAAAGGGTCATCACCTCCAATATATACTACATAAACATGAAAAAATATGGATATACCCACCATTTTAAAGGAGAACATGAGGAATATGTTAAAGGCATGAACCTCTGTGATAGAAACCAGATAAATTAATGGAATAATTGAAGTTGCTAATGATCCTTGTGAAAAAAAGATTGCCAAAAACTGAGTGACAGAAAAAAGCAAACTGGATGTCAGAACAAACTATAGAAATTGCCAAGAAGATAAAACAAAGACAAAAAAGATAAAAATATTAAAAAGGAACTTAACAGAGGTCCAGAAACTTGTTAGAAGAGGTAAGAAGTATAGGTAGTCCTTGACTTAGTTCACTTAGCAACTATTCAAAGTTACAGTGGCACTGAAAAAGTGATATATGACTGTTTTTCACAGTTATGATCTTTGCAGCATCCCTGTGATCAGATGTTCAAAATTCAGATGTTTGGCAACTGACTCATATATATGACAGTTGCTGTGTCCCAAGATCATGTGGTCAGCTTTTGTGACCTTCTGACAAGCAATGGGAAAGCCAAATTCACTTAACATTTGGGTACTAATTTATCAACTGCAGTGATTTACTTAACAACTGTGGCAAGAAAGATCATAAAGTGGAGAAAAACTCATTTAACACATGTCACATAACAGAAATTTTGGGCTCAATGGAGGACTCAGTGGAGGACTATCTATAGCATTACAACAACATCTCTAAAGAGATTGAAGATAGAAACAGACGGAAAACCAGGAAAGTATTTATGCTGAAATTAGAATTAACAATTGCTGGTTTTGATAACATCTCTAATATTCTTGATAAATTTACACTCAAACATATTATGAGAGGAAAATGTGAAATAGACTTGTTATCTCTTCCACATCTGAATTTGAACTCAAATGGTGGTTCCAAACTCAAACTGCTATGCCAAAAGATGAATCTGGCTTCCCCATTGACTTTGCTTGTCAGAAGGTCACAAAAGGGAATCACATGACCTTATGATTATGTAACCATCATGAATACATGCCAATTGCAGAGCATCTATATTTTGATCATGTGACTATCAGGATGCTACAATGGTTGTAAGTGTAAAAAAACAGTCATAAGTCACTTTTATCAGGGCCATTGGAACTCTGAACAGTCACTGAATGATTGTAAGTTGAGCACTACCTGTACAGTGACAATGTGTACCACTGGAAGAATAGTTAGGGACAGATTTTCATGGGATAAAAATCTATGTGGTCACTATGAGATGACACTGACTTGGTGGCACTTAATCACCTTCCAATAGCTTTATGTTCTTCATCTTCTAATCAAACAAATTTAAGCAGACAAATTTGCTTAATAAAAATATTTCTTCTAGCAATTCTCTGTATTCTTGATGCACATATTTCCCAAATACATGTTGTACACATTTTAACTGGAGAGCTAAATTATAAAATGTTGAAAAGTATCTACGTTCAATTTGGATTCACAATTAATTGTTGGTTTTGATAACATCTCTAATACCCTTGATAAATTTACATTCAACCTATTATGAGAGAAAATATGAAATAGACTTATTATCTCTTCCTCTGAATTGCTTTAAGATGTCTAGAGATATTTTTCTAGAATACAGAGCTATTGGAATCACTAAACTGAGAAATCCTGAGAAATCCAGCAATGAAACAGTACTTTTAAAGCAGAGAATCAAATCTTTAGAAAATTAAACTGGTCTGTTCATAAAAGGTAGATATTTATACTAGCTCCTATTAACTGTAACATTCTCAACAATTCTTATTGTTGAGAATGAGAATAATAATGAGATTCACAATAGAACAAAAGGAGATTTCCAAAAATAAACACATTCAACTCTCACAACGTTAGAAGCATTTTCAAGGTAAATGACACAGCTAATAATTCACCCCATTAGTCTTTCATCACTGCAGAACTGAAAGCTGAGACAATTGCTAAACTGCAATTACAACAGATTTGCATTGAAAGAGAATTTGCAACTACATGTCCTCCCTCTTTCTTTTAAAGAAAAAGGTGGGTACAAAAACAAATGAAATTTAAAAGAAAAAAAACCTTCACAACATTTTTAAATTACAAACTATGGAAAGCAAATGTGGAATCCATAGAAGAATTTAGTTGCTTGAATTAATATTATCTAAGCAATTGACTGCAAAACAGGAGACATGTCAAATGGATCATGATTGGAAATATCTTAATGATACTTTGGGCATATGGTAGCTAAATAAATCCAACCTATAATTCCCTTTCCCCACCCCCAAAACATTTCATGCTGCTATTAGTCATACCTTTCCCTATGTAAGTTATATATACACAAAGGTTTTCTATGGAAAACATGGAATACTTCCAATGCATTTATTAACATAATTATATTTCCAAACTTTTTAAAACTATTGTGCATACATTTCTACACTTGTTTGGAAATACATATCCATTCTTTTTATATTTTAACTTCTGTAATGGCATAATATATGGCTCCTTTTTCTTTTCTTTTTTCTTTCTTTCTTTTTTTTTTTTTGTAAGTTCACACGCTTAAGATTCCCAGTATATTTCTTTTAGATGTTTTGAAATCTTATAGTAAGACTTTTAGTACATGAGAATTCATTTTAAAAAACCAAACTATTAACCTTAAAAACTATATATCCATGTGACATTTGTAAAATCTGCAAGATTTTACTACTAGAAATACTTCTAACATTACCATATCCTCAAGAAAGAAGGACAGATTTTCAGCTTTAGTTAGTCCTCTCTGAAGATCTAATTGCCAAAATAACACTTACCTTTCTTTTTTAAATGTTTTCTAATGTTTCTTTTCAATTTTCATTGTCAGCAATTATTTATGTGATTGGGATTTCAAAATTGAACATCTTATTCTACATTTATAGCAAGAGGATGATTGTGTTTAACTTTCACAAATATCAACATAAGCCTGTTGGATTCTTTGATGAGCTCACCTGTCTCCGACATCTTACTTGGATTTCTGTCACTCCCATTAATTTGGAATCTACATGCCCTAAACACAAGATTCCTCTATATTAGAGGAAAAAAAACCTTTCAAATAGATGGATCCAGTTTTCCTTTTTAACCATGGTTACCAGACTTAGGTAGTTTTGCCAATATAAGAGAATACATGTAGCTAAAGATTGAATTGTAGCAATGGAGGGATTCAATTTTTTTTACTACCGGTTCTGTGGGCATAGCTTGGTGGGTGTGGCAGGGGAAGGATACTGTAAAATTCCCATTCCCTCACCACTCCTGGGGGAAAATCCCTTTCCCTCCCCACCCCACTAACCTTCTTTCCAGCTTCATTCTCCTGTGCAGGGCAACAAAAGAAAACTCAGCTGATCAGCTGGGACTTGGGAGGCAGAAAATAGATGGGGCAGAGCCAGTTCTCTGAACTACTCAAAATTTCCATTACCGCTTCTCCAGAACTTGTCAGAACCTGCTGAATAGCACCTCTGAATTGCGCAAAAGTCATTGAACAAAAGGAAGCAGCAGAAGAAAAATATATACCCTGATGTAACTGCTTAATATTTTAGCACTTTTCTAGCTCCTCTTCACCAAGGGCTTTGGGGCAGAAGAAGTCCAGTCAAACAAACTGTTTATTAACATTCTTACTTCTCTGAAGACCTGCAGCCAACGTTGGCTAGACAACAACAATAGGAAATCTTCTAATTCAATTCACCTCTAAATCCTCTCCTTTCCTCCAGAAAATCCCAATGACTTTGGCTGTAAAATACATGAGTCATCATGCAGCCCAAAAGTTCCTAAATACAGTACAACTGTAGAAGTTTCTGATGGGTGTTTTTTTTTTTTTAATAATGGAAAACATGGATAGAAATACATCCTACTCCTCATTCTTTCCCATATTTAACTGATATTAAAGTATAGGAACGTGTACCATTCCATTTTTGAAATAAATTTTGTACAAGATAATTCATTTAAAAAAATTAAAATAAATTTCATTTGTTGAAATTTATGCACAGTACGCATTCACAGATAAATTGGATGAACAACTAGAACCAAATGGAAGATGTTATAAACAAATTATTTCTCTCTTTTCTCTTAAGTATTTTGTAGCTACAATTTAATCAAGTTCTGGAAGCTTGTTGATGTTATTGAGTGACTTGCAAGAATAAGCATTGGTTGGAAAAAATGAGATTGGGAAAACTATCTAATCAGCAATGCTTCCATTCAGTAATATAGCTTTTCCAATTTACATACGAACTGTAGTGGTTTTCAAATATTCAGATTACTGGACAAAGTCCTTGCCAAGGATTAACAAGAATATCTGAATAAATTGAATAGGAATGCTAAATATGGGATTTGTATTCAGTGAATTTTAAAACAAAAGATACTATTTAATTAACCTCATTTGTGAAGTTCGACATTGTTACACTCTGCAGAACTGATAGCAAAGCTGGATGTCACCCCTCATGTTTTAAGTATCATTGTTGGTTCAACTAACGAAGAATTGAAATGTAGCAACACACACTCAGCCTCCCTTGAGAAATATTGCTGGCTAGAAACACAAATAATGTAATGGAACTTGGAACTGCTTGTTAGAAGCAAATATGAAAGGGAAAGCATTGTTAACCAATTTCTGTGCAAATACCCTTCCTCGTTGCAGCTACTTAGGACACAAATGTAAAGATTAATTTATCCAACTCCTTCATCTCAATGTCATAAGGTTTTTATTCAGTTAGAACTAATACAATGGAAATTAGGTTTAAATGCATAACTACAGCCTCAACAAATTATATTTAGGAAAGAGTCATCTCAAAAAAAGTTGAACAGCTGCTATCCTTATCTGACCTAACTAAAAAAAACAGGTACTTTGTTAAAAGGAAGGGAGGGAAGGGGAGAAGGATTTAGTCCAAAGTATTCATTACTCATTAGTACATTCAGCACTGTTGAAATCCTCTTTTCCAGTGAATTTTCAACTTGAAGTGATTTTACTTTAACTACAAATGAAATATTGTTTGTTTTCTTATTTTTCAGTGATAAATGTTGAATGTGTGAAAAGTAAAAATGTGTCCCTATATTCCAGTTCATTCTCTTCTATTATATCATCCGTGCATATGCAACACTATTACTGGGAATCATGCATATTTAACATCTTGGAGTCCCAGTGAATGGTTAAACATGAGCCAATAGTGTGTAGCAGCAGCCAATAAAGCTAATACAATCCTTGATTGTATAAATAGAGACATAGATTCAAAATCACATAAGTATTAGTAGCACTTTATAAATCCTTAGTAAGACCACACTTGTAATACTGCAATATGTTTGGTTACCATATTACAAAAAAGACATTAAGACTTTGGAAAAATTGCAAAGAACAACAACTAACATGATTAAGGGCCTAGAAACAAAAACATATGAAGAATGGTTGTGGGAATTGGGTATGGCCAGTCTAGAGAAAAGAAAGACTAGGGGTAACATGATAGCAATATTTCACTATTTGAGGGACTACCACAAAGAAGAGGGGGTCAATATATTTTCCAAAGCAACAAAAGGCAAGACCAGAAACAATGGATGGAAACTAATCAAGGAGAGAAGCAACATGGAATTAAGGGGACACTTCCTAACAGTGAGGGCAATCAACCAGTGGAAAAGCTTGCCTTCAAAAGTTGTAGGTGCTTCATCACTGGAGTTTTAAGATAGGTTTTTAAGCTATCTATCAGAAATGGTATAGGGTCTCCTACTTGAAGACTATGTTGTTCCTAGAGAATGACATTTAACAGACTTAGAGTAAGATCAGTGGGGTATAATCCTGCATATAAAAATGCAATATTTGAAATATTAAGGTATCAGCCCCACAGTTGTTGAGGATGGAAAAAATTTAATATGGTTTCCATCTCATCCAGGTTACATAAGGATATTTCCTCATCTCAATTCTCGCCATGAATTTCTGTCTGCTGGAAGATTTGTGGAAGCGGTAGGATTTGTCCTCTGGGAGCTGGTAGAAGCTGTTGCATTCAGCAGACTGACCTGCAGTCTTCACTCCGGTCCATGCTTCTAGGGGAAAGCCCATGCCTTCCACTCTGTCAAATCTTTGCTCACATCCAACACGGTACTAATACAGTTCAATCAACAGCTGCCTTTAGTTCTAGCTGCAGACACTTCTCCTTTTGGCATAGGGGCTGTTTTGAGTCATAGACTACCAAATGGTTCCGAGGCACCCATTGCCTTTTTCACCAGAACCTTTTCCTCAGCCAAGCGCAACTACAGCCAGATTGACAAGGAGGCTTTGGCTACAGTTGCTCCTGTCAAAAAATTTAATGAGTTCCTCTATGGACACCATTTTGAATTAGTCACGGATCACAAGCCTCTGTTAGGCTTTTTGTCTGGTGAAAAACAAACCCCTCAGATTTTGTCTCCAAGGATGACCTGGTGGACTTTATTTCTGGCTGCTTATTCCTACACCTTTCATCGTCCTGGAAAAAACCTTTGCCACGCTGACGCTCTCAGCCGCTGCCCTCTGCCTGTTCCTGTTGAAGATCGTGCACCAATTAATGCTGTTTTCGAGATCAACAATCTCAATCTTCCCATCACTGTCCATGACATTGCTACCCACTCCTCAAGGGACAAGGTAATCACCCAAGTTCTGGACTGGGTGGGAAGGGGGTGGCCAGCAATCCCTTATGCCCCTGAATTCCTGCCTTTCAAGACTCGCCAGCAAGAACTATCATCTCTGCAGGGCTGTTTACTGTGGGGAATGAGGGTAGTCATCCCTTCCAAGCTGCAGGGCTCAGTTTTGAAGGTCCTGCATGAAGGCCATCCTGGCATTGTCAGGATGAAGGCCCTGGCTCGCAGTTATGTGTGGTGGCCAGGCATGGATGCCCAGATCTCCAGCTGGGTGAGCGCTTGCCAGCCATGCCAGGTTACCAGGCCAGCTCCATCCACATCTACTCCTGGCAGGTGGGAAGATGCTGGGGCCCCTTGGTCCCGGCTGCACATTGATCTAGCTGGCCCGGTGCATGGGTGAACATTCCTGGTAATGGTAGATTCCTTCTCAAAGTGGATAGACCTGGCCCTGTTGCCCTCAACAACCACTCAAGCTGTTACAAGGGCCCTAACTGGGGTATTCATCACCCATGGCCTCCCTGACACCATTGTGTCTGACAACGGCCCCCAGTTCACCTCCTATGAATTTGAGGTTTATTTAGCCAACTTGGGAATCAGACACGCCCTTACAGCTCCTTTTCACCCTGCTAGTAACAGGATGGCTGAAAGGGCAGGCAGGTCAGTAAAGGAGGCCCTGGAGAGGTTTGGCCCAATTGACTGGCACTCCAAGCTTTCTAGGTACCTGTTAACCCAACATACAACCCCCTGTGCCACTACCAACAAATCCCTGGCCGAGCTCCTTATGGGCAGATGCCTGAGAACCACCCTGGATAGGCTACATCCTCATTATGCCCCAGTTACCGCCCTGGGATCTGATAGCCAGACCAGGGAGTTTGCCCTGCATGACCAGGTCTATGCACGTAATTACTCAGGCCACCCCCTTATGGGTGCCAGGGCAAGTCATGGCAGTAACTGGACCTAAGTCCTACAGGGTCTTGCTGGAAGATGGTCGTACCTGGCGCAGACACATCGACCAGCTGAGAAAGCACTGGAGCATGGCTACTGACAACCCGTGTTACACGCAGAGTGAAACGGACCCACCGACACATGCTGAGGCTTCCCCGGAGCACCTCGAGTGAGAAAGCCTACCTGGACTGCTGCCTGCCCCTCTGCCAGAGTCACCCGATGATGAGGCTCCAGTTCCTTCGAGTTCTGACATGGCCCAGCAAGCGGAGAACTTCATCCCTGCTGCAGCTCCACCAGACTAAGGCGATCCGGCTGCCTGCGCAGACGCCCGGCCTACTTGAGAGACTATGCATGCTCCTTGCTAGGGCAAAGGAGTGTTGCATTCAGCACTGACCCGCAGTCTTCACTCCAGTCCGCGCTTCTGGCGGAAGCGCAGACTGCTCCCATTGGTCGATGCTGTTTGACAGCCGGCTATAAAAGGACCTGTCAAACGGCATCAGCTGTTGCCGCCAGCTGACTGCCTGTTAGCCTGGCAGCCATGGCAACCCTTTATTCTTTGAAATAAAGTTACTAGATGTTCGCTCCGTGTCTGCCACAGTGATTACCGCCCCTCCACAACAGAAGCTGTTATAAAATGCCTTGTGATGTTCAAATTCTTGCTCACCCTCCTGTGCTCCATCTGTTACTGCAAGTCTTATTTTTGTGCAAAAGAAAGCAAAATAGAATTTGAATAGCTTGATGAATGGTCAGTACCGAATGGTCAGTCAGTATTATTCAAGTAAAGGATGATCATCTGTAAGGCTGTAATGGTCTAAAATTTTAGGTCAAGACAAAACACTATATAAGAGAAGGAAATCCATTAATTAAAGTTCTCAGTAAGAACAACATTCATAAGGGACAGTTTGGAACTTTCATTCCCTTACCAGGGTATTTCAAAAATTTTGAAATGGCCTATTGGTCTCCATCAGTTTCATCTGCTTAATTTTACATTTTTTACATTCCACAAACTGCTTCAATTCCCACAAACTCAGAGGTGGTATCCAGCAGGTTCTAACCAGTTCTGGAGAACCGGTAGAGGAAATGTTGAGTAGTTTGGAGAACTGACAAATACCACCTCTGACTGGAGATTTTATAGTATCCTTGCCCTGCCTTGCCCACCAAGCCACGCCCACAGAATCGGTAGTAAAAAAATTTGAATCCCACCAATGCATAAACTGATAAGATGGAAACTTCAGCTTCATAAATTCAGAAAGATATTAATCTGATTCAGTTCCACCAAATACTAATAGAAATAACAAAACTAATCATGAGGTTTATAAAGGCAATTTATTTAAAAAATGTCTCTACAAAGCTTCAGATATTTTAACTGATCCCAAAATTCCCACATTTTTTATGATCCATCTATGTAGAAGGGAATCAAATGTTTTCTCCTCACTAGCATAGAATAGAATAGAATAGAATTCTTTATTGGCCAAGTGTGATTAGACACACAAGGAATTTATTTTGGTGCACGTTACTTTTAAAAATTACTTTAGCTCATTTTGAATATTTTCGCATTGCTTTACCTATAACACCAACTAAGTTTGAGTTCTTTGTGAATTTTTGCTGTTTTCCTTTTGCTGACTTGCATTGAGAGAATTTTCTTCAGATTGAATTTGCTGTTATACTTGCAGACATTTTGAACAGGATATGTCTCCCTTTTTGTTTTTCTTTATTAAAAAGATGTTTTCTGTTGTCATACAGTCTTCATTTGTACTTTAGTGCAAGAGTAAACTGATCAGCCAACAACGTATGGTTAAATATTAAAGCAAAAATCTATTCCATTCAGTACCAGATACATTTTAATTCTCGATTTTCTATAAATGCTTCTGAACCATTAATTTCCTTGTAATTAATCTTTGCATAGTTTTCCTTTGAAATTAATTTTCTGTAGGATAAATCCATTGTGCCCTCTTGTTAGATCCAATTGGGCAATATCAGAATATTCTCTAAGGTGCAAGACTTCTTCATGGTCAGGTTTCAAGATATTAATTTCACTTTGATGGTACTTTGAGCCAAATTACTGTCCTCTGGAACACTATTCCCCACCACCCTTGCTCAATTTAAATAAACCATTCAAACCTGGCTCGGACTTCAGGTCTTGGGTCAGAGTGGGTGATGGATCCCTTGTGTGTTTTAAATGACTATTGATTTTTGTCTCACATTCTCTTTTGATTATATAATTCTGTATTTTATTATTTCTAGGGAGACTATAAATCTCATCAATAAATAAATCCATCTCTGTTCTATAAAACTGAGGATGACTTGTTATAAATATAAGTTTGGTTCATATTGGTCTATGCAACATATAATGCTACAATCATTTGTTTTAGTTATT
Source organism: Pseudonaja textilis (assembly GCF_900518735.1). Next base: position 1,524,067 of record NW_020769365.1, read on the forward strand.
GAACTTTAGCTATGGCTTTAATTCCAATGTGATTTTTTTTTGTAAGAACCAGTTTCAGTATTTCAATTTTCCAAGTTTCATTTTTTTTTCAATTCAGCTACAGATTTTTCTTGGTTTTGTTTTTCTCATTTTCAGTTTCATCATCATCATCCTTGTTATCATCACCATCATCATCTCAAATTATAACCTAGGCAAGGCAGGCATTTATTCATGACCTTGTAATGTTTCCATTAATCAAAATTCTCATACCATTTGATTTGATTTATTATGGCTCTTATAGTCATTTTACTCTAAACATATATCTTTCAGAGACAATCTTAATGAATGGAAGGAGGTCTTCTTAAGGTCTCATACTACAAGATTATCAAAATGGTAATAAGTACAAAAAACAATGCACATGAACCATAAATGAGGAAAATGTATATATTGACTGTTTCCTAGTATGATTTGATTGCTTACTGTACCCTATGACTATTATTAAGTGTTGTATCTTATGATTCTTGACTCTTAACAAATGTTTTCTTTTATGTATACTGAGAGCTTTTGCACCAAGACTAATTCCTTGTGTGTCCAATCACACTTGGCCAATAAAAGAGTTCTATTCTATTCTATTTTATTTAAGGAAAAAATGAATATTAGAAAAAAAATTGGCTAATATTACCCATGTTGCCTCACAGCTTCATGAGCTGCACTGTCTGCCAGTTTGTTTCCAGGTACAGTTCAAGTTATTGGTTATGACCTTTAAAGCCTTCCATAACATAGGTCCAGACTACTTGGTGAATTGTTTCATCCTGTTAAGACAAGCCCAACCTAGTCATGCTGGCAAAGGAGGCCTCCTGAGGATGCTGTCGGGCAAGGAACTCTTACTGCTAGGATCCAGGAGAGGAATCTTTTCTGGGCTGTAGCACTGACCTTCTGGAACATCTCACCCCCTGGGTGAGACTTGCCCCCACCCTCCTATCCTTCCACAAGGACCTGAAGACCTGGTTCTGCCAGTTGGGCTGGGGATTCAGGAGGGGAGTACTTCGTTGGAGGTGGTTGCTGGGTTAACTAGTTGACCTCACCCACTTATGCTTCTTGTTCCCCCTCTGTTCATCTTTTTAATGTCATATTACTGTACTTCCACTGTTTATTTTTATTGTTTCACTCCTTTACTATTGTTATTTTTACCATTTTATTGTTGTTAGTCACCTAGAGTAGCTCCACAATGAGATGGGCACAAATACATTTAACAAACAAATGAATAATGAATTGTGGGCTTTATTCAGATAAATTTATATTATAGATGAATGTGGCAAAGCCGTATCTGTGCAGCTTCCTTTCCCAGGTTTGTAGTACTTATTCACAGTGATGAAAATGAGATACAAATGAGAGTTTGTTTCATTTCCGGTCATGTGAACATTGAAAATTAAATTGCTCCTTCCCAGATTTTTTTCCCCTTTTGCTTGCTAAGGGCTTCTTGACTGAACTTGTTACTCAAACATATATAAATATATAATACCAATTAAATATACACGTAATAGTTCTTTGTGGTCCTTATATAATATTACCTTTTTCCATTTTCTATCTCCCTTTGGTAAATCTTGGTAAGTTCATAATATTGATTAATATTTTCAATTTGCTAATCCTATTATTTTCAGCTAAATTGGATGTAGCTGGCTGAAAGCCTAAATCATATGAACTAAAATGAGAATGCCGTGGAGGGAAAACACACACTTAGAATTTCTGTTATTAGGACACCTTTAAAAAAAAACTCCCAGAGACCCTATTTCACTATAATAAACAAATAAACAAATAAACAAATAAATAAATGAGGGTGTTTATACTTTCTTTCAGCAAAGCTACCAAGATGGCACAAAATTGTTCAGATAATGGTTTTTCCTGGTGTCCTCTATGAAAGAAAGTTGGTTTTTCAAGAGTTTAGGAAAGATATTGATGCTTTTAAACTTTGGTGTGGGAGAAAACTATGAAGTAATTCTAGTATTAGGAATGAGTAATATTGCTTGCATTTTAGGAAATCTGAAAGCTTTATTACAGATCAGTAGAACTGGTTACTATCAGTAGAACAGATAGTGGGATGGTGTGAACAATTGAAATAGAGATGCTTAGAAAATGTCTTGTAAACTCTGTTTAATTTGCTGGAGCACTTGCCTCTACTCACTTGTCTTATCCTCCCTTTTCAAAGACTCATCTGGAGCAGGAAAATGGAGACACAGTAACAGATTCAATGAATTAGTAAAAAAAAAATTTTGTCTGCTGAGAATGGCATCAAAAGCACAAAATCCAAAGTAAATATCATATTGTTTACATACCACAGAGCTCAATTTCTCTAAGAGCTATTGTAAAAGTATATAGTCCATCTTCTCCCAAGCACTCATAGAAAAGAGGTACAGAGGTTACATTATGCTTCCATGTATTTTACATGATTTCCATCACCTCAGAGGAGGATGAAAATTATTTTTATATACAGTTATCGTGACCATAAGAAAGACAATATGTCTGCTATCATGCTATGGGGAAAAAAATCAAACATACTGTTATGTCTTTGGGACTGGTTGGTGTCCCCAACCAGGTCCACTGTTTGAGCGGGAGCACCAGCCGCTCCCATTGGCTGGCACAGTTTGACAGCCGGCCATAAAAGGCGGCTGTCGAGCAGTGCCAGCCCCGTTGCCGCCAGCTAACCTGCCTAGTTAGGAGGCAGACGCGGCAACCCTTTATTCATTGCAATAAAGCCTTTTACGTTTCACTCTGGCTCAGCCTCGTTCCTCCGCCGCTCCACAACACTGGCGACGAGGGCGGGATGCGATCGAAGGCTGCCAGACGTGCAATTCAGAGGAGCTGTGGTCACTGAGAGTGAAACCACGGGCGCTGAAGCCGCAGCCGCCGATGCTCACAAAGAGCGCGAAATTCAAAAAAGCCTCCGTAGCTTTTGAGCTGTAGTCACTAAGAGCGAAGCCACGGGCGCAGCCGCCGGCGCTCACAAAGGGCGCGAAATTCAAAAAGCCTCTGTAGCCGGAGAGACAGACACCGCCTGATAAGTGCAGCCGCTAGCGCTCTTCTAAGAGCACGAATTTTGAATCACGACTGAAGGGGACGAACCCTGCCGCTTCAAAAATCAATGCCAATCCGACATTCCCACCATTCAAGCCAGCCGAGGAAACGTGGGACTCATACAAAAACCGTTTCAGCTACTTCCTCGATGCCATCGGTTTAGCAGATGCTGCTGAACACAGGAAAAAATCCTACTTCCTCAGCTACTGTGGGGCTGCGGTTTTTGACCACCGCTACAGCACTAGTCGCCCCTCGCACTATCAGGAGCATACCTTGGGATGAACTCCAAGAGATCCTCTCCAACCACTACTCACCTAAACCATCCCAGATAGCCAGGAGATATGTTTTCAGAACAAGAAGGCAGGCTGAGGGAGAGTCAATTAATGAGTATATGGCAGCTCTGAGGACAGCTGCCTTACAGTGTGGTTTCAGAGACTACCTAGAAGACCTATTATTAGACCAGATCATCTGTGGGGTTAGAGACCTTAGGCTTCAAAGATGTTTGCTAGCAAAAAAGGACTTAAACCTAGCTTTAGCCGTGGAGGAAGCCCAAGCTGCTGAGCTCTCTGCCCAATCAGCAGCTGAAATTCAAGGAACTCCTTTAAAACCCTGCAGTTCCACTATTCATTCAGAGGAAGTTTCCCTTGAAGAAGACCCCATAGACTCAACAGACATTAACCGCCTTAAGCAACAAAAGCCTTCACAGGTAGGAGCAGGGCAGAGAAACAACTTCGCCCCCAAGCAACCTCCCATTTGCCTAGCTTGCAGGGGCTCCCACTCTAGGGCATCCTGCAGGTTTAAGAACGCCATCTGCCTGAATTGTCAAAAGAAAGGCCACCTCGCTAGAATCTGCCAAGCAGGGCGAACCTTTCCTCAAAGACCTCCACCACCTACTAATTTTCAAAGGCAAGTGAAGGACTGCTATACCTGCTACCACGCTAACCAAACTTCCCAGACTTCTAATAAAATCAGTATTTCTGTTTCTTTAGAAGGTAAGCCCTGCAGGATGGAAGTAGACACGGGATCTGCACTTTCAATCATCTCCTGGGAAACCCTAAAGAAGATTCATCCCAGATTTGCGAAGAAGAAGCTGCAGAGATGCCACCTGACACTGCGGGACTACCAGGGCAAGAACATCCCTGTCCACGGGAAAGGCAAGTTTTTAGTTCAGTTCCAAGCCTTTAAAGGCCATTTGCCTTTGGTGGTTGTTAATGGTGCCCTCCCCAGTCTGTTGGGGCTAGATTGGTTCCCCTCCCTCGGCCTTAGTATAACTGGGATCCATGCTGTCTCAACTTCTGACGTAGACGCCCTATTCTCAGATTACTCTGATGTTTTTAGCAGCGAGCTGGGCTGTTATTCTGGCACCCCCATCTCCTTCTCTGTGGACCCCCAGGCAATTCCTCTTCACCTTAAGCCACGCAGAGTGCCTTTCGCCATCCATCCCAAGTTAGATTTAGAATTAGATAAGTTACTAAAGCAAGGGGTGTTAGAACCAACTGACTTTGCCAAATGGGAGACCCCCATAGTCACCCCACTCAAGAAAGATGGCAGTTTAAGAATCTGCGCAGACTATAAAACCACCCTCAACCGTTATCTGCAGGTCAGTGCCTACCCGGTCCCTGTTATTCAACACCTGTTACACACCTTCGAACCCAGCACCATTTTTGCCAAATTAGACATGTCCCAGGCATACCAACAGTTCCCTGTGGATGATCAGACAGCTGAATTACAAACCATAGTCACACATAGAGGGGCATTCAAGTGCAAACGCCTCCAATTCGGTGTGAGTGTAGCCCCGGGTATATTCCAATCACTCATGGAAAGGATTCTCCAAGGTCTCCCAGGGGTTGTCCCTTATTTCGATGAGATCTTAGTCTCAGCAGTTGACAGACCTCAGCTCATACAAAGGGTCAGAGCAGTCCTAGAGAAGTTTAGGCAGCATGGCCTCAAACTTAAAAGGGAGAAGTGCGCCATCGCCACTAGGCAAGTGGACTTTCTGGGATATAGGATAGATGCCTCTGGCATTCACCCAATCGAATCCAAAGTAAAGGCTATCCATGAGGCGCCTACACCAACTAACAAGACGGAGCTCCAAGCCTTTCTGGGGCTACTAAACTTTTACGCTTCATTTCTCCCGCACAAAGCATCTATTGCTGAACCCTTACACAGACTGTTAGACAAAGAATCCCCCTGGCATTGGGGACCCAAAGAAGCCCATGCCTTCAAGTCAGTCAAATCCTTACTCACATCTGATGCAGTTTTAATCCAATATGATCAATGACTTCCCCTGGTCCTAGCTGCTGATGCATCCCCCTTTGGGATTGGGGCTGTTCTGAGCCACAGGCTTCCCAACGGTTCCGAGGCACCAATTGCTTTCTTCTCTAGGACCTTCTCTACTGCAGAAAGGAACTACAGCCAAATAGATAAGGAGGGCTTGGCTGCAGTAGCTGCAGTAAAAAAGTTTCATGAATTTTTGTTTGGGCACCATTTTGAACTTATAACTGACCATAAACCACTCCTGGGGCTGTTATCAGGGGATAAGCAAACCCCGCAGGTACTATCACCTAGAATGACCAGGTGGACTTTGTTCCTGGCTGCTTATTCATTCAAGTTGGTGCATCGCCCTGGAAAAAACTTGAGTCACGCCGATGCCCTTAGTCGCTGCCCCCTACCAGTCCCAGTCGAAGACCCAGCACCTGTTCATGCCATTTTTGAAGTTAATGAACTTAAATTGCCGGTCACAGCCGAGGACATTGCTGCGCACTCAAAAAAAGACAGAATAATTGCCCAAGTTATGGACTGGGTGGGAAGGGGGTGGCCGGAAACGCAATACACTGCTGACTTTGCTCCTTTCAAAACCCGTAAGCAGGAATTGTCGAAACTACAAGGATGTCTGTTGTGGGGGACAAGGGTAGTCATCCCAGCCACTCTTCGTGTACCCATCCTGAAGGTACTTCATGAGGGCCACCCGGGCATCGTAAGGATGAAGGCTCTGGCCCGCAGCTACGTTTGGTGGCCCGGCATGGATGCCCAAATCTCCAGCTGGGTAAGCTCATGCCAACCTTGCCAAGAAACCAGGGCTGCCCCACTAACAGCTACGCCTACCAAGTGGGAGAGTGCTAGTGGTCCTTGGTCTCGCCTGCACATCGAGCTGGCTGGACCAGTACATGGCAGGACCTTCTTGGTTGTAGTAGACTCTTACTCCAAATGGATAGACTTGGCCCTACTACCCTCGACAACCACTCAAGCAATCGTTAAGGCTCTGACCCGCCTCTTCGTTACCCATGGGCTCCCTGACATGCTGGTGTCTGACAATGGCCCCCAGTTCACGTCGTGTGAGTTTAGCATGTATGTTGCCAACTTGGGCATCAGACACATCCTTACAGCCCCCTTTCACCCCGCTAGCAACGGGATGGCTGAGAGGGCAGTCAGGTCAGCAAAAGAGGCACTTGCCAGGTTTGGCCAGGAAAACTGGCACTCCAAACTGTCACATTACCTCCTGAGCCAACATACGACGCCATGCACCGCTACAAATAAATCCCCTGCTGAGCTCTTGATGGGGAGACGCCTTAGGACCACCCTGGACAGGTTGCACCCCCACTACTGCCCAGACACCCCTTTAGGATCTGACAGTTTGGTCAGGGACTTTGCCCTGCATGACCTGGTGTATGCCAGGAATTATGCAGGGGATCCTCTGTGGGTACCAGGTCAAGTTGTGTCAGTCACAGGTCCTAGATCCTACAGGGTCCTCCTGGAAGATGGACGCCTGTGGCGTAGACACGTGGACCAGCTCCATAGACGATGGAGAAGCACAACTGATACCAACCCAGCCCAACCTCCTAGCACCGAGGACTCCCTGCCGGTACCAGCCTACCCAGACGGAAGCTCCCTGCAGGATCCGATCTACCCCATCGACCAAGAGAGTTTGCTGGAGGGTCCGAGCTACCAACAAGGGACACCGAACCAGCAGCCAAGCGAACCTGTCTGCCGGCCGGACCAAGCGACTCGCCAAGGTCAGCCCGAACAGGGGGACTTACCTAATTCACAGAGCACCACACCGGACCGAGCCCACTCCCCAACAACCTCCGAGACGATTCCTGGGGGCAAGGACTTGACGCCAGCCAGCAGCTTGCCTGGGTTGCGACGTTCTTGCCGCCAACGCAGACAACCAACTTACCTGAAGGACTACGCATGCTCCCAGCTGGGGGAAAGGAGTGTTATGTCTTTGGGACTGGTTGGAGTCCCCAACCAGGTCCGCTGTTTGAGCGGGAGCACCAGCCGCTCCCATTGGCTGGCACCGTTTGACAGCCGGCCATAAAAGGCAGCTGTCGAGCAGTGCCAGCCCCGTTGCCACCAGCTAACCTGCCTAGTTAGGAGGCAGACGCGGCAACCCTTTATTCATTGCAATAAAGCCTTTTACGTTTCACTCTGGCTCAGCCTCGTTCCTCCGCCGCTCCACAACACATACTATAGGTATGCAAAAGTTATTGTATGATGTTCCAAACTTGTACCTGGAATTAGACTACAGACCACTAAGTGTCAGGAACTAGATAGCTGCTAAAGTTATTGTACTGGTTACAGTTGTCTAAAGTACAAAGACAGTTAAATTCCTGATAGATGCTCTCAGCCACACAGAATAATCTCTGGCCACCCACAATCAGTAAAATAGAACAAAACTGGTCACATGGTATGCTTAATTGACCAATTTTCTTTAAACTTGATGGGTTATTATGGTTCTGGATAGACATAAAGCTCACAAATGAAATTATACATCAGGTATATAGAAGGATGTGCATGATAACAAAAGCATTTCAGCATGACAGAAAGAAAGAGAGAGAAGTGCTCTGGAAAAATGTATAATATTTTGCATATTTTATACAAAAATATACAAATATTTTAAAATAATATTACAAAGATTATTTTCAGACTAAGCAATTTATTTCTTATTTAAAAGAAATAAAATAATGGAATTGTCATACCCCTGTTGGTGACTGACTCCAAGGGAGAGGAGGAACATCCAACAGGGAGTGGAAGTGTAGCTCTGGAGGAAGCTGGGGAAGGGCACAGGCCGGCTGGGCAGTCAGAGGAGGACCCAGGCCATCCCCTCTCCATCCTAGGTCATGCAGGGAGGAGAGGATAAGGGAGAAATGTGAATAGTGTGGTCTATGGAGGAGGAAAGGGTCTTGATTCCTCTTCATGGGCTGCAGCTGTGAGAACTGGTTAAAAGGACGGACTGCGCAAAGTGTCCATTCTTACCTGAGTTTGGTATCCTTCCCAGTGTGTACTCCAATATCTGTGTAGATCTTCAAGTCGTTACCTTGCCTGGTTCCCTTAATTGCTTCAGTGTGGTTTGAGTTGTTTTTTCTATTTATAATTTATAGGTATTTTTAGATTAAATGGCATTTTCTCCTTTTTGCAACTGTTTGTGGGGAGCTTTTTGTTTCCAGTCAAGGATATTTGGAGCTTTGAAGCCAAGTTGAAGGAATTAAAGGGACTTCACCTGTTTTGGGGCTTGTGTTGTTTTTGTATCCCACCCTGGGTCATCACAGGAATTTTGCAGATTGACCCTCCTGAGTATATTGATTTTCCATCTGCCTTCCAACTTAACTATTACTGAATCTTGTATTCTGCAGGACTTCTTCATATAATATCAAAGTTCACTCACTGATCAACTCCTAAGTACTGACACACCAGTGAAACAGACTAGTGACTGGGGTTTCACAATTTGATATTTCTAACAGGTCCTTCATGATTTTTATTTATGTTTGCAACCAGTTTTTGCTTAAACAGATTGAATAACTAACCTGAACTGAATGTTGAAAAACTCATCCTATTATATTTCACCTCTGTGCAAGAAATATTTTTGTCTTGTAGGTGATTCATTAAGTATTGAATTGGTTATGATATCATTATTCACAATATATTTGAATTTATGTTAGCCATTCTTTAAATTTTCTTTTAAAGTATTCTGTTTACATATTGGTCAAATTGAAGATTCTCCTTACTCACTCTAGAATATTATCTATCAATCAATATTTCTTTATATGTAGCTATGAAATTTTCTTCAATATATTTATGGGGGAAGGAATCTAACTAGATCTGACATACTAAGCTTCAAAATATATTGTTACCCACTGAGAATACAGCTTAAAACTTCAGTGAGACTGAACTGATTGCTACTAAAAATATTTACTTCAATTTAAGCAACTTTTGATGATAGGCTTTTGGTTTTAAAATGTTTTAAAGAACATCCTTGAATTGACTGGTCATTTCTAGTCTTTGTATTTCATGAATTAAATATACACATTGATTGCAGTGAACTTAACCAATTTGTATAATGTAATGAACATGAAAATCATGTCATTTTATAGTCTATAATTTTGTGCCACCCACATGAATACAAATGTTGATTGAGTCTCCTAATTTGCATCCCTAATTTTGCTTTAATCTTTTCTATGGAATTTGAAATGCTTTTTTTTTTTTTAGAAAGAACAAATAAAATTGTTTTCTAAGATAAAAGTAGTACTGTGTTTCTCATATAATAAGGCCAGGTCTTTTTTTTTTTTTTTAGCCCCCCAAAAATGGCTAGGCCGTCTTTTCGGGGGTGACTTAATTCCCCCACCTTGCATCCTCAGGCAGGCGGGTAGAGACGTCTTCGATGTTGACCTCGGCATTGGTGGGACACTTTGTATCGGGAGACCTTCTGTGACCATTGCCTTCCCTTCTCCCAGTGCTGCCCTAACATTTAGAACAACGCTGTGCTGTTTGGCGCAGCCACGCAGCATTTGGCACAGCCATGTGGGCTGGCCAGGGTTCCTTCCTGCAAATGGAGCCCAGCAGAGATACTCAGCTTCAGGCACTCCTGTCTCCACCTTCCTGGGCATCGTTCAAAGGCAAAGCCCATTCTTTTAAAAATGGCACCCTACTACCGGTACGACAAAGCCTGCCCTACCCAAGAGGGCAGCCCAACCCCACATGGGGAGGTGAATCTCCAGGGGCCACAGCACAGGATCAGCCCACCCCGGGAGAAGTGCCCAGCTGCCATCCCTGCCTGGCGCCGGGCAGAGTGCGAAGAGCTTCGCCTGGGGTGCCCAGGGCAGCTGACAGGAGGGCCCTCCTGCCTGGCAGCGGAGCTCTGGCCAAAGCAGCGAGCACCTCCCTGCTGGACTCTCCACTCATCTCACCAGGGCCACGCCAGAGCCGAGTAGGGTTGGCAGAGCCGGGAAAGTGAGACACTGGTGCGTACCTGCCTGCCAAGCGAAAGAACCGGGCTGTCTCAAGCTTGGCTTCCTTCCCAAGTCCCTCCAGCCCAACCCACTGGGAGAGGCCGCCCAAGGCAGTGATAGCGCTCACTCATCCATGGACAGGGAGGCAACCTGAGCCGCGTCCTCCTCCGAGCTGAGGCCTGCCAAGTGAGCGCCTCTGCCTGATGCCCATGCTGCTGCAGTGTTTGGAGCTGCCGGTGAGTTTGGAGATGCGTGGGGAAAGGGATAGGCTGGGTGAGGAGTGGAAAGGACGGGTGGCTTTGGGCTCTCTCTGCTGGACCTGCTGGCCAGGGAAGCAGCACCTGAAGCCACATGTCTCCACCAGGCTCCAGTTGCAGGGAGGAGCCCTGGCTGGCTGCGCGTGGCTGCACCAAACTCCACGTGGCTGCGCCAAACACCATGGTGTTGCTCCAAATGCCACAGCAAGCCCCCCGCCATTCCCCCCCATTTCACATGTTTTAATATAGGCCTTAATTTGGGGGGAGGGACTTAATTTCATTTCATGCCAAGAAAACATGCTGGGACTTCCTATTGGGGGAGGCTGTATTGTTGGAGAAACAGGGTAGAGAGAATAGATCAAAGCAAAAAATACTTAAATATATTTGTCAAATATTAATTATTGTATTTGTACATATATTTAATTCACAAAAATATGAATGATTTCTATTTTTATTGAAGAACATGTGTACTACTTTTAGACACCTTGGACAGAAGAAGGCACATAAAAATAGACTGAATAAATAACCAGAATACAGAATGCTCTGAGATAACTGAAGACAAATAATGCTAATTCAAACTGAGGGGAATGCGGTGTAGAAAATCTTATTCCAAATCAATTTTATTTGCTCTGTTTGCATATTTGTTATCATCCAGCAGGTTTCTATTGCTATATTAAATATATTAATATATTAATTTTTTGTTCCTGTTTTTTAAAACATAATGAAATGGCTTCTGTAAATAAGTTAAAGAATAATGACAGTCCTGCTATTTTCAGAGTTTTTGTGATATGCAACTTACTAGTGTTCCAAAAATGTAGCTGCATAATTTAATGGAAGAAGCCATTAATGGTACATATATAGCACTAGAAAAGAGGGAAATATTGCAATATTACAATCCCTCATAATCAAGCCAACCATTTATATTATCCAGTGTGTAGCAATATCAATATCATTTAGACTTATATACCACTTCACAATGCTTTACAGCCTTCCCTAAGCGGGTTACAGAATCAGCATATTTCTCCCAACAATCTGGATCTTCATTATATTGAACTTGAAAAGGTGGATGGCTGAGTCAACCTTGAACCAGTGTGAATCGAACTTAGTCTGCAATACTGAATTCCAATCACTGCACCACCACCACCACACCAGTGAATATCACAATCATAGAGATATCATATTCAGAGAAAGTTAAAATATTCTGACTAAGCTTTTTTTTCCATTTACAATTTTTATTCCCATGGGACAATGCACAATTATGTCCTATTATTAAATTGCTCACTGTGATAGGAAAGTTCTTATCTATATGAAAGGGGAGTTAAGCTTATTATCTGATAATACTGGGGATAGGAAAAGAAACATCAGGTTATAATTAATAGAAAAGAAATCTAAGGAGGAATTTCTGATGGCAAAACAGAGGGCAGGGGGCGAGGCATGTGTCAATCTGGATTTCATTTCTTGGTTGCCGAGGGCTTTCCAGAAGGCTTCTCACATAAAAACAGAAGCTGGGGATGACACACACGAGCAGCAGCAAGATGCCCCAGAAGAAGTGAGCCAACAGCAGGATCCTGCTGGGCAGGGCTGTCATTGCTGCCACCTCAAGGTGAGTCAGTGTAAGACACCCTCCTCCCCAAAAATAAGACCTGGTACCTTTTTTGTTGGCAAAAAGTATATATAAGACGGGCTCTTATTTTCGGGAAAACATGGGTAGGACAAATGCTATTTTCATTACAAATCCTTCAAATCTAGAAAGATTTCGTGACAACCATGTAGTTCAAAAAAGGATACAATGCTACAAAAGGATACAATCTGAGTTATTTTCAAGTCATTTCTTGAGGATTTAAGGAAAAGAGGTCTCTGACATTCTTCCAATATGACAGAGAGCTTCCAATGGGCTGATTTCTTGCAGAGACCATTGAGAAATGTAGTCTGTCCATAAAACGGAACAGCCTACTCAGTCTTTTTGTTCCAGCCATCCATCCATCCAGTTCCTTCAGAATTTGTTTAGTTCTGCTTGATATATGTTACTATTTCAGCCGTGACAAAAAGATACACCATGCTGCATCTTCCTTTTTACAGGAGAAATAAACTACTGTATTGTTTTCCCTGAAAGCAAGAAATATCCTATTATTAAAAACTCTCTGGCTAAATGTGTCCAATTAAATGCATGTGCCATGTTCTCTAGATAGCTTGTAATAGATGAGCTGATTTATAGTCAAGAGGAACTGGTTCGCTGGCAGGCAAAGAGCCAACTGGTAAAGAATGCCCTATTTTAGCATGATTCCCCCAGAGGCAAACTTTAAACAGTTGCATTTACAAACAACTTGATTTCATATTAACCCAGTTTTGCAATTGCTTCCTTGGGAAAATATAATCAAGGTTTCTATATCCTCTCTCCCACAACTTCAGGGCATTAATATGAGCAATTAAAAGGGAGGGTGTTAGAAAGAATTGGGTGGAGAACAGCTGGAAGCCATATGCATTGGGGACATCTAAAAGTGTTAAAAATATCTTTTTAAATTGTTCCATCTATATATTAGGGAGAATTCATTATTTTATTTCTACCAGCCCAACATGAGGTGGGTTTTTTTTGCCACAAATACTTTTTATAATTTCAAAGGGATTTTTAAGATTAGGGTTCCACTTCAGAGAAATGCCCATGGAGGTTATCCTACAATTGTTTGTAGAAATGTTGAGAGGGAGAAGAAAGGAATAAGACAACTCAACATGATACACAAAACACCACCCCATAAAGCCTGTATATCCAGAGTTACAACCCTGCAGTTATGGTGATTATCTTCACTTTTTGACAACCTCCTGAGAAAATGCAAATGTTTCTGGTTAATTCATCCCTGGAGGCAGGGATGTCTCTCCATCTTTCCTCAGTATCACATTTAAATGATCCCTTTTTTAAAGATTACTTAATACTTAAAGAAAATGTATTGATAAGAATGAGAAATTAAGTATATGTTGGCTGCAATGATGCTGACTTGTCATCAAGCTCTTTCTTGCAACAGGTCAAAGAAAAATTAAGTTCACAAAGTTTATAGGATAAAACTGAGAAACATGAATAGAATGGAGTGTTACAATAATGGATATTAGAACTTCCAATGGTCATATTGTCTTCCTGTCTCCTTTTGAATCAGCAGTCTTGTAGCTACTACCTATTGTATTACCTTGTAGCTATTTTCTTTGCTGCAACATTTTTCTTTACCAAAGAAGTAGTATAAAATGGTTTGTTCCTTCAGCTACTTTGTGTTAATTACCAGTTTCTATTTATTTCCTTCTGACAACCATGATTAAACTATTCATTAAGAACATAACTATAACTTACACATAGAAATGTCTATTGTAGCATATATATGAAGTATTGTCAATATGAGATAGAATGTATATGGAATACCTAGATATGGTGGAAGATGGTGAGAAGGAGAAAGTAGGCAAAGAAAAAGTAGTATTGTATGTATAGATGAGCGAAGAAGAGAGAGAAGTGGATGCTACCATTTGCAACTACTGAACTGTAGCAATAATCCCTTGCTTGTATTTCTCCACTACATGGCATAGGTTTAAATAAAGGGTTAAAAACTCTAATTTAGGTATGCTTATCAAAAGTGGTATTGCCATTTGTACCACTTTTATATCACAATGATTTAATTAATTAGCCACCAGTTAGCTTCCAGGTGCATTTTAAAATGTTACTTTCAATCTATAAAGTCCTATATAGCTCCTCTATTCTGAATCAGTATATAAGATCAGTGGTCCGCAATCTTTGTGGCTTGTTGACCTGGCTGGGAGGAGAGGGAAACTGGGCCACACAAGCAGTGGGCTGGCATGTATGTATGTGCACATACAGCCCTTGCACAAGTTGTGGGTTGGTGTGCATGAGTGTAGCTTGACTTGTGGGAGTGGCGGGCCTATGTGTAAATGCGAGAGTGCCCATGAGCCCACTGCTTGTGCAAGTTGAACTGTGTGCACGTATGCACTCTGGTCAGCCATTTGTATAATCCAATTCTAAATAGACCACAACCCAATAGAGGGCCTCAGGGTTGGAAACCCATTTATTAGATCATCTAGGGAAACAATACCCCTGGTGCTTACCAATGGGAATTAAAAGAAGGTATAGCAAGGAAGTGCTGGTTTTGGGATGGCAGTATTAATCCTCTGGGAACAGAGGATCTCCCTACAGAGATCAGGCTAGCACCATTCCTGAGTGCATTCAGGAGGATAAAGCTATTCTTCACAGCATTTCAACCTGTTCTAGGGCATCTTTTGTTTTTTATGTTTTGTTTTTATTTCATATCATAAAATTTTATATTTTAATCTTTTTTCTTATCAAGGATGTTTTACATTTGTTTTCCACCATATAAATCACCCAGATTTGAACTGATTGCAGGAGAGCATAAATACATACTGTAATCAAGTTAACTTTGCAGCCTATCTACAATTGCCCAACATTTCAATCACTGCCACCAAACTTGTAATACACCTTAGATTTTCCCAGTAATATACTGAAATTCAGCAAGGTTGACATTTAAGGATTAGCTTAGTACAAAATTGGCCATGTATTGGTCTATTTTCTCTCATACTGTTTCTAATTCAAGGATAGACTTGTCCTTTCTGAAATGCATATTCTACAACTGTTCTTAGAACTTTAGTCAGGCTTGAGAGCTTTACACAACAATATTTTTAAGTATATATAAATCAGGGGTGTCAAATTTAATTTCATTGAGGGTCACATCAGGGTTGTGTTTGACCCCCAGGAAGGCCAGGGGGCATGGCCAGCTCGATATAATTCATGTCAGAGGTGCTGGTGGTGGCCTGAGCACTCTGCCAGCAAAATCAGGCTCCCAAGCTCAATTTTCAAACCTCCTGCAACCCTCTGCCAGTGAAAACAGACCTTGGGAGAGCCACCCATGCCCCTCCCAAGCTCTGTTTTAACTGGCAGAGGCACCACAGGCCAGTCCTTCACTGTTTCCAGGGCAGCCCCATAGGCCAGATCTAAGCACTCTGGCCGGATCTGGGTTGCGGGCCTTGAGTTTGACATCCCTGATATAAATTATTCCTTTGAAGATTGATTCCAACTGACTTTTACACCCCTTTCCATTTTCTCTTTCTTTTATTCTTG
Source organism: Pseudonaja textilis (assembly GCF_900518735.1). The sequence goes on from NW_020769365.1 coordinate 1,539,726, forward strand.
AGTTAATCAAGAGCATCTGCGTTCTGTTCTTTTAGTTCTGTTCTCTCTTTTCAACTTCTCCATATATATCGATTACCTATCTTTTTAGCTGCATAGATAATTTCTTGCAATTCATAAGTTCTACCCTTAACACTTTGCCAGTTACTGGATTATGCTTGAGGGATTTTCTGGGATTGTATTTCTGGTCATAACTTTCCCTCATTTAGAATTTGTCTTGTCTCATAAGTGGTTGCTTGTAAATGATAAAGTTTTTATATCAATAAGAAAGCATAGGTTGGGTGCCAGAGCCCACTTCTGAGTCCCCCAGCATTCATCAATTATAACATCAACTCATGTCCAGGTCCATTATGGAACTTGGTTCTAATATACCTCTGTTCAGTGAAATACACAGCCTTTGCATTTGTAACAATAACTTAATCCATTCAAACTTCCAAGTTAACAAAAAAAGTTCATTCCTGAAAATCCATATTTTAATAGTCACACGTTCAATGCTGATTTGAAGAATGAACTGGATTCTTAATGACATTCTGTGCCTTTCATTAGAAAATCAGAGATGTTACAAAATGACCTTCATGCCAGTTTAACATCAAATTACAAATGGTTTCATAATACTGAAAAGAAAAATGTGTATCAAATTAAAATCCATTTTATATTATTTTTTTCCTTTTTTCTTCATATTTGCAAATGGAAGTAGTTATAAGACAGACATTACTTTAAGTTGAACTAGACAAATAAAATAAAAAACCCAGTTAGAAAAGAACGAGTGACCCACTTTAAAAGCAACTAAAGAAAGAGATGAATTAAATTTCTCCTCTACTGAAATGATCAGATAATTATAATTGTGTGTTCTCTCATGGACATTCATTGGTCAAATGGCAGAAGAGTTTAATGAATATTCTTAAAGTCACAGTCAAAATTTATATTGTATTCTTGATTATTTTGAGAAACTATTTTATGTATACCTATGGTTCCGATGACAAAGGAAAGCTATATTAAAACAAATTGTATTTTTATCTAACAATGAATTTTTGGGTTTTACTTGTTGAGAGAGATGGTAAACCTATGACTCACTTTTTAAAGAAATTATATGGCCTATTGACTGATGATTATGGCATTTGTTATCCAATGTTAATGGAAGAAACCATGTTAGAGAAGATGGCCCAACATATCTTAGATGAGTCTTTCATCAATGAAAATATACTTAATGTATATTAATGTATTTAATGTATAAAGTATATTCTAGTTTAGTACTGTATGTATTTCACTACATTTAGGATCCCAAATTATTAATACTAGACATAATTAAAGGCTGATTTTTTTTTAATATGCATTTTTCTCCTTTCAGAAAGCAGACAGCAAAATAAGTTCACCTTGCTTTCAACTTATCTCCTACCACTCATCTCTTTTAAGGACTTGTCCAGTTCTTATGCTACAAGATTACTGAAACTGGTTGACCTCTGACCAGCTAGCATATATTAGTATAGTCTACTATGTGTATTCATATATATAGTTAATTCTGCCACCTTGTCTTGTCATTAGCTATAATTATCTAGCACAGCAAGTCAGATATCTTTAAGCTGTCTAAGGAAAGTTCTGAGCATGATCCATGATGTAGGTACATACTGTACAATCATGAGAATTAAAACTTCGTTCTCACATCAACAAACTTGCTTTACTTGATAAAAATACTAAGTCATCTGAACTCATATCTCAGAGTCATAGATACATTTCTGCTGAGAATTAATGAGCAGGTATAATAGAAAGCTACAGTAGATCGTATCAGCAACTATAATATACACCCAAGGTCTGCATTCTTTAAAAATGCAGTAGGTACTTTTTCTTCAAACCATTTGCAGAAAAATTATATCTGCTTTTCTTGATAATGCTGATATAAGCTTAAAATCATTTGATTAACATTCATGAAATTGCTCATTTTTAAATACCTATATAGAAGCAGAATGGTGACTGTGTATTTAGTATATTCTTTGAGTATTTAGTATTTATTTGATTTGTCAATTGCTTACAAAATACAGGTATAAGAATAAATATAGTTTTGAATACATGAGATTGATACTTATAAGAAAAATAAATAACAATAGGACAGGGATGGTAGGCAAAATTGGTGCGCTTATGCACGCCCCCTACAGACCTCTTAGGAAAGGGGTGATGTCAATAGTAGACAGTCTAAGGTTAAAGTTTTGGGGGTTTGGGGAAGAAACCACAGAGTCAGGGAGAGTATTCCAAACATTGACCACTCTGTTGCTGAAGTCGTATTTTCTGCAATCAAGTTTGGTGCGGTTAACCTTGAGTTTGTATCTATTGTGTGCTCTTGTATTGTTATGATTGAAGCTGAAGTATTCATTTGCAGGTAGGACATTGCAATGTATGATTTTATATCTATATTTAGATCGGACCGGAGGCAGCATAGTTCTAGATTTTCTAGGTCTAGAGTTTCAAGTCTGGTGGCATAAGGGATTCTGTAATGAGCAGAGGAGCAGAGAACTCTTCTTGTGAACTCTTCTTTTCTGGACTTTTTCAATTGTGTTAATATCAGATACATGATATGGGTTCCAGACTGATGAGCTGTATTCAAGTATAGGTCTAGCAAATGTTTTGTATGCTCTAGTTAGGAGTGTGATATTACCAGAGAAGAAGCTACGTAAGATTAGATTAACAACTCTTAATGCCTTTTTAGCTATGTAGTTACAGTGGGCTCTAGCACTTAGATCATTTGAGATGAGTACTCCAAGGTCCTTGACAAAGTGTGGATCTTCAACAAGGTCTTGACTATTTAGCTTGTATTATATTTTCTGATTTTTTTCTGCCAATATGTAAGACAGAGCATTTATTTGTTGAGATTTGAAGTTGCCATTTGGTTGACCATTCTGATACATAGTCAAGGTCTTTTTGGAGGGTAGTAGTATTGTCTGTGGTGTTGAATAGCTTTACATCATCAGCGAATAGAACGCAGTTTCTGCGTTCACAGAAATCATTTATTCACAGAGGTCATTTATGTAGAGTATGATGAGAGTTGGTCCTTGGGGGACTCCACTGTTGACAGGTACAGAATTTGATAGGATGCTCCCAATTTTGACCATTTGTTTTCTGTTTGACAGGAATGCTTCTATCCAGTTATGTAGGTATCCAGAGATACCATAAGATTTTAGTTTTAGTAGTAGTTTGTCATGTACCACTGAATCAAAGGCTTTACAGAAGTCTATGTAGATTGCGTCTATTGTTTTGCCCTGGTCGAGTTGTGTAGTCCATATGTTTTTGCAATGTAAGAGTTGCAGATTGCAGGATAGTGTTTTTCTGAAACCAAATTGTTTATTAGAGAGTAGGTTGTTTGTCTCTAAGTGGAGGATAATGGATTGGTTAATAATTGGTTCCATGACTTTACAGGTGACACAGCATAAGGAGATTGGTCTGTAATTTTCAACTAGGCTGGGGTCTCCCTTTTTGAAGATGGGGATGACCGTGGCAAGGAGCTGGTCCTGAAAGATTTTTCAAAGATTATTCTTAGAAGTTCGGCTCTGGCAGTGGATCGCTTTTTTAAGAAGTAGGTACATATTCCATCCAGTCCAATTGATAGGGATGGTTTTAGATTGTGCAGTGCTTTTTCAACAATGTCTTCTGTAAAATCAATATGTATGAGATCATTGTAGTTGTCTGTGGTTTGACTAGGAAGTACCGGGCTTGATCCATTGCTGTTTACAAATACTGAGCCAAAGAATATGTTAAAGAGGTTTGCTTTGATGGTGTCATCGTTGCAGTCTTTGCCATTAGGTCCTTTCAGGGGTGGAATGGACCTTGAGTCTTTTAGTTTGTTGTTTACAAAATTGTAGAAAGCACAGGTGGAATTTGTGCATAGAAGGTTTTCCTCTTGTTTAATGTGATAATTAGTGCATTCAGTTTCTATCTGGTGGCATAGATTTTTGTATCAGCTTTTGAAGTTGGCAACGTGACCAGATTTGTTTTTTCGCCAAAGTGATCTCTTTTTGGATTGAAGCTTCCTTATTGTTATGGGTGATTTGTTTTTCCTGGTTTTGGAAATTGTTATTTTTACATATAGTTTGATGGCTCTTTTGATTTCTAGTAAGAATATGTTGTAATGGTCTTCAACAGTATTGCATCCAGTGAATACAAATTGCCAAACAAGGGATGAGAGATCATTGTCTATAAGATCATAGTTGCCTTTTTTGAAGTTATAATTGGGGATTTTGTCGTTGTGATGATTTTTGTGTGGATGTATGTTGAGACAAAAGTCAATCATATTGTGGTCACTTTTGGAAAAGGGTTCTTTAATTTGTATTTCATAAATTGAATTCAAACTATTGCAGAAGATGAGATTGAGGCAGTTGTTAAGCCTAGTATTGTTGGTTACTAGTTGTTCCAGTCCCAGATTTGTTACAGCATTGTAGAATGTTGCATGTATGGGTTCAGTTGTTTAGGCTTCAGTTAATATGAGGTAGATTGAAGTCACCAAGAAAAATAAAAGCATGTGGGTAGGATGCTGCCCAAGTTAGTAGTTTATTTAGCTTGTTTACATGTTCGATGTCATAATCAGGGGCTCTGTAACATAGTAAGAACCGAAATGTGATATTTAAGGTCAGTTCAGAGATAATGGTCTCAGGAAGAGCAAGGTCCTGGGTAATTTGGATGTATTTTAGATGTAGGGACTTTTTATAGAAGATAGCAACACCACCTCCTCTATGGATTTCACGATCAGATCGGTAAACATGATAGTCTCTTACTGTGATAATGGAGTCAGGGAGAGATGCATTGAGCCATGTTTCACAGACAAATATGATGTCGAATTTAGCCATATATAGTGAGAGGAAAAATTCAGGTATTTTATTTACAAGGCTTCTTGCATTGAGTAGGTTGCATTTAAGGCCAGTTGTAGTTTGAATTGAGGTAGTTGGGGGCATGTGTGCCTAGTCTTGGGTGATGGTGGATTGGTTGAAGAAGGTTTGGATGCTGAGTTGTGGGTTGTGTGACTTTCTTTTGATACAGTCTGCATGGTAATCAATGTACAGATCCTTCTCTCCATTGTCTAGACAATTTTTGATTTTGATTTTACAACATTTTGGGTGGTGGCATCTTACAGAGAAATCCAAAGGCTTTCCTCACAGTTCCTTTAAATTGCTATCCACCATTCCTGAGCCAGCAGATATCAGCATAAAATTGCTGCCTTCATTGCTGGGTCCTGTTTATGATAGAAAAAAATGTCATCAAATAATGTTGTAGAGGATGTATTAAGACACAGATTGAGGGACCACCCTGGCTTTGTTATCCTCCTCTGTAACTAAACTTTGTTACTCTCAATAGGGCATGGAGAGCAAGCAAGTTTTGATGGTTTGCTGTCTTTGTAAGTTTAGCTGTCCTTCAACATTTTCTCCAGGTTTTGAAAAAGTATTCTCCAAAAGTAACAGCTGGGTTAATAGCTCTCTTTGCATTGCAGAACCTATCCCACATGGTTAAAAATAATCCAGTGGGGGCTGATGGGTAATATGCCAATCAAACAATTTGCAAGACAAGCTGTTATGGGTAGAACTTAGGAAATGCAAGAAATTACCTAAGCAAGTAAAAAGAGATTCTACTATGCATTCTCCCTACCATTCAAATGAAGCTTTCTAGATCCATTAGGTGTATTTATAGCCCATATTTTTTTTCTACAAGAACTCCCTACTCCAAATTTCCTTGTAACAGCAACACTATGACATATGTTAGGTTGAGAGAGTAACTGGTCCAAAGTCATCCACTGAATATCTATGGCTCATAGTGGACTAGAATCCTAGTCTAACTTTAACTACTACAGCATGCTCTTTCAAAGTTAGGTCTCCCAGCCAGAGATTGCAGTTAGGATTTATCTTGATCCCATATAATTTTTTTTCCACATATAAAACTACCTTTACAGAAAATATCAGAAAGAGAAGAAAAGCTACAGTGGAATAAATAATCTTCCAGAAAGGAAGATTTGCCTGTTTGCTTGCTTGTTTGCTTGGAGCACTTATACATTGCTCTTCCATTGAAGAACTCTGAGATTCATTTGCATAATGATCAAAGCAGAGAGACTCTGCTTCACAATATTAAAAGAAGTGACACAGGGGAAAAAAAGGAAGGGAATATATCTTAACATTTTAGCATTCCTGTAATAACTATTAGTAATAAAATAGGCTACTCAGGGAGTTTCAGATAACACCATTATTGTTTGAGTTGATGGACTTGTTGCAATTTTTCACATGGCAGGTGGTCTCTATAACAAAAGGTAGTACAAGAGTTTCATTTGTTATAATAACAACAAGCAGAAATGGCAGGTCCTCACTCTTAAATTCTTTCTCATTTGGTCTTGGTAGCCTTTGTGAGAAGGAGGAGCTCGGCCACAGCTTCTTGTGATGGAGCCAGTGATAAATTTAAACATGTGTCATGACACCAGTATACCATGAAGCAAACTTCACTTTTCTGTACTTTCATTATCTTGGCATCATTACAGTTAGGAATGGATATCTGTTAGCCCAGCCAATCTAATAACAGCTGTGACAAACCAAGAATTATAGGCTTACAAACTCTCCTTCAGTTGCTGTTCCATGATCTTTTTCACACAAAACACAACATCCTGTTAATATGATTTGTCTGGCTATGAACCAGAGTCTAATAATATAAAATCCAGTGACCACCAAGAAATTAGTATGGTGATTGCCCTTCGGTATTGAATACTAATCCTTTTTTGCTCACATCAGAATATAAGACCATGGGATAAGGCCTCATTATAATCACGATAGCTGGCATTCTAACAGAAATAGTTAACTCCACAACAGTATCTATTATGACTATATAATGGAGTGTAATACATCCAACCCCACCCAAAAATTCCAACTCAGCAAAATATAACAATGGTAATTTGATCAACTTGTTAGAGGCATTTTTGGTGCAATGTTAGTTTGATGCTCATAAGAGGCATTTCCAACTATTTTGCTGCTCTTGATGAAATCTAGAGTAGTACAATATATTTTCTAGAGCAGTGGTTGCCAACCAGTGGACTGGGGACCACTGGTGGTCTGCGAGAAAATTTTGATGGTCCACAGAGAAATGTCCCCCTCCAAAGCACTTCCCCCAAAGTAATTTACTGCACAGGAACACAAGGCCGCGCCACCCACGTGGCTTGGCCACCTGCTGGCCTCCACCCTTCAGCTGAATGCAAACCTTATCTTGAGTAGAGCCATGCGAGCTAGAACTGGAAGGTAAAACCAACAGCGGGGGAGGGAAATCTTTGAGGTGGCTTACTGACATTGGTGGGAAAGTAATCCAGAGCTGCAGTAGTCACAAGACTTGCCCTTTGGTAATCCCAGAACAGCTTCTCCAGTCCATGGCAGGATGGTGCACCCTGGTGGAGGAGCAGCTGCTCCGGGATGACCAAAGGGCCAGTCTTGTGACTGCTGCAGCTCTGGAATATGGGACTGACTTTTCCACCAATGTCAGCAAGCCACTGTCCGTCAAAATTCATATTAGTGGTCTGCGGGATTTAAAATTATTAGTTTGGTGGTCCCTGAGATCCAAAGGGTTGGCAACCCCTGTTCTAGAGTGCTAATCTTAAAAGCCAGGAAGGTATTACCCATGAGAGAAGACAGCCCAATCATGCTATATACTTTGCACTTCATTAAGTTATGCCTTAGGCATCTAAAAGCTACAGTAAGGCACCTTTTGCATCATTTTTGTGCATTTAATAACCAATATTGATTTAATATCAAAAGAAGCACTGAATGGTGTCCATTAAAACAAAGTATCATGGGCATTTAGATACTTATCTATAGACATGCAGTAACAAAGACATTGAAAAAGATAAACATTCATCTTAGAAATGACACTGTTTTGCAATTCCTTTGTTCTAGTTAACAACAGTAAACAATGTTCCACTGACCTCCAGTGGAAGCTATTGGAAAATGCATCACTCTGCTTCTTGAAGGTGATAGAGGAGATGTCTTCCTTTCATATTTGTTTTCTTTTGTGTTATTCTAATAACACTGTTCTAATCCACTCAAGCTAATGGTGTGGGTGATTTCAGAATATTTACTTCACCCAGTAATGTCGGAAAGTTCCCAGGAGAATCCAAGAACCTGCTTCTTCACCGTATAAACTTGATGGCTGGAAGCACCGAGGATATTGTTTTAAGGTAGTGAGGTTTGCCCACATAAGCGTGAGAAAAGTAATATTGATCAATTGATAAATTTATCAACAATTGAACATACCCATGTCTATACAATATGATAAATTATTTTCTAGTTGTTATTGTTCCCAGTCACCATAGAGTTAAAGTCAATTTTACTGGGCCTCCATTTTACTAACAACTAAATATTTTTAACCTAAAATATTCAATTAAAGCCAGAACTTTTCCTTTTATGGTTTATGGATAAACAGTTACCAGGCTCAATAGCAGTAATATGAGCCAGCAGTGTGCAGCAGCAGCCAAAAAAGCTAATTCAATCCTAAGTTGCATTAACAGAGGGATACGATGAAGATCAAGTGAGGTATTAATGCCACTTTATAAAGCCTTAGTAAGACCACACCTAAAGTACTGCATCCAGTTTTGGTCACCACATTATAAAAAAGATGACTCTAGAAAAAGTACAGAGAAGAGCTACCAGGATGATTAGGCGACTGGAGACTAAAACATATGAAGAACGGTTACAGGAACTGGGCACGGCTAGTCTAGTGAGGAGAAGGACCAGGGGAGACATGATAGCAGTCTTCCAATATTTGAGGGGCTGCCACAGAAAGGAAGGGGTCAATCAATTTTCTAAAGCACCTGTAGGCCAGACAAGGAATAATGGATGGAAACTGAACAAGGAGAGATTTAACCTGGAAATAAGGAGAAACTTTCTGACAGTGAGAACAATCAACCAAAGGAACAGCTTTCCCTCGGAAGTTGTGGGAGTGTCATCACTTAAGACTTTCAAGAAGAGATTGGACTGCAATATGTCAGAAAGGGTCTCCCGGTTGGGTGGGGGGTTGGACTAGATGGGTCCCTTCCAACTCTAATTATCTGTTATCTGTTACAAAAGAATAGTGGAAAATGATTTCAATACATGATTACTGAAGCGAGATTACTATCTGCACAAAGAGGGAAAGATTCAGCATTACAGTAACCTACCATGGATTACTGAAATTGACAGAACTTGCTGAGATGGATACATTGACTTCTTTGATTAAAGAAATGTCATTTTTTTGACACATCAATGACTGGAGACTTCTTGTGGTTGTTTTTTTTTTTTTTTTTTGCAAATGGAAAAATGATTTTGTGACTTGTGGTTTTAATGATTAGAAGGAATAAATGATAGAAGGAATTATGATGAAATCTCGAGACTTCTTTTTTCTTTCTCACATTTCTTTATTTTTCTTTACATGTATTTCTTAGTGTTATTTAAACTGATTTAATAAAAATATTTTAAAAGAAGAAACATTGGTATTAACAGAACAGCCAGAGTTGCTTTCTTATTATTTTTAAACAAGTAAATTAATTTCAAAATAAGTCATGCTGGACTTGGAGAGAATGAGAAGCCTAGTCTCATTAGTAATGATGGCTCTGAAAAACGTCCACTGGGAAAAATGTGACACGTATATCAATCATCAATATATCATCTCAAAGATATAGGCTTGATTCTCAAAATATGGCAAGGATCAAATAAAACAAAGAAACTGAACTTGCCTTCATATTACAAGAAATCACTTTCAGTAAGAATTATGCTACTATTTACTGTTTTCTCTTTTGAGAAAACAAAGACAAAGAAAGCTAGAAGCAGCTAATTATTTCTGGTTTGCTATAACACCCACGTATTTATTCTCGGTTCCTTACCGCAAGTTCCACATCATTTTCAATAGAAATGGAGTCCCTACCTATTTCCCTACAGCAGACTTTGGAACAACAAGAGTAAATACTTTTATGTAAAGATTTTACATAGATATAACATTTGAATGGGCATAATGTTGACAACAACATCAAGTTTAAATAGGGATGACATCAGCATGAGTAGTAGGAGATTGGGCTCTATAAGTAGATTTGCAGAATCTGCTGATGCTGAACAGAAACCTGGTGGGGCAAATTCTGAGAGGGAAACATTCCCTTCTCCAGTCTTGGTTATGCATGCCAGATCAGCATCCTCAATCACAATAAGATCATTTATTCTAAACGACAATAAGATCATTACAAAACAGATTTATTGAAAAGCAATTTGCATTCAAAAGTAGAAGCCAGAATCCATAGCTACTGAGGATCTGATTAACAGGTAGAAGAAGTAAATGCTGAGGATCAGACATCAGGATCAAATGGTGTCCCCAGCATTCTCAAGTAAAGCAGTCTCCCAGATTCCCACATTTTCCCTGCCCATCACAGCATTAAAGATAATACTTGCCTCTCCTACCCCCTAATCTGTCTCAGCCACAGCCCCCATGTGCCATGCTGAGGCACACATGCTGTATATTAACTCATCACCATTCTAATCATGCCCACACAAATGCATCATCTTAGCCCCTACACATAATTATCCTATGTTAGGTATTATATTTCCACTACCCAGAAATATATAATCAAACACACACTCTAAATTGGCTGATTGTATTGTATTGTGCTATATTTCAATGATTGATCAGCCAATTTTGGAATCTTATATTTTGATCCAGAGATGTGAGGTTATAAGGCAATATCTCATCTCATTCTGATCCATTATATAACAAAGGGTGCACTTTGATCTTATCAGTCTAAGTAAAGATGACTTAAGAAGATTTGATCAAATATAAGCAGTGGTTTGATGGTGATCTTTACCAAGCCAGGAAAATATTGATTTGGACAAAATATTTTTTCTAACATTAATATCTCATAAACTAGAGCAAATTCAGATGCTCCAGTGTGGCATTAAAATGCTATGCTAACAGTCCTTGTAAGGAGCCACATTTAAATGACTGCTGATTCACAGGGACACTAATTGGATTCTCACAGAAATGTTAGTCTCTTTTTATTCAACAAAATGCCAATCATACGCATAATCTGTATCTTGTTAAAATGGTGCTATTTCATAAATCTCGCCCTTTCTTCCAGTCATTTTTCTGCTCATAGGCTGAAATTATTCCCAGCCTTCATCTCAACAGAAAAAGAACATCCTTCTTATCTATCCAAAGGCCGGGGTGAGGGGAGGAGAGAGACCACTCTTTCCATCTTATTGCATTAACATTCGGCTCATGGGTTACAGGTTCCTCATCCATAAATAGATTTAAAATTTAGATACAAGTGTGGCATGTTTTCTCCTCCTCCTCCTCTTCCTCCTCCACCTCCTCCTCCTCCTCCTCCTCCACCTCCTCCTCCTCTATCCCAAAGCAGGCTATAGATTATCAGTTGGCTAATTGTTATTTACTGGAACATGAACTATACTGTTATAAACTTAAACAAGTCATGTGGAAATCTGCCTGCACAAGGCATGCCCAAAGACACAGTAATATACAAGCTTCATTTGTGCAGAAAACGATATAATTCTCACTCCAAGCAATGTCTTCCTCAACTAGAAATTCAGTTACATGAGTTGAAAGCGGCTTTTCTTTAACAGGAAAAGACATGCAAATCTGCCCAACATTAAAGCATCAGAAGAGCATTTCATTTTAAAAGAATTAACTCACCTTGCTTCCAAACATTTCATATAGTTCTAAGACATCATGAACAGATTATCAGTTTTGATATTTTTTTACAATTTCAATTTTTTGTTGGTTAAAATTCCATACCTCTATTCCGTCCCAAAAGGTTATACTTACATAGCTGCTTTAAAAAAAAAAAAAAAAGTCTGTTTAAAAGCAAATTTGGGTGGGATGGAAGGGAAAGGATTCCAAATAATGCCCGTGGCTCCTTCCTCCTCCCCCCCCACCGCAAAGTGGCAGGCAGTTCCTTAGGTCAAATGAAGAGCACCCACACAATTGGCAAAAATTAGCACCTCGGGTTCACATTACCATTACATTTTAGAACTCAATGGGCCAAATCACTGATTCATAGCCTACCTGGCTTATTAAGAAGTTAAAGCACCATTCATAACTCCATGGGGATGTGGAAAGATTGCTGATATAAAATATTCATTCTTGGTTTACTCACAGATTCCATGTTGGAAAGGAGAACTTAACAAATAATTGCTGGCATGCGAGCTGCAATATTTGACAGATAAAGGTATTTTTATTCCCTGCCTCGTTCCCAGCAGAGCCCAAAGCAAGCCCTAGCAAGGAGCCTGTGTAAGAGTTACTGAGGGAAAGGGGAAGTAAAATAATCAAGATGGTGAACACCGCCATGTGATTGAAAGTCCATATTTTTTAATGTATTTTCATGTGAAAAGGTGCAGCCCTTCAATCATATAGTCATGTCCACAAATTTGACATTTTAATATATATAATCTTAGTGCAGTCACCTCTTAGCTGGTCAATAGAAGCTCATATTGGAGCATCTGTATGATGGTATGAGTGGTTTTAAGATTCTTACTTTTCTCATATTAGTTCTTAAAGAGAGCAAACCAAAAGCATCTTTTCTAAAGCCTCGTTGATTTCAGTCATTAAATGAATTCAGGAAGTTTTGTCTTGTCAATCAATTAGCTCCAATCACCCTTGCAATCAGTTTAACTCTTGAAGAAGGAGAAAATTAGATGCATTGACTCATGTTGCATGGATGTTATACAGAAGAAAAAAAAAAGGAAAACTTTGAAAAAGAAGGAGTATTCATTCAGCAAGACCTCATTACTTTACTAAACATCTTTAGTGGATTTCACTTGATTCTAAGCACTTTCAATATTACACCAACTTAACCTTTTAAAAGGGCTTTTATTGATAGTACAATACAGCCATTCTTGCTTCCTGGGAGTTTGAAAAAAGGGAAGGGAGAAAATTAAATTACTTAACTTAGTGGTCTTAATTATCAGAAATAATTACCTCCACTCAATTCTCAAACACGAACTCTCTTGAGAATGAAACATTTTCACTGGGGGAGTCAGCAAGGAACTGAGTCCAGAGGAACCTGTTTGTAACTTATTTAGAGGCTTCTAATTAACCCACTGAGTGTATAATGCAATCAAAGCTTCTCTGTTAGACTTAATTATTAAAAGCTATTAAAGACGAGAAAGCATGTGCCTCGAAAAACTGTGTGTGTCCAATATCCCCAAAGACAAGTCTACTTCTGAAAGAAAAATGAAGCATGCAACACTTTGCAGGTAAAGCCTACATGAAGAATAAGCTATGCACAGTATTCTAGAAAATACATATGAAATGAATTTTCTTATGCCATCAATCCATAAAGGCTTGGCCATCCATCACTTAGAAATGTATCAGCCAAGATGGCAGCTGTAAGGATAACACTGGGCTAAATTTACAGTTACCATCAACAAGGAACGCTGTTTATTATAAACCACCTATGCTGATCTTGTACCTGTCTACAATTTTCTGATATCAAACTGGCCATTTTAGGGATCTATCCCATACTATAAGACCACATATATAAATGACAGCCAGAGATAGAAATATCTGCTTTTTTGAAATTCTGAAAAGTAATGATACATTTAACTTGCCTTCCAGTGCTTCCTAAGGATATCAGATGACTGAAATATTTTCCTGTATAATATTTTAATATTTAATTTGTTTTAAATATATGGTCCTTGAAATATAATATTGCTTATGAACAAAATCATTACCATATTTTTAAGATGTGGAATATGGGAGAAGAATTGGAAATTCTATAAAGAAAAAATTACCAAAATTAAACATTAATTGTTATAAATTTATACTGATTATCTTAATTCAAAATCTTGGGAAAAAATGCCTTCACCACTTAAGAAGGACTCCCATTTACAAATTTAGTGAATCAGTCTACTATTAAACAGTAAGAGGATAGGCAGCATTTTTAAAATGGGATCCAGGAGCACAACAATGGATAAAAAAGATTAAACTCATGGCCCCAGTGGGGCCTTCATGAGAGGAAACAGGAGCAGGTAACAGGGCATTAAGGGAACATAGACATCTGCTACAAGCTACAACGGTGTCAAAATGACAACATGTGCATCATTACCTATCATGCTGCCTAAGAAATTTTCATCATTTGCACAATGATCTCTTTATGTATGCATCATAGTTTGAACTCTGTACATGTCTGATGCCAACACGTCAAACAATCTGAAAGCATCAAGATCTACCTGAGTTCTTTCCTTATGGGATTATTCAATATAATATAGAATATCTATTATATGCTGCTAAAATTCTCATTGTCGTGATTTGTAACTCGGCGAAACAATGCATCATAGGACATTTCTTGAACCAAGGTCCCCCAAATAGGCTAGCTTACATAATGGGTACAAAATCTAGGATTTATGACTACTACCGTGTTTCTCCAACAATATGGCCTCCACCAATAGGAAGGCCCAGCATGATTTCTAGTCATGAGGTGAAATTAAGCCCTGCTCCCAAAATTTAGGCCTATTTAATCCATGCATTTCCCCATTTCTCACATCGTTCATTAAAACTACATGAGGTGAAGAGAAATGGGGGAGAAGAGGAGGGAGAAAACTTGCCTTTAGGAGCATCCTGCAGGTAGCCTAGGGTAGAATACCCCAATCTACTACTGATAGAACATCGGCCGATAGAAACTCCCCAAAGGCAGAGTCACCAGTCATTTCTATCGGCTGGTAGAAGCAGCCTC
>NW_020769365.1:1554439-1567390 GCF_900518735.1 Pseudonaja textilis
CACACACACACCTAGAGCGTCCCATGCGCACTCACCTCTCCACGACGCCACTTCTACCAGCCGATAGCAGTGGCTGGTGACTCTTCCTTTGGGGAGCTTCCATCGGCCGATAGAAGCAGCCTTGTGGAAAAGTGAATGCACATGGGGCACTCTAAGTCGGGGTGTGTTGGGGGGAGGAAATTAAGTCACCCCCGAAAAGATGTCCTAGCTGTTTTTTCAGGGCTCAAAAAAGAAATAAGACCTGGGTTATTTTATGAGAAACACAGTAAGAGAATGAAATTTGGAGGAGTTGTGGCTGCTTCAATGCTGTGGTTGCTGCTGAAGTCACATGATCTTCATTTCCAACGTTCTGTGATAATTTTCCAGCAAGTGCTGTTAAGTTGGTATTGATTTTCTCCAGGATGAGCTATCCACAACTTGGGACATAAAGTCACCCAACAAGTGCATCCATTACTGTTGCACTTTCCTATTTACCAGATTGGAATATTTGCATAGTATGAATAAGGTAGATGTTATTTGTAGCCATTTGCAAAGCTATACTGTTAGATCGGTGGATCGGTTCACATTAAGAGGCGAGACACGAGAGTGAACATTCAGCTCTTTATTGTAGCTTAAGAAGAGGAACAGAAAAGGCTTGCGAGCCGCTTGGCTTTATACAGCCGGCCGGCAGCTCGGCGGCCAATGGCAGCGCTTTGAATCTCCCGCGATCGGCTCAGCCAATTGCGGTAGATTCTTAGCGCTCCAATCACAGGAGTTCAGTAAGCCAATCACGTTGCAGTCCGGGTGGACCAATCGGAATGCGAGTCTACAAGAATGCTAATACAGAACACCCCTCCCCTCATGGTTTCGTCCGACGCAGCGTGGTGATGTAGTCGCGCCGGTAGGTGGGGCTCCGTACCTGCCTAGTTGACCTGCGCGGCTCAGTCTGTGTGTGATCGTCGGCCGGTTCGGCCGGGCTCCGCGTCGCTCTCAACCCTGTCGATGGAACCGCCTGGAAGGGTGAGCCGGGCCTGTCGCTGCAGCTCCCGCCCGGACTACCTGGGTCGGTCGAGCTGTGGTTCCTGCTGCTCCCGCCTGGTCTTTCTGGGCTGGTTGAGCTGGCTTGGCTGTACCTTCCAGGTGAAGCTCCCGTCTGCGACAGCTCACGGTCTGCCGGTGAGTATGGTTGGTTTATTTGGACGTTGCTATCTTTTGGTGGGGGGTGTTCGGCTTGCGTTTGGGGGTGTACCACTGGCGTTTCCGGCCTTTTGTTGTTCCCCTGCTTGGTTGTTGTGGTTCCCCCTCCCTCTCTGCTTTCTGTGGTTGTCGTTGTCAAGGCGTCGGGGGTGTTGACGGCTAGCCTGGACCGTAGCTGGTCGATGTGCCGCTTCCAGCTTCTTTCATCCGTTGTTTGGAGTCTGTATGACTGGGGGGCGGTTACCTGTGTTATTTGCACAGGTACCCAGAGTGGGTCTCCCGTGAAGTTCTTTGCATAGACTGTGTCCCCGGTGTTGAATTCCCGGTGCCGGCTGGAGGAATCCGGGGGTTTCTCTGGGTTGTAGGTGGGGTGTAGCCAGTCCAACGGTGACCTCAATTTCCTGCCCATCAGTAACTCTGCTGGGCTCTTGTTTGTGGTCATGCTGGGCATGATGTGCTGTATGAGAAGCATTCTGTTTATCTTTTCTTGAATGTCGCCGGTTTCAATTTTCTGGTTGGTTTTCTTTGTGTATTGGACCATCCGTTCCGCCCATCCATTCACCGCTGGGTGAGCCGTCGAGGTTAGGGCGTGTCTGATGCCCCGTTCGGCCATGTATCTTTCAAATGTCAGTGCCGTGAACTGCGGGCCGTTATCCGACACTAAGACATCTGGTAATCCATGTGTCGCAAGAGTCTGTTAAGCTGACCGCTTCTGTTGTTGTTGTCCTCATGGTGCTTACCTCCAGCCAGTTGGAGTAGGCATCCACGGTGATGAGGAATGTATGCCCCTTGGTCGGCCCGGCGAAGTCTATGTGTATTCGCGACCAGGGTCCTCTGGGGGTTTTCCATTCCAGGACTGGAGCGGCGGGGGGGTGGATCTCATCTCTTGGCACCTCTTGCACCCGGCAACCCATGTCTCGATTTGCTTGTCCATCCCTGGCCACCAAGCATAACTTCTGGCCAGGGCTTTCATCTTGACAACGCCCGGATGCCCCTCGTGTAGCATTGCCAGCACTCTTTTCTGTAGTGTCTCTGGTATAACTACCCGGTCTCCCCAGAGTATGCACCCTCTTTTTGTGAACAGCTTGGTTTGGCGGTTTCGGAAGGCTTTGAACTGTTCGCTGCCCTCATTTTCCGGCCACCCCTGCTCTACCCAACTCAATACCCGCGCCAGCTGTTTGTCTTTATTTGTTTCTCGGGCAATGTCTGGCGCGGTTAAGAGCGGGCTGGGTAGAGTCTCTATTTGCAGGGTCGTTGTTGTGGGCGCTGGTTCGTCATCTAAGTCTGGTAGTGGTGACCGGCTTAGTGCGTCTGCGTGTGGGATATTCTTGCCGGGCCGGTGTGATAGTTCATATGAGTAAGCGGCAAGGAACTCGGACCACCTTGTCATCCAGGGTGACAGGATGTTTGGGGTGGCTTTGTTCCCTGCGAGTATTCCAAGTAAGGGTTTGTGGTCCATAATGATCGAAAAGGTCCTACCGTAAAGGTACTCGTGGAACCTTTTCACTCCGGCGACGATGGCGAGGGCTTCTTTGTCCAGCTGGCTGTAATTTCTTTCCGGTCTGGCCAGCGTTCTTGAGAGGACTGCTCCGATGCTGAAGGGCGATGCATCGCATGTCACCGTTAGCGGCAGGGTCTCGCTATACTGGATTAGGACTGCGTCTGATGTTAGCAGGTTTTTTGTCTGTTGGAATGCAGTCTCCTCCCGCTTCCCCCAGGTCCAGGTGGCTGCTTTATCGAGTAGCCGGTGCAGGGGTTCCGCCACAGTCGCCTTCTGGGGTAGGAAAATATTGTAAAAGTTAAGCAGTCCCAAGAATGCCTGTAGTTCCGCCTTGTTTGTTGGTGTGGGGGCTTCTTTGATGGCTCTGAGTTTCTTTCCGGTTGGGTGTATTCCGTGCCAGTCTAGGAGGTACCCCAGGAATTCGACCCTCTCGGTGTAGAGTTGGCATTTGTTTCTTTTGACTTTAAGGCCGGCATCTTTGAATTTGTTAAGCACCGCCCTTAAACGGGTTTCCAATTGTTCCTTGTTGGCAGCTGTGACCAGCACATCATCAAAATAGGGGACCACTCCTTTTATTCCCTGGAGGAGTCTTTCCATGAGGCTTTGGAAGACTCCTGGGGCGACGCTGACTCCGAATTGGAGTCGGTTGCATTGGAAAGCCCCCCGGTGTGTGACAATCGTTTGCGCTTCGGCTGTCTCGGCATTGACCGGCAGTTGCTGATAGACTTGCGCCAGGTCGAGTTTTGCGAAGACCCGGCCACCCCCCAGTGAGTGCAGAAGGTGCTGTACTACTGGGACGGGGTAGGCGCTTTGCTGTAGCGCGTGGTTGAGGGTGGCCTTATAGTCACCGCAGATTCTTATGGAGCCATCGGGTTTGATGGGGGTGACTATGGGCGTTTCCCAGCGGGCATGGTCGATTGGCTCTAAAACCCCTTGTACGATGAGCTTGTCTAGTTGCTCGTCGATTTTCGGCTTGAGTGCGAATGGCACTCGCCGTGGTTTGAGGCGGATCGGGGCGACGTTAGGGTTAAGGTTGAAGGAGATAGGGGCCCCTCAGTACTTGCCTAGATAGTCATCGAAGACCTCCTGGAAGTCCTTCACGAGCGTCGCTTCCAAGTCAGCCTCGTGTGGTGGATGCCCATCACCTCTATTCCCAGCAGGGAGAACCATTGTAGGCTGAGCAAGCTGGGGCGGTCTTTGTCCACGACTGTGAGTGGCAATACCTCGGTGTGGTTTTTGAAGGTGACTTTAAAATGTCCGATGCCGGCCGCAGGGATGCGGTTTCCCTGGTAGTCCTTCAGGATTAGTTTCTGGTCGTCTAGCTCATTGCGGCGGATGGTTGGTACTAGGTGCTTGATTGTGCGCCAAGAGACCATGGAGAGGTAGGACCCGGAGTCCACTTCCATCTCGCAGGGCTGGTCCTCGATGCTCACCTCCACGTGTACCTTTCGGGCGTCCATGGTCGATGAGTGGCCGATGACGACCGTCTGCTGGGTTTCTTCGCGTCGCTGTGCTTCACTGAGTCATCCGCTGCAGCCATCGCAGCTTCACCAGCTCTCGGTTTGGCGGTCTCGGTGCCTGGGGGGGTGCTGTCTCGTCGTCAGGGGCTGTTGCCTCGTTGTTGTGGGCTGTAGTTTTTCTTGTTCCGGCACACCTTGGCGATGTGCCCCCGCTTCTCACAATGCCGGCAGATGGCGTCGAGGAAACGGCATTCGGAATGGGGGTGATCGCCGCCGCAGCCGGCGCAATGGAATCCTGACTTACGTCCCCTTCGGTCCCGCCGGTCGCGCTCGGCCTGTAGCCGATGGATCTCCTCTTCCTCATCCTCGGTGTCAGATTGGGGATCGATGTCGCCGTGATGTGTAGTTGTTTCTCGGCGACTGGCTTCTCTGGGCTTTGCTGGTGCCGGGGTCGCTTCGTTGTTTGGCGGCCGTTCGGTTGTGTTCGTCTGCCGCATCTGGGCTGCTGATTGGCAGGTGGCCTCGGCTGCAGTTGCCTCGGCAAGGGCATCGGCAAGGGAGATGTCGCCCTTGGCCATCAGCCGGCTCTGCAGCACGGGGTCTCTGAGTCCGAGGACGACTCGGTCACGTAGCGCCTCGTCCAGGTCGGCAAACCCGCATAGACCTCCTAGGTTCCTTAGCTGGGCCACGAAGTTGCCTATGGTTTCGCTCTCGCACTGATCTCGCCGGTAGAAGTCATGCCTACAGATGAATATGGGCATGGCAGGGGCATAATGGCGGTGCAAGATGGGCTCGAGGTCAGCCCAGTCCATTTCTTTTACATCGGCGGGCTTAGCCAGCACCTTGGCCATCTTGAATACCGCGGGGCCACAGTGCGTTAGGAACACCAAGAAAATCCAGTTGCTTTTTGGGACAACTGTGAAAATCTCCATAGACATTTCTCCCAGATACCTTGAAAATGTGACTATTTTCCAGTGGTCAGGTGGTCAAGACCAGGGTGAAGTACATGTAACAGTTAAGCAAACTATATTCAATAAAACTTTTATAAGTACAGGAAGACACTGTGTGCTGTGTGTTCATTACCACCTAATCATATCATTACTTCCTAAGACCTTGAATTCCTGTTTCACTTAGAACATAGAATAATAGACTCTCCATTTAAAGCACCCAAGTATATATCCATCAAACACTTCTTCCCAACCACTGACCAAGCTGTGTAGCACAAAGCTTCCATTGCACCTTACCAGTGTCTGGTTTAAAAAGAAAAGAGAAATGGAAGGCATATGTCAGAGAGATGCCTGAAGGTAATAGTGAATGAATGAAGTATAAGTGACAGAATTTTCAACAGAAAAATGAGTGATAGTAACAGCTCAGAAGCCAAGGCCATAAGAGATTATACATAGAAGGTAAAAAAGAGGTAGTTACAAGTATATGAATAGAGAGGCACACACCTTTCCAAATGAGGTCCAGTCTATTCACAACCTCATGTAAGTTTTTAATATCATAGTTCAGTTTCCCTAATATTGGCAAAGCGACATGACACGTGCAAGCAAATGAATATGAGCAGTTTTGTCACAGACTGAGGAAACTGGGATCCAATCAGAGTGTAGTTTGTTGTTGTTGTTTTTGTTGTTGTTGTTGTTGTTGTTATTTGTGCCATCACTGACTAAGAAGCATCATTATGAGAAGACCACTTAGTTGTTCTGGTATTGTATCATTTTTCTTCAAAATTATTCACAACCACCACCCCTCAAACCTCTCCTTGGTCACTCAAATGTCTGTTCCCCATGACTTTCTCTGATGCCGGACCATTCAGCAGAAGAAAACACTGTTTGCACATCCTGCGCCTGCATACATTTAATGAGAACAAAATGCCCCAAATATTTATTGCTTGATCTATGCACAGCAGCCAGCAGGGTATTCTCATTTTTCATGCAAATGAATGCTTCCTGTTCAATATGTCAGAGTTAGAGCTATTCTGCTTTGCTAAGCCTGCACAGTCCACCTTAATCATAAGCCTGGGCTGAGGAAAGATTCATAGCTCTGTTCCTACAGGGAGCTAATCATAGGCACACACACACCTACACACACTCACCTACACACCCATACATACATACTTACTGCAATAGGGCATACAGAAAACCAAGGCTAGTTAGAAAATATGGCACTAAATCTCCCAACAGCTTTTTCCCAATGAACGTTTCATATTTTCTGTTTACCAAAAGAGAAATCATCTCAGGCCAGACTGACAAGAAATCTTGCACTACAAATTAATTTAGTCTTTTAATTTTATTTCAATAACTTTCAAAGAAACAACAAGAGGGATATCCTTAAACAGCTATTGTTATAGGCCTGTTTGGGGATCTGCAAGCTTTTTTTTTTTTTTGCAGCCCAGACAAAAAGAAAATATTTCATTGGTTTTAATTAATTTACTTAGCACATATGGGAGGCAAAACTGCAGCTTTTACTCAAGGCAAATAGACCAGACAATTCATTTGCCACAAGGGAGGAGTCACTATGGAGAAAAGCAGCCATACTGATGGCAGAAAATTATATTGTGTGTATTATCCTAAAATGCCATATGTCACAGAGTTTATGGTGCCAATTGTCTATGGGCACTGCAGGTAACTTTTTGAAACTGTGGCTTTCTTTTCTCTCCTTCCCTTTTATTTTTCAGTCACCTCTTTCTGATATTTTTGCTACTGTGGTAGAAAATTGAGAGAAGGAAAGAAGCTTTACTGATTTCCTGGCAGCATGTTATCATTCAGTTAAAAAAATGCCCCTGAGATTCTGCCTTATTTCAGATGATAGCTTTCTTCAGGCACTGCAGAACAATGTACAGTATACAAGCAATCAAGTGGAGAAAGAACATGTGTATATCTCTGGCACCTTCTGTTACTGCCTTTTAATGTTCAGGTGTCTGCCAGAGGATGTTCTGCTGCTTATGGAACTGCTCTGTAAAACCCTGATTTTCAAAGGTCCTCAATCAGCATTTCTCTGGACTCCAACACTTTTTGCAGCAGCATGGCTAATTCTGTAAACTGGTATCTACATGTATGGATGGCTACAAGATTAGGGAAGGCTATCTGAAACAAAGGTTGCAGACAGTTGATTGTTGGAAGTTGAAATCCATCCCCTCCTAGGAAAATGAAATATTTTAGGATATATTAAAAGGGCAGAATATTTTCCCTAAAAAAGAAGTAGAAACTCAGAGAGGCAGAAACTTAGCTCCCCCCACCTTTGTTAATATGCCATTAAGGCCTGGGGCAGTCTATTCTACATAACAAAGATCTACCTCCTTCAGGCAGAGCCATAAAAAGAATTGCCCAAAGCCCTTTCATTGCATCACTCACCAAGTTTCAACCAAACTTAGCACACAGACAACCTACAAAGCTAGTTATGACCTCTGACAGCAACTAATCAGGATACTCTTCCTGTGCCCCAGGAAGTTCAAAGCCAGAGAGGGTATAAAACCCAGGGACTCTCAGCATCTCTTCCCTTTTCTGCCCAGGCACCCATCCCGTTCATCAGTCACTTTTCCAGCAGTCACCATGTTTCCAGTGTCTTTCTTCCCCACTTGAAACTGAACCCAAAAGGATATTTCTTCCAACATGATCTTAATGTATACACCAAGTGATCATAGAGAAGGTGGAGATGACTGATTACTGATGATACTTCTATTCCTAGAAATTGTAAGGGTTAGATATTACATTTAAACCATGTCTGCACTGATTTAGAGTTTGTTCCTTTATTTAGATTTTAAGGTTTTCTCTTTTCTTTTCCTGGAATATTCTGATTTTTTTTCTTTTTTATATTTTTAGCAAGCAGTTAGATAGTACGGGCCAAATTATTTAGCAAATTATATAGATAATAGAGGCCAAATTATTTAACAATGGTCCTATGTGTAAATATCAGGTTTTACAACCAGCAGTTGCCAGTCCATCCATTCTGATGGATAACCGCAATATGGTAGCTGTCTTATAACTATTACATGAAAATATTTAAAATGTACACTGGAGCCCAACACTTAGTATGCATTGGTCAAGGCCAATTTATCACTTCATAGAGTGGCATAGGTCACCTGGACAATTATTTGGAGAACCACTGCTATATGCTTGTTAGGTAAGGATTGTTGGAATTAATGAAATAATAGAATAGGGGAAACTGTCTTCCTTGGGACTGTTTTTTCCTTCAGTTTCTACACCATGTTTTTAATGGTTACAATATCTCTAACCCTTGTGAACATGTAAAGCTATTCTAGCCAGTTGTACAGTATATTGATATAAAATGCTGTTCCACAAAGCAATTTTATGGTGCAATGGTGAGGAAAAAGCAAAGAGTTCCTTATGAGTAACAGAAGCAAAATTCTGCTAGATTTAAGTGCTTCTCAACCAAAACACATTAACCTCTGTTCTTCTGGTTTTTCCTCCTGTTCCATTTTCTCCTCCCCAAGGACACAGAAGAGAAGGCAAGAAAACCTCCAGCAATAATTAAAATGCTTCAGGTGGTCCAATGTAACATTAGAAGTTAATATAAAGCAGCACAAAAACAATCTAAGCATACATATTCTAGTAAATGTTCAGCATTTGGTTTTTACTTTAAATGGGTACCAAATACATTGTTAAATCTAAGTTGCATTAAGATTTATGAAGTTTCCCCAGGGTAAATATTCCTCTTCATCCTAGTGCTCCACCATGAAAGTACTTAGTACTTATAATAATGCAATTTTTGGAAGAACACTAGATCACGTTCACTTTGACATCCACAGGACTGAGATCAACATAAAAAATAGCATTCTGAACCTCAGCTAGAACAAAAACCTTTAGAGATGTTTTCTAAAGAAATGTCACACTAATCCATTGACATTTTTCCCACTACAAAGCAAGGAACTTGGGTCCCTCTGTAGTTCTTGAAAAGATTATGATCACTTTAAAAGCAATAACTTGTCAGTTTTCCTGACTGTGCAATAAGGCCTGATTTTCTTGGCTTT
Source organism: Pseudonaja textilis (assembly GCF_900518735.1). The sequence goes on from NW_020769365.1 coordinate 1,563,567, forward strand.
CATTTTTATACTATGTAACTCAGTATCAGAGAATGGAAAAGAAAGAAGGGTGGAAATGAATCAGTAGCGAAATGAACAAATATTGGATCTTGAAAGGTTACATTTACGAATGAACTGTTGCTGATAAACTCTGTTCCACTGTCAGAATACAAAATGCAGACATAAACATGTGACAAGAATACAAGGAAAGCCAAGTTTATAAACTGAATCTGCAGATGAAATTTATCAAAGGCCTTAGCTAGTGACATTTCTAAATCATATTCGTATGCCGCATTGGGACCTGCTCCTGCTGCAACTTCCTATCAAAAGGAACAAGTCTGATACGGATTATTTGCTTATATAATATTTGAAGACATAAGCTTACTCAAACAGAGCGAAATAGCAAATATCTGAATTATGTATTTGTTAATTGCAAATTAAAAGAGTCTCTCCATAAACTTGTGAATTATTTAGAAAATGCATGGATCCAGATGTTTCTGTCTTTCATGATTTCACTCATTCTCACCCCATGAGTTCTGAAAAATGGTGGTTGCACAATAGTTTCTACTGATTACTTCAATATTTGGGGTGTAATTATTTGACCCTGCAGATTCACATTCTTTTAAATTAGCTAACTTACTTCTTCCTTTCAACTTTTATCAACCATGTTAGTATTTGCCTCAAACTATATTTTAATTTATTTTAACTGCTGCAGCATTATATTTTTGAACAGTGGAACACAACAGTTAAACATTCTATTTAACCCATTGGATAAGGAACATGTAGTCTTGTCAGTTGTTGCTGAACTACAGCTTCCAGCAACTTTATTCACCATGCCAATGGTAAGATTGCTATAAGGTATAATTAGAAAGCCACAAATTTCAAATTCCATTTACATAAGAGTTGGCAATTCAAATTTGTCAAGGATTTGCATTTTAAAAAATGAAACTTATAATCCTTTTACATTCTGAAGCTGATACAATAAAGTGTTTCCAATAGAAAAATAAGATACCAAAAGTGTGTGTGTGGGGGGACATTAAAAACATCAGGAGGAATTTTCAATAATTCTTTACCTTCTAACTTTCTACCCACTAATCACTACTTAAGAATTTATACTTTCTTGAAATACTGGAAATGGTTGGTTATATTAGACTGCAGCAAACAGTGCTTCCAGGATGTTTTTGCTACCACAGTAGTAATAGCCTGGACTTTTGCAGCATAGATATGGTATGTTAAAGGTGTAAACAGATCAGAATCGGTTTTATTAAAATGTTTGGTTTAGTGATATCATTGCCACAAAAACAACAAGAGCACATTGTAAGCCATCTCTCAGACCTATTTCATTTTTTAAAGTTCAGATATAAAATTCTAATAAAACAGTGCGTGGGGGTGAGTGGGTGGGTGTGCGCGCGCGCACACACACACACACACAAATATACAGCTAATCTTTTTCAATATAAGCAATGCATCCCTCCATTTGGCTAGTGGTCCATTTTGTCTATTCTTTGAAGTTTTTTGTTTTCTTTTGGTTTCAATTTATTTATACTTTATTATTTTTAGTTATTATTTTTATAACTTCTATCTTATAATTTTTGTCTGATGATGGACATATGTTTATCCCAATCACATTTAAATTTAGTTACTGATGAGTAACTCGCTACCTCCTCTGGAAGCTGGTTCAACCTTCTAGGAGAATTTTCTGAAGTAAAATTTTATCTAATCTGGCTTTAAGTAGAGGAGAGAAATAATATATAATTAATAATGGAGAATGTTTTATATTCTTTTTGATACTTAAACTTTCCCCTCTTATTTTAATCATAAGATAAAGAAAGGCCAGAACAGGAAAAATTTACAAAACGGAATATAAGAGGAGAAGAAAGAAGAGAGGAATTTTGATTCTGACTCATCTAAAAAAAGTTATATTTTGTATTGTTTCATTTGCTCTGCAATATTCTGCAGAGAAGCAACATTCCCAGTGTTGTATGCAATGAAGGAACCACCAAATCATTTGTTTCTGTGTATTAACAAACATATGCTAACCTGCACATATCCATATGCACAAATAGTCATTGGAATGGAAAACATTTTCTAAAATGTTGCATACATAGCAGAGCCAATATATGTACCATGTTTCTTTAAACTGGGAAATACCTATTTCTCGGAAAGGAATGATCATGAGGATCCAAAGAATTAGCATGCAAACCAGTAGCATGTACTGAATAGTAGATTTGAAAGCAGGTACTGATAATGTGATTAAAATCTCAGGTAGTGTCTATGGAGATTCTCAGTCATGGTTGTCCCATGTTGCTTTGTTAAAAAAGCAACTAATTTTCTTTGTTTTTCTTGAAGATGTTTCGCTTCTCATTGAAGAAGCTTCTTCAGAACTGAAAAAGCAACTTCGATGAGAAGCAAATGTCTTCAAGCAAAAACAGAAAGTCCAGTTGCCTTTTAAAAAAGCAATCTCACATGGTGTAGGTAGGGTTGGGATTCTACCAGTTCGTACCAGTTCAGGCAAACCAGATGTTAAATTTGCATCTGGTTCGCCCAACTGGTGGATGGCTCCACCCACCCTGCCCCTCCCCTCCCAGGAGTCTCCACATGACCCATTTTTGATACATGTAAGTGCAGGGTCTGTGCAGAGGCAACTAGGCAGTGAACCAGTTGCTGGGATTTTTGAATCCTACCCCAGGTGTAGGGAAGAAGGACCATAGATGACCAGGACTCAAAGCATTAGTGTTTTACAAAACCAGTACTTTGATACTTGCCATAATTAACTGACAGGGCGCTCTCTCTCTCTCTCTCTCTCTCTCTCTCTCTCTCTCTCTCTCTCTCTCTCTCTCTCTCCCTCTCTCTCTCTCTCTCTCTCTCTCTCCCTCTCCCTCCCCCTCCCCCTCCCCCTCTCCCTCCCCCTCCCTCCCTTTTTTTCTCTCTCTCTCCATTTTAATTTGCTAACAAGAGCAAAATTTATTCCAAGAACCATCTAATCAGCTTATTTATAAGCAATGGACTGCTGCTTTTCATGTTAATCCAGCCTGAATGATTTTGAAAATATTTCATGTCTGTTGTGGAAATCTCTGCTATCTCTTCACCCTAATATATATATAGCTTAAGAATGGGCAGAGGAGTTACATTTTTGGCTCAGCTTTCTCATTTATTAGTCTCATCAGAAGATTCCTAGAAGTTCCATAACCAAAGAATAAATATTAATATAAATATTAAGACATGCTTTGCTACAGATATCAAAAGATGGTTTAAGATGTAATTGGCCTCTATCTGCTAACTATTGATCCCTTCTTTATGGAGGTAACCTAAAATCTTGCTTAGGACTCTGTTCAATTTTTTTCTTGCATTTAGGCAAGAAAAACAAAATGCCTAGGTACAGTATATGTGACACCTTGTTCAACAGTAGTAATTGTGATAGGGATCTTGGAGTCCTAGTGGACAACCATTTAAATATGAGCCAGCAGTGTGCAGCAGCTGCCAAAAAAGCCAACACAGTTGTAGGCTGCATAAACAGAGGAATAGAATCAAAATCACGTGAAGTGTTAATACCACTTTATAATGGCTTGGTAAGGCCACACTTGGACTACTGCATTGAATTTTGGTCACCATGATGTAAAAAGATGTTAAGACTCTAGAAAGAGTGCAGAGAAGAGCAACAAAGATGATTAGGGAACTGGTGGCTAAAACATATGAAGAACAGTTGCAGGAACTGGGTATATCTTTAATGAAAAGAAGGACTAAGGTTGACATGATAGTAGTATTCCAATATTTCAGGGGTTGCCACAAAGAAGAGGAAGTCAAGCTATTCTCCAAAGCACTTGTGGGTAGGACAAGAAGCAATT